>CM076575.1:333740336-334158593 GCA_034641835.2 Pinus albicaulis | reverse complement strand
ATCCCTCCCACATTCACTTGTTGAAGCCCCTCTCATCCTAAGAATTTATATAAATTGTGATCCTCATTTCCTCCTTATGCATGGGATTTCGATTTGAAACAGGTAATCGTGGAATTTATGCTCTAACATATTTTATACGAAGGTTCAGAAGCTAAAAAATTTATGAGGTGAAGCCGAAATCCTGAGGAAGTTTCTGTGAAAATTTCAGATCAAGGTGCGCAATATTTTCAGAGATATGATCTGTGGAAGTTAGTGTTTTTGCAGGCTCCTGAAATTCATATCAAAGAAGTGACCTTGGTAAAATCATCATAACTCTCTCTCTGAGTATTGGATTAGAATTCCGTAACAAGTCGCAGATAGTTCATAGATTTTAGTTTTTTATCTATCAATTTCAGAGCGAAATGTAGAAACAATGACACGTGGCACGCCATACAAGTTTGCTCTACTGAAACAGTCCATAATTAGGGCATTGTGAGATATTGGGTATAAATCTCTCTTGAAGAATCCAAATTGGGTTAGACCTGTGGAATTGGAAAGACGACTCAAAGAACTACTACAGGACTGAAAATTAGATATTGGGGATCTAAAATAATAGAGATACACCAGATTCAATATCGAGCTCCTGGAAGGCAAATAAAAAGCTAGATCATGTGTTGTCAAGGGCTGCAAAGGACCAAACTTTCTAGGGAAGCAAAGAAAAGCAAGGTGCAGTAGAGGGTAGCATGACAAGAGTAGAAACCAAGGTGCATAACAGCAGCAATAAGTTCATCTCATGAAGTCTTCAAGTGGGCAGCACTGCATATAATCATTGTAAAGGTATCATTGTACTAAGTCATTGTAAATACATTATTGTACAAATTGTACTAGTGTCTATCTGCCAAGAGTTGAAGAGGTAATGTCAGGTGGTCTAAGATCATGATTAGGTGGTTGTGTCATAGTTGGGGTTATGTTCTAGTGTGCCTTATTCTTCTACATCATTCTATATCATTGTAAAGCGGACCATTTTCCTTGGTACGAGAGTCCAATCTTCTTTTATTATTCTACAGGGTGGTAGTGTGGTGCTAGGGTGAGTTGTAGCTCATTGGGTGTTGGGGCATCCGTTCAGTTGAATACTGAAGAATCACGGGTGTTGGAGTGTCCATCTAGTGGGAGCTGGAGAAGAATGCTTTTCTATATTTTAGGAATTTGGAGCTTTATTTTCAATTGGAGTTGAATATTAAAGAATTATTAGAAAAGCATTAGGTGGTTTTTGTCCCAGAGTGGGTTTCCACCTTAAAAATTGTGTGCATTTGTGTTCCTTTTGTTTACTGCTATCATTGTACAAACACTGATAATAATTGAAGATTAACTAATTCTCTAATTGAAAGGATCTTGATTCACCCCCTCTCGATATTTACCTGTGTCAATTGGTATCGAGGTTGGTTATTGGTTCCTTCAATAGAGATTTAATATTTGGAAGGAGGTCATGGAGCATGCAGAATGGTGTGCCTCTATTCAATGAAAATAATTATGCACTCTGTGAAACGAGGAGTCTATCTCTTGGTGTAAAGGGATTACGAAGTATGTGACAGCATTCCCGAGAAGTGTTACATCAACTACGGATAGACAAGGTAAGAATTTGGTAAATGATGCGAAAGCAAAAAGTATTATTATCGGTGCATTTATTGAATCTACTTATCATAAGGTGTTGGGTTGTAAAACCGCCAAAAATGTATGGGACAAACTTGAGAATATATATGCAGGTGACTCAAATGTCAAAGAAGCAAAGCTTCAAATCTATAGAGCAAAATTTGAGCAACTCAGAATGAAAGAATATTGCAACATTGTTGCATGCATACTTCCAATACGTTGATGAAATAACCAATACTCTGGAAGGATTGGGAGAGCCAGTTGATGAGAAGAATATTATATGGAATATTCTTAGAACGTTACCAGGGATATTCAACCCAAAGGTATCGGTCTTAGAATACAGTGCAAATATGGACAAACTCAACAAAGAGGAATTACATGGAGTTCTTATAGCATATGAAATGAGACTTGATGAAGAAGAGGGTACTTCAAATCTAGAAACAACGTTCGTTGCATATTAGAAAACCAATAAGGACAAACAATTTTCAATTGAAATGACATGCACTTGCAAGTGTGAAGAAAAGGGAGATGATGGAGAAGGTCTTTCAGATGAATAATATTCTTACTTTACGAGAAAACTAAAAAATGGTAAGGGAAAATTCAAAGGTAAACTTCCATTGATATGTTTCGGTTGTGGTGAGGTTGGGAATTTCATAGAAAAATGTCCAAACAAAAGTGATGGCAACTCAAAAGGAAAGAAATGCTTTAAGAAATTCAACAAGCAAGGCAAAAAGAAAGGATCCAAAAGGAACTTTCTCTCTAAAGAAGATAGCTCATCATCCAATGAAGAAAGTGACAGCAAAGAAGAAGCCAATGAGAAAGTATTGTTTATGGCCAAGCACAATAAAGAAGAAGAAGGGTTGACCATAGAAGAATTTCCTGAGGCAACCAAGCTTATAAAATAGCTCAATGCTGAGAAGATTTGTTCCAATAATCTTGAAGAACAAGTTCAAGGTCTCAAAATTGAAGTTGAAGAACACAAATGTATTGAAGAGTCACTTCAAAAGAAGTTGGAAGAAAGAAACCAAGAAAGGGAAGCATTAGAAGCCGAAGTAGTCTCGCTACGTAAGGAAGTGAAGAAGGGAAAAAATGTCCAAAACTATGCCAACAGCTCAAGGGCATTGGAAGAACTCATCAACAATCAACGATCTTACAACGACAAAACTAGCCTCGATTACAAAGAAGAAGAAGCAGGACCTTCTACAAAAAAAATACAATGAACCTATGAGATCTGACATACATGTAGACTTCATTGGACAAGATTTGCAAGCACATCCTTGGAAGACAATTCCTCGATGAATATTTATCCAGGTACCAACATATTTTTCATGGCTATTGCATGTGGAAAATTTGGTCATAAAGCTGTAGAATGTCGCACGTACCCTATGAACCAATACACTTCCAGGATATCCTTCAAATATGAACCTCCCAGGGCTCAACGAAACATCAATAGATTTTAAAATTTAAGAAATAATATGGAATGTTACAAATGTCATAACTTTGGACCCATAGCTAGAGATTGCAGACTTGAAAATCCTCCAGAAGAATCTTCGAAGCCACAAAATGAACGAACATGGAAGAAGATGAAGACTGATAATTGTGCTCTTTCTCTCAAGGCTCAAAACAAAAAAGATGTGTGGTATGTTGACAGCGGTTGTTCAATGCATATGACTAGATATAGAAGGAAATTTGTATCTCTGAAAGAGAAGAAGGATGGAACCGTATCCTTTGGAAATGATGGATCTTCGAATGTTATAGGATCAGGTACCATCACTCTCAGAAGCAACGATGTTATAGCCAAGAATTTTCTATTGGTTGAAAACATGAATCACAATCCGCTCAGTGTTGGAGAAATGCGTGATCAAGGACACACAATGCTATTCAACTCCACAAAATGTGAAATCAGGAAAGGCAGGTATGGTAAAATTGTGGCTACAGCAAGTCGAGCTCCAAACAACATATATGTTCTGGATGAAGCAATACAACATGTCTACTAGGTAAATAAGATGAAAGTTGTTTATGGCACAAACGAATGGGTCACATAAACTTTGACAATCTTGTCAGGATAAGAAAAAAGGAAGCAGTGCGAGAAATGTTGAAAATCTCAAAACCTTCCAACACACTATGTGTGGACTGTCGGCATGGCAAGCAGACAAAATTCCAATTTAAAACAAAATAACACTTTGCATCACATCCATTGGAATTTATACATACTGATCTATGTGTCCTGTGAGAACAAAAGGCTTAGATGAAGAATTATCTTTCATGTTAATGATAGATGACTATACTAGGATGACAACGGTCAATTTCCTAAAGAAAAAATCTGAAGCATTTGAGTGCTTTAAGATCTACAAGGAGTTGGTTGAAAATGAAACTGATTTGAAAATAAAGTGTCTAAGATTAGATAATGGTGGAGAATTTACTTCCAAATTATTTCAGCAATACCATGACGAAAATGGAATAAAAAGACAATTTTCAACAGCATGAACACCTCAACAAAATAGAGTTGCTGAAAGAAAGAATAGAACCGTACAGGAAATGGGTAGAACAATGTTGAAGGACTCAAAATTGGATGAAAAATTCTGGGTTCAAGCAATTGATATGACAGTCTTCATTATCAACCGAAGTCTTCTCAGAAATAATTGCAAAAAGACTCCATATGATTTATGGAAAGGAAAACCATCTAATGTAAAATATTTCAGAATCTTCGGAAGCAAATGTTATATCAAAAGAGAAGATAAAATTTGGGTAAGTTTGAGTCACCTGTTGATGAAGGTATCTTTTTTGGTTACTCAAGCAAAATAAATGCCTATAAATGTTATAATCTAAGACGAAAACAGATAGTGGAGAGCATAAATGTTACATTTGACGAAGATGTTGTTCTAGCGAATAATGATGAGGATCTAGAATCTTTGAAACTTGAGACAGAGGCTGAAAAAGGCATAGATAAAATTGTAGAACAAGAAGAAACTATCAACGAGGAAGAAGTAAACAATTATCATCAAGATATACCAGAACAAAAACAAGAAGCTCCTCCAAGGAGAAAAAAAGAATGGATTCAAAAGTACCATCCATCAAATAAAATCATTGGTGACATAAATGAAGGTTGACAACTTCATTCATCACAACAAGCTCACATTGCTTTTCTAGCAACCTTTAAGCCTAGTATTTTTGGGGAAGGCAGCCAGAATGAACATTGGGTAACAGCTATGAATGAAGAATTGGATCAAATTGAGAAGAATAGCGCCTGGGAATTAGTTCCACGACCAAAAAATAAAAATTTCATTGGGACTAAATGGGTGTTCAGGATCAAATTGAATGAAGATGGGTAGGTTACCATAAACAAAGCAAGATTGGTTTGCAAAGGATACACACAAGTGGAAGGAATTGATTTCAACGAAACATTTGCACCATTTTACATAATGGAAGCCATCCGAATGTTTCTCGCCTATGCATTTTCAAGAAAAATCAAAGTCTACCAAATGGATGTTAAGTAAGAATTTCTAAATGGAGAATTAGAAGAATAAGTTTACATCGAACAACCTCAAGGTTTTCTACTATCAGAAAAAGAAGACTATGTTTACAGGTTAAAGAAGGCTCTATATGGTCTCAAGCAGGCTCCCATAGCATGGTATGCTCGTCTTTATGGATATGTATATCAACAAGGGTTCAAGAACGGTACTGTTGATAGCAATATCTATGTACAAATAGATAAAGATAGTTTAACAATCGTTGAGGTATATGTGGATGATATAATATTTGGTAGCAATGATGATCGACTAAGTAAGAAATTTTCTACAAAGATGCAAAGTGAGTTCGAGATATATTTACTTGGTGAGCTGACATACTTCTTAGGGCTTCAAATATCTCAGCAAGAGAAAGGAATATTTATATGTCAAGCCAAGTACGTCAAGGAAATACTCAAGAAATTCAAAATGGAAGATTGCAAACCCGTCCTTACTCCGATGGTAATAGGTTGCAAATTGAGCATAGACGACTCATCTAAGAATATGGATCAGAGGTTGTATGGATCTATGATTGGTAGTCTTCTATATGTAACAGCCTCTCAGTCAGATGTTATGCAAGCAGTTGGAAAAGTAGCAAGATTCCAAGCAGCACCAAAAGAATCACATATTATTGTCGTCAAAATAATTCTTCGATATATAAAGGGCATAGAAGAATATGGCTTGTGGTATCCCAAGGGTAACAATATCATTATTCAAGCCTTTACAGATGCAAATTGGGTAGGAAGCATTGATGATCATAAGATTACTAGTGGAGCAACATTCTATCTAGGTGGTTGTCTCATATCTGTTGGGTGTGGAGCCTGATTATCTTGTTTACTTTGTATCACAACATTGGACCCCTGTACCTTAAAAGGGGCAGAAACGCCACCCGTAATTAATCGCTACCGTGGGGGGTCCAGGGGGGGCAACATCGCTTTTCGGAGCCCCCCCCTGGTGGGGGATTTCGGGGGCAGCGCCCCCAAAGCTAAAAACATATGTAAAATTTCCTTGTAAAAGTATAGTAATTTCTAGTCAATCTGGGCCGTCATTAGGCAAATGATCTGACGGTAGAAGTTATGTTTAGATTACGGTTTTTTTCCCTAGAAGGCAACACCTCGCTTTTATGAGGGCATTGTATTGCGGCTGTGTATTGTGTGTGTATTCTTGGAGCGAGAAACAGAGATGGAGACTGTGAGAGAGAACCAAGAATATTACAGCGGATCTGCCGTAGGTTTTGTCTTTTCATTTTGCTGGATAATAGAAAGGAAGGACTAGCTATTCGGGGTGGACGTAGCCCAAACTGGGTGAACCATGTATATCTATGTCTCTCTGGTTTTATGTATTTTTTGTGTGCTTGTATTTTCCGCATATTTTATGTGTTCCATTGCTCCGTGATATTTAATTTTCTAACAATATCATGGTTGAGCAAAAAGAAAACCTCAATCTCGTTATCTACAACAGAAGCAGAATACATTGTAGCAGCATCATGTCATACTCAAGTCCTTTGAATGAAACAAAATTTGAAAGATCTTCAAGTACAATTCAGTGAGCCTATTCCCATATTCTGTGACAACACTAGTGCCATCAACATCTCCAAGAATAATGTCATGCATTCAAAAACAAAACACATTCCGATCAAATATAATTTTATTAGAGAACAAGTCTCTGAAAAGAATATCAAACTTGAGTATGTTTGTACAAAAGAAAAAATTGCCAATATATTCACTAAACCTTTACCTCGTGAAGCATTTGAGTATCTTCATCAGAAGCTTGGGATTCTCCCAAGTTCTCATTAGATTACAGGTCTGCAGGATGGTTGTGTGTTAGGGGGAGTGGAAGTATGTACAGGTCCGCAGGATGGTTGTGTTTCAAGGGGAGTTACCCTTTGCCATTGGTGTAAAAGGGGGAGAGAATGTTGTAGGAAGAGGCATCATGATTTTAGGGGGAGTACTTGTGTTTCCATCAATGCCAAAGGGGGAGTTTTTTGATCAGTGGTTGTCATTGATGTCAGCCCAAGTAGCACCAGGGGCTAACCCAATATTGCATGGGAATTTTTACCTACCAAATTACTATATTATGGTTCAAAAATTATTTTGATGGTTTGTACTTTTCGAGATGTTTCCGTTGATATATGGCACACCACGTAATTCTTCACGGTTTGAGAGATATTCATGTTTGAAGTTTATACCCCCAGTTAGTGGGCTAAAACCCCAGAGGGTTGTGGCATGGGTCATTGAAAAGTAATAATTAATATTTTTTAAGCTCCTAAAATCCCTCCCACGTTCACTTGTTGAAGCCCCTCTCATCCTAAGCATTTATATAAATTGTGATCCTCATTTCCTCCTTATGCAAGGGATTTTGATCTGAAACATGTCATCGTGGAATTTTCGCTCTAACGTTTTTTATAAGAAGGTTTAGAAGCTGAAATTTTTATGAGGAGAAGGAAAAATCCTGAGGAATCTGCTGTGAAAATTTTAGATCAAGGTGCACAAAATTTTCGGAGATATGAGCTCTAGAAGTTAGTGTTTTTGCAAGCTCCTAAAATTCATCTCAAAGAAGTGACCTTGGTAAAATCGTCATAAATCTCTCTCTGAGTATCGGATTGGAATTCTGTAAAAAGTGGAAAATAGTGAAAAGATTGTATTTTTCTCTCTATCAAATTTATATCCAAATGAAGAAACAGGGACACGTGTCACGCCGTACAATTTTTCTCTACTGAAACAATCCATAATTAGGGAATTGTGAGATATTGGGTATAGCTCTCTCTTGAAGAGTCCAAATTGGGTCAGACTTGTGGCATTGGAAATATGACTCAACGGACTACTACAGGATGAAAAATTAGATATTATGGATCTGAAATAACAGAGATACAACAGATTCAATATCGAGCTCCTAGAAGGCAAAGAAAAATCTAGATCATGTGTTGTCAAGGGCTGAAAAGGACCAGAATTTCTAGGGAAGCAAAGCAAAGCAAGGTGTAGCAGAGGGTAGCATGAAAAGAGCAGAAACCAAGGTGCATAAAAACAACAATAAGTTCATCTCATGAAGTCTTCAAGTGGGCAGCACTGCATATAATCATTGTAAAGGTATCATTGTACTAAGTCATTGTAAATACATTATTGTACAAATTGTACTACTGTCTATCTACCAAGAGTTGAAGAGGTAGTGTTGGGTAGTCTAGGATCATCATTAGGTGGTTTTGTCATAGTTGGGGTTATGTTCTAGTGTGTCTTCTTCTTCTACATTATTATATATCATTGTAAAGTGGACTATTTTCCCTGGTACAGGAGTCCATTCTTCTTTTATTCTTCTACAAGGTATTAGGGTGGTGCTAAGGTGAGTTGTAGCTCATTGGGTGTTGGAGAATCCATTCAGTTGAATACTAAAGAATAACAAGCATTGGAGCATCCATCCAGTGGGAGCTGGAGAAGAATGCTTTTCTAGATTCGAGGAAGTTGGATATTTATTTTTAATTGGAGTTGAATATTAAAGAATTATTAGAAAAACATTAGGTGGTTTTTGTCCCGGAGTGGGTTTCCACCTTAAAAACTATGTGCATTTGTGTTCCTTTTGTTTACTACTATCATTGTATAAACACTGATAATAATTTAAGATTAACTAATTCTCTAATTGAAAGGAATACTGATTCACCGCCCCCTCTCAGTATTTCCAACATGCTTCGACTCAATATCCTGGTCCTCAATCCCAATATCAACCGAATTATCCTATTTTTAATCCCTATGATCTGAATTATTTAGGACAGATCATATGGGGACAAAATCCTATTCGGACTGGGTGGAATGTACATATAGGTCCTTATCAAAGACCTCCCATGAATTTCAATACTCAGTTACCATTTCTTGCTATGTTGGAATTACTCGATGTGTTGAAGTTGACAAATGATCCTATTCTTCATAATCCATATTGGCCTCCGGTTTTGACCAGGATTCCTGGTGATTGTCCTAAATTTGAGGGTAAACCTAGTGAAGACCCCCAAATGCATGTGATGACTTACCATTTGTGGTGTTCTTCTAATTCTTGGGTTGATGATTCTATTCGTCTCCGTATTTTTCAGCGAACTCTTATTAGTGCTTCTGCAAAGTGGTACATTGAGTTGTCTCATGGAGTTTTCCAAGATTTCAATTCTTTGGCCATGGGATTCCTTACATATTTTTAGTTACCGATCCGCTATGAGACCGGGATGCACCTCCTCACCTCATTGAACTAGGACCGAGCTACTCATATCTCGAATCATATTCATGAGTGGCAGTGTCGTCGTCGCATGATAAAATTTGTGATACCTGATTAGCTTCTGACTCATTGGTTCACTACCTCCTTTGTCAATCAAATTGCCAAAGACATAGCTATGGGGGCATGTGTAACCAAGGAACAAGCCATTTCTTATTCCCAATACCTTGATCTTATGTATTCTCAATCTGGTGCATTGTACGATATCTTTCTTGATGCTCCTCAACCTGAAACCTCTAAGCTGCCAGCGACTCCATCCATTGATGGTATTATTGGTTCCATATCGCATACTTCTCAGAAGTATCCTTCATCTAACTCTGGGAAGTAGAAGTATACTTCTTCCAATAATGTAGCTTCTCAGTCAAATTTGAATTTTGGCACACTCATAAAAGTGAATGTTGTTCAGGCCAATCCTACAGATAACAATTCCAAAGGTAAGAAGAAGGGTAAAGGCAAGGCCAAAGCCGATACCCCAAAACAAGATTCTCCAAAACCTCATTCTACTGATAGTTCTCAACATAAACCGAAGTATCCTTGTTTGATTTGGGATGATGAGAACTTCACCAAGGACTGTCCTTGACGGTCTGAAGTGAGTCAATTTCTCAAAGGCACCCAAGGAGCTCTGGCCATTCTTAAGGAACCCTTCCCTCAGCAGACTCAGACGGTAGAGCACCCTCAGTCCTCTGCTCCATCTGGTTCGCAATTTGTTGTGTAACCAGCTCCAAAAATAGAAGAAAAGAGATGTAAACGCCTTAGAAATGAGCCACTTCGAGGGGGCAACCTCCAATACATTACATAAATGAACAATTCTTGGATGATACAAATGAAAAAAACCTCCTTCTATATATAGGAGTCCATGGGGCCACAATATAATCCTAGTGGGGCCACAATGTAATCCTAGCCGACCTAACAATAATAATGTAAGGGCACAATAATAACAATATGGGGGTTACAGGGGTACAATAATAACAATAAGGGGGGCTACACTAACATAATAAAGGGCTATACTATTAATATAGGGACTTAACATGCCCCTCTCCTTCAAACAAGTGTTGTCCTCAACGCTTGATTATTTCTTGATGCTTCTGTATAAAATTCTCATCCTCCCATGTGAAATATTTTACAGGAAAGTTCTTCCACTTGCTGAGATATTCTGAAATTGATCGTACTTGTCGAGTTCTTGTTTCTATGACTTCTTCATAACTTCTTTCGATGTGATGTTGATCTTCCTGTTGTTTCATTAGATTCTGCACCCTAGTTGGGTTATCCTTTGAGAGTTGGAGAACTTGTTGTTGATGCTCGCTGTGATATTCCACTAATTTATCATCCATATTTTTTATTATTTGATCCTTCAAACCATCCAACTTAGCCTTCATTTATGCTTTTAAACCATCTATTTCATCTTCAATTGCTCTTCGTAAAATCGAAACTTGTTGCACTTGGTACCGTAATTTTGATATCTCATATTGCAATTCTTCCTCCTCATGCGTCATAGTATAGCTTTCGGAGGGCTTAATGGGTATGGAATTATTTTTAGGAGGCATTTCAGAACCCAATACTGAAATATATGCTCAATAGGCCCTTGGAATCAATTCAAATTGATTCTTCAAACAAGACTTATGCAATTCGGAAAACAAAACACACCTTTTTTCTTGCTTTGAGGAGCTCGATATTGAAATTGAATTATATCTGTAATTGAAAATATTCGATATCTGAAATTCAGCCCTGTAGTAGCCCTCTGACGCTTCTTTCAAATGCCACAGGTCTGACCTGATTTTGATTCTCCAAGAAAAATTTGTGTCCAATCTCCCACAATAACCTAATTCTGGACTGGTTCAGTAGAGCGAACTTGTACGACTTGCCACGTGTCACTGTTTTTTCCTTTGTCTCTGAAATTTATAGCAAAGAAACTACAGGCCGTGTACTTGCGACCACTTTTGACGGAACTCCAATCCAATCTTCAGAGAGAGAGTTATTGAACTTTTCCCACGATCACCTCTTTGAGATGAAATTCAGGAGCCTGAAAAAGCACTACCTTCCACAGATCATATCTCCAAAAATATTGCGAACCAAGCTCTGAAATTTTTTGACGAATTTCTTCAGGATTTCAGCTTCGTACCATATGAATTTCAGATTCTGAACCTTCGTAGAAAATTTTTTATAGCGCAAATGCCACGATGACCTGTTTAGGAGCCTGAAAAAAGACCTAACTTCCACAGATCATATCTCCGAAAATATTGCGAACCAAGCTCTGAAATTTTTAGACAATCTTCCTCAGGATTTCGGCTTCGCACCCTAAAAATTTCAGCTTCTGAAACTTTGTAGAAAAAAAGTTATAGCGAAAATTCCACGATGACCTGTTTGGAGCAGTGAAACCCTAGAATCCAAAGCTCTGATACCAAATGTTGTGTAACCAGCTCCAAAAATAGAAGAAAAGAGATATCAACGCCTTAGAAATAAGCCACTTCGAGGAGGCAACCTCCAATACATTACATAAATGAACAATTCTTGGATGATACAAATGAACAAAACCTCCTTCTATATATAGGAGTCCATGGGGCCACAATATAATCCTAGTGGGCCACAATGTAATCCTAGCCGACCTAACATTAATAATTTAAGGGCACAATAATAGCAAAATGGGGGTTACAAGGGTACAATAATAACAATAAGGGGGTCTACACTAACATAATAAGGGGCTATACTATTAATATAGGGACTTAACACAATTTTTCATGATGAACGGTTCTTCACCTGTTTCTATTACTATTCGATCGAAATATTATTCTGGTTCGCGTTAGGTAGTGGGGAAAGAGATCATTGATGGTCCTCCTCCCCCTCCTATTTCTGGTCCTCTTGAGATTGAACGTCCTAACATTGAATCCGTTGTGCGACCACCTTCCAAAAGTGTTCTCCATAAGTCTTCGTACAATCCCAACGCCCGTGTCGCTCAGCATTACAGTATTGTTGAAGATTTGGCTCAGGTGCCGTCCACAATGTCTGCATTAGAAGTACTTCAGAGTTTTCCTTTGTAATAGAAATCTTTGCTATCTATGATAGGTGGGATTGATCCTGCCGATACTATTTTGCTCGCTTTCGATTTAGATAATTTCGTCCCGTGACTCCCACACCAAATTGCGATCATCATTCAAGTTGGTATTAATGGTTTGAATATTCACTGGGTTGTCGTGGACGAGGGTGCATCTACCTGTGTTATGTCATCTATTTGTTGGAAATCCATTAGTTCTCCAACTCTTACCTCATCACCCAATGCCCTTAAAGCATTTGATGTCTAAACCTCTTGGTATTATTGCTAGTTTACCGATCACATTAGAAGGGAAGACAATCTATGTCAAGGTCAAATTCGTCGATGCAAAACTAAATTATAATCTCCTCTTTGGATGCAGTTGGAATCATGCCATGTTGTGCATTCCGCCCACTCTCTTTTGTGTTTTGAAGTTTCCACACGAAGGAAATATTATTACTGTTGATAAATTGTCCTTTTTCACTTCTTCTTCTGAGAACAACGTTCTGTACATGGACAAGATTCCTACTCCTTACGAGAGTGTAGGGCCAGGCCTTTTCAAGGATCTTTCCCTCATGGGTGTTTTCCCTCTTCCACCACTAAATATTGTTCAGGTCAACATGATTTATCGAACCGATGACCCCTGGGTTATCCCTTCTCCTGAAAATCTCGATTCATTCGGTGATTTGATTCCTTTGAGTCCAATTGAAATTGATTATTGTGAACTCATTGCTGCATCGGATTCTGATTTTGATTCTGCTCCTTTGAGCGTAGCTCTTGACATCTATTCTCAATCCCCTTGGTTTGGTGATTTTGATTCACTGGATCCTTTGAAAGAAGTGTTTCCTTCTGATGAGGCTATCATGGAAACCCTATATCTTGACGATCTACCGTGGGATGAAGACCAGCTATGACTTGTGGAAGTAATCATAAACAACTTGTGTAGCTGATATTTAATTTGCAGAAAGTAAACTAATACTAAACCATACACACATGATTCAATCCCTCGCCATCAGTCCAGCTGTGGCTTTCGGAGCAATTGAAGATGATCTACATGATTGATATATCTAAGTTTGCGGAAAGAAGCCCATGCTAAACTACACCTTCATCATGTACGGCCCCTCACCATCGGTCCGAAATTTGTGGCTTTCGGGAGGCGAAGGCTATAAGCAGCTTAATATATCTAATTTTGCGAGAAAGGAAACTAATACTAAACTACATCTTTCATCATGCGGCCCCTCACCATCGGTCAAATTTTGTGGCTTTCGGAGGAGTAGGCCCAGAAGACACTATGAGTAACCCAATATGTCTAATTTAACCTGCGAATCGGATAAAAAAAAGCGAAGTGCACAAGACAAAACTGAAGTTAAACAAAGACTGTGAAAGAAAACTAGCAGCAGAATAATATCAGTTTCAAATCATTAGCAAAAATACTATGAAAATGCCCCGGGCTGTCTACCTAAAACCTGCACAAGAAAACTGATCAGTGATTTAACAATCATAAAAACATAAAAGACAGGAATGCAATGGAAATTACAGAAATGTATGAACATAAATAAAACAACTATGAAATATGAACATGTAATGAGTTATGATACAATGACTGCTTAAAGAAATGAAATGAAAAATATATACATTAATACACAGAACCTCGGCTGAGCAGGGGCCCTCTACGCAGCTCTGGTATGATCTTGAAACACGAATTAAGTTATGAAACAGAGTTTTTCACATTAAAAAGAAAGTCATTACAGGCTGGTGGTATTACGGCTCAAGGCAGCGTAATCACCACATAAGAGAGTACGCACATCAACTTAACAGATATATCAACTAACAACTATCAACTCACATTCACTAACTCTACGTGCGTATGCAAACGCTCTTTATAAAGCGATAAAATGTAACTGTCTCCTGAAGTTTATGATAGCAGCCAGCACGTAGACCACTAAGGCCACGGATTTAGGAGTATGGCCATGTTGGAAAACGGATCTATGGAAGGTGGGCGCTTAAATTCAACTCCAGAACTTTGCACAGATGTCAATTAATCTCCACAAGCTTGGGAAACGGCCGTATGGATGTTTCTATGCCACGAAACAGAGTCCAGCCGACATAGAACTCCACAGTTGACTTCCACGTGGATGGCTTTGACCGCGGCTTTCCTTGACGAATTTTATTGAACCAATAGGACACGGACCATGTCCTTGTCATTCCTAGCCTGCCCATGTGGCTCGTTTCCTTCGTTGACACCTGTAACATTGATTTCCACAAAATAGCTGCGGAAAGTTGCAGCGGCTGCGGAAAGTGACAAGTTTCCGCAGCTGTATGAAAAAAATCTAAATCAAATAGAAAACACACAAAAATAATTAAAAACCATGTTAGATACCCTTTTGCACATGATATTTGACAATTTTGGAGGTTTAGGTGAGTGAAAGAGATATGGAAAAGTGTATGGAAGAGAGACAAATTCGGGACTCAACATACCCCCACTGTGAAGGTGTTGCATGTCCTCATGCAACCAAAATTTTGACACTTTTTTTTGTTCAATTCATGTGCCTTGATACTTCAGCCAACACATCTAACCCCCTTCTCTTCTTCTTTGGTACTGCCATCATTCTGGGTTTCTTCATGAGGCACCTGACTTTGATATTCACAAGTGCTCTGCTCAATTTTTGGCATTTCCTTTTTAGCTTCTTATTCTTCTTTTGCCAAATACCCAAATGTAACATAGTATTGTCATGGATAATCTTGTCTAGTTTGCCTTGCTCTTTGAGTGTTTCATTTTCATTTTTGATATGCCGATTCAAAAGCTCAAGCTCAAAAATCTCCTGTTTTAATGACTGAACCAAGTCATCCTGCAATGTATGAGGCTGAGTAGAAGAGGTACTTGGACCTGTGGCTGCCTTCTCCGGGGATTCTATATAGTCATAGACCTCCTGCTGTTTGGGGTCTACTTCCGGTGTCTTTTTCATTGGACTGTCCTCAAAATGCTGCAAGGGAGAATTATGTTCAAAATTTGGGTGAGGAGAACTTTCATCAATATTTTGCTGAGAATAAGATGGAGTACGCTCATTGTCTGATTGGGAGTGAAAGGAGTCAGGTTCACTAACTGATTGAAATGGACTATGGTCAGTTGGAGACTGTTCAGATGTCTCTTCACCCAAATCAATGAAATGAGGACCTTTAATTTGTGTTTTTCTCAGTTTTCCCTTAAGCCTGCTGCTTCTCCTCACTTGCTGTGGTACATTACCCTTTTGTTCTTGTTTTCCTGTTTTTGCCTTTTTAGATAGAGATGACTGTTTTTGAAGAAAAATTAATCTCTCAAATAGAATTTGGTGATCTTCTTCTTCTTCAGAAGAAGTTTTATGGACAGCCTCAACAATTTCTTTCCCTTTTGATATTTTTGGCTTCTTAATTTTGATTTCCTTCTTCTTCCTTTTTACCAATCTCTCTTCTCTATCATTTTTCTTCATAGTAATAGTAGAAGTATCTTGGATTTCATCTCCTGTTCTTTTCCTTCTACTTCTTTTTGCTGTGCTAGCTGCGGGAACTTCCTGTGTAGGAGCAACTTGGGTTTCAACATCCATTTTCTTTCTTCTACTCCTTCTAATTGGATTACCTTCAGGAATTTCTTGAGGTTCTTCAAAGAAGTTTCTTACTAAGAATTGTTCCCATGTATCTTTTCTTTCTTTTAGCTCCTTTTCAATCAAAATTTTTATAAGCCCATGATGATATAAATGAGGCTCTACATCTCCTAGGTGTTTTTGCACAGTCACAGCCATTTTCTTCAAGCTATTGAATAGGAAATAAGGAAGATTGAGAGTTTGTTTTTCAAGGAAATTCATCAATATCCTAGTATGATACATGTACATAGAGCCAAAGCGGCCTTCACATGTGATAAATTTCTGAACAATGAGTAATAAAGTGGCCCATTCATCTTTTATTGCATGCACTGGAATTCCTCTTTTGAAAACAGTGATATCCATACCTTGATTTCGGAGGATTGTTCTCCATGCCTCATCACTGATACTTTTGTTTTTGAACCACCGTTCTCCTTCCTAAAGAAGCTCTGTGGCTGCTGCTATTGATGCTTCATTAACCAAAAACTTGAGGTCTCCCACTTCTGCTTCCGAGCCATCAAATGATCTTGCAAACGCTTTGGTAATTTCTCTGTGGTAACCCCGGAATTTCTGAATAAAACGCAACCATTTAGCTTTTCTCAACATCTCTTTTGCTTGTGGAAATCCCTCTATGAACTTCGGTCCTTCCGGCTCTGCCCTTAATAATTTTCCCATTTTACTTCTCTGTGCTTCACAGCTTGCCTCTGTGAGGGTTTTAAGCGGAAGTGGAACGATGGAATACACGGAGTCGAGCACAATGCTGTGGGGATGTTATCACAAACCGGAAATGAGCACCATACACAAAATGGAATAAGACTGTGGGTGAATATACGGGAATGAGAGTGAGTAAAAGGAACGGAATGGAGTGAAACAGGGAATGAGAATGAGTAGAGTGAGGTTTTGTAACACGACAGAGAAACGACAAAGAAGTTAACGAAGTGTAATGCATTCGGCCGCATTTTGAATTTTTGGTGGCTGTGTCATAAATATGAACACGTTTCAATCAATGATTATGGAGTTATGCGGCTTGTAAGAGTCCTTTGTCAACTCAAATACATATCATTATCTTCGGTGGGCTATTTGAACATGAGTAAGAGTCGGAATTTCAATAATGAAGCCGTTTGTGAATAAATGCAAGAGGATAACATAGAGATCGTGGAGGGTTACGGACTGTCAATATAATCATTGCGCGTTATGGGTAGAGCTCATAGTTTAAAATTACATAAAAATGTGTCTTTTATACTATTTGAAATAAACTTTATTCACACCTTTGGAATCCTTGCTCTTGCCCTTGGTCTTCAACTGATTGATCTTCATTATTGTCTTGAATGTCCCATTGATCCTCTCCTGCATTTTATTTCATGATTTTATGAAAACAACAACTAACTGTACATTCTTTTTGAAAACAGAGTAGTAGCAGCTACGGAATCTGCTTCTGGCTGCGGAAACTGGAGTCAGCTGCGGAAACAGATATCAGCTGCGGAAACTGACACAGCTATTACTTGGCTGAAATAGAAATGAACAAATGACAAATGACCAGATGGAAATGGTCATAAAAAGATTTTTATTGATGGAATGGATGAGATGGAGTGGAATGAAGTGAAATGAAATGAAATGAAATGAAATGAAGTGAAATGAAATGGAGTGGGTGGTGAGATAAAATGAAATAAAAGACAGAATTTTTTTGGAAAATATAGAGTGTCAGGTGTCCCTGATTTTCACCCCATATTTTCTGTATAAGACTGCCAATCGATGATTGGTTTTCAGGCTTATACCATTTTTTTCTCTTCTTTTTTTTTTCTTCTTTTTTTTTTCTTTTTCTTTTTTTTTTCTTTTTTTTTTTCTCTTTTTTTTTAACTTGAAAAACAAAAACTAGCTTGGTAGAGAAGAAGGATTCTTCTGTACCAGCCTGATTGCAGAACTTTCTTGAAACAACTTGACAAAATCCTCTTTAGAGAGTGGCTTATGATAAACTTTCAATCTATGGCCATTCACTAAAGGAGGAGTTTGAAACTCATCAATGGTCTTGATTCTTACAGCTCCATTGTTAAAGACCTTGTCAATCTCATATGGCCCAAGCCAATGAGTCTGAAATTTCCCTTGAAAGTCTTTAAACTTGGAGTCAAATAACAAAGCCCAATCTCCTTCTTGAAACTTCTTCTCTTTGATATATTTGTCATGCCACTTAGTTCTTTGATATTGAACTAGATCAGTTCTTAGAATTGCTTCTTGTCTGATCTCATCTAGCTCATTCAACTGCTCCATTATATGCTTTTGGGCTTCTGATAAGTCCATTCCCAACTGAACTGCTATCTTGAAGGTCTTGACTTGGAACTCAATGGGGAACAAGACTTCTTTCCCATAAACAAGTTCATAGGGAGAATGTCTGTTGTATTCCTCCATGTAGTTCTGTAGGCCCACAAGGCTTCTGGAAGACTTTCTGCCCAATCTCTTCTATGTAGATGAACAGTTTTGGTGATGATACTTTCAAGAACTTTGTTTGTGGACTCCACTTGACCATTTGCTTGTGGATGGTAAGGAGTAGATCTTCTGTGCTCGATTTTGTATTCTTCCATCAACTTCTCCACCAAATTGGATGTGAATTGGCTCCCCTGATCTGTCACAATTTCTCTTGGAACACCAAAGCGAGTAAAAATATCCTCATAAAGAAAATGAACAATTGAATTTTCAGTAGCAGATACTAATGCTTTAGCTTCTACCCATTTAGTAACATAATCAGTGCAAACCAATATATACTTCTTTTGCTTCGATGGTGGATTAATCGGTCCAATGAAATCTAAAGCCCATTTTTCAAAGGGTTCAATGAGTACCTGTGTTTGCAGTGGCATTTCATTTGAAAGGGTAGGTTTCCCTACTCTTTGGCAGCTATCACACCTTTTGACATATTGTTTTGCATCTTTGAAAAGAGAAGGCCAATAATATCCCAAGGAAAGGATTTTATAGGCCGTCCTTTTGTCCGCAAAGTGTCCGCCGCATGGTTCATCATGACATGCCTTAAGAATATCAGGCATTTCATCTTCCCTGACACATCTTATGATCACAAGATCTGGCCCTGTTTTAAACAATTCGTTAGAAATCCATGAATATCTTGAACTCTCCTGAATAATTTTTCGTTTTTCTCTTGGAAATAAATGTGAAGGTAGTTTCCCTGTAACCAAATAGTTAGCAATATCTGCATACCAAGGGGTCTTAATAGTTACTGCAAACAAATATTCATCGGGAAACTTATCTTCTACAGGAGAATCTTCTTTAGTATTTTGAATTCTAGACAAGAAATCAGCTACTGTATTCTGTTTTCCTGGTCTATCTAACACAGTAATATTGACTTCTTGCAAAAGTAAAAGCCATCTTGTCACTCTGCCATTAGTAACAGGTTTGTTCATTAAATATCTAATTGCAGAATGGTCAGTATGAATAAAAGTTTCATAGCCTGTTATGTAATGTCTAAACTTATTAATTGCATGAACAACGGCTAAGAATTCTTTTTCAGTCACAGTATAATTCAACTCTGTGGGAGTCAAATTTTTACTGGTGTAATAAATGGCATAAGGAATTAAATCTTTTTGACCCAACACAGCTCCAAGAGCTGTATCTGAAGTATCTGTAGAAATATGGAAAGGAAGTTTCCAATTTGGTCCTCTCAAGATAGGTGCTTCAGATATTCTTGTTTTCAAAGTTTCAAAAGCGGATTGACAATCGGGATCCCATTTAAATTCACAGTCTTTTGTAAGCAACTTGAAGAGTGGAGATGCTATTTTAGTGAAGTTCTCTATAAATCTTCTATAGTAACCAGTAAATCCTAGAAAACTTCTAACATCTTTTTGACAATTTGGAATAGGCAACTTGGATATGACTTCAACTTTTGATCTATCAACTTTAATTCCATCTCCTGAAATATGATGTCCTAAAACAATCCCTTCAGTAAACATCATAAAGCATTTTTCATGGCTTAATGAAAGGTTTGTTTCTTCACATCTTATGAGAACTTTTTCCAAATTTTCTAATGCCTCTTCAAATGAATTACCATAAACTGTAAAATCATCCATATAAACCTCTACACAATCATGGATTAGATCAGAAAAATTCCTAGTACTGCTCTTTGGAATGTTGCTGGTGCATTACATAACCCAAAAGGAAGCACTCGGTAGGCAAAAGTTCCCCATGGACAAGTAAATGTGGTCTTATCTTGATCTTCGGGTGCTACCTGAATTTGATTATAGCCACTAAAACCATCCAAAAATGAAAATTACTTTTTACCTGCTAATGTATCTAATACCTGATCAATAAAAGGCAAAGGAAAGTGATCCTTCAAAGTTGCTTTGTTCAACTCCCTGTAATCAATGCATACTCTCCATTTACCATTCTTTTAGGTACTATAACCAAAGGAGAAACCCATCGGCTATCTGAAATTGGATAAATGAAGTTTACATTGAGAAGTTTTTGGAGCTCTTCTTTCACTATCTCCCTAAGATTTGGATTCATCCTTCTTTGAGGTTGTCCGATTGGTCTACTGTTTTCCTCAATATAGATATGATGGATGCAAGTCTTAGGATCAATACCCTTCATGTCAGTATACTCCCATGCAAATGCGGTAGAATGTTTTTGCAAGATTCTGGTTAGTTCTTCTTGTTGTGACTTCTCCAGATGTTTGTTGATATTCAATGTCTTTTCTGGAAAAATCTCAATAGCAGAATTACCAAACTCTTCCATAGAGTAAAGAGACATTTATCTTGATGATAAATATTCTATGTCAGATTCCAACTGAAATTGTGTGGGGTCATATTCTGAAGTTATCTCAAAATTTTCTAATGTGTTCAGAATTTGACTATCCTCACTACTTTCAGAAATGGTAAAGACAGGTTGTATAGTGTTCTCATCATCGACCCATTCATTGTCTCCTATTTCTGTAATTGCTCTTGCGGGAGGATACAAATTGAATTTCTTTTTCGAATTACCATTAGAAATGTACATGTCTCCAGATCTACAACTAATAAAAGCATCAGCTGTGGCCAGCCAAGGTCTTCCTAAGATAATTGGGTGTCCTCCTAGATTGCTTTTGGGAGTCAAAATCATAAAGTCTACTGGATATTCCCAAGAATCTAAGGAGACTGAAATATCTTCTAATACACCATCTGGTTTAATAACCGATCGATCTGCAAGTTGCAATAAAGTAGGTGTAAAAAGAAGGTTAGGAATTTTTAACTATTCCATAGTCTGTCTACTCATAATGTTGATAGCAGCCCCTAAGTCAATCAATGTGTTTGGAATTTCTATCCCATTTATATGTGTCTTGACAATTGGACTTCCAGGATCTACATACTTCTGCATGGCAATTTTTCCCATCATAATGTCTACAATCTTTCCTACCAGGTGGATTCTTCTTGTGTCCTTTAGCTTTCTTCCTGGTCTTTTGAAACTCAACTCCTTTATGGTTTTTGCTAGAATAGGAATTTCTCGAATGGCTTGTAGCAATGGAATCTTGATACAAAAATTCTTCAATTCATCTAGAAAGTCATAGTTAGGCAACAAAATTTGTTTTTCCACCCCCTTATCAATTTGTAGTCTTTCCGGAAAAGGAGGTGTAGATGAAGATACATGTTGCTCAACTATAGGAGTTGTGGATGCTAGCTTTTCTTTTTCTTTTTGAATTTTGAAGAGATTCTTCCTCAGAACCCTTATCGACTTGAAGAGAGTCCTCCTCAGAGGTATCTTGCTCTTGAATGTCTATAGAAGGTTTTTCTAAAACTCTACCAGATCTGAGTTGTACATCGTTGAGAGGAACAATCATATAGGTAGGGAATTGTTGTCCTTCTACCATATAAGTAGTTTGAGGATTCTTATTGTTAGGATTTGGCAATGGCTGAGCTGGAAGTTGATTTGTCTTTTGTTGGTATGGGAGCATGAGTTGAGGATTTGTATTTTGTTGAGAAGGTTGATGTTGTGGAAATGGCAATGAAAGTTGTTGTGGATTTTGGCTTGGAAATTGTGGAACTTGTTGGTTTTGAAAAGATGGAGGATATTGATAAAATTGAGCAAATCTCCCATAAGGATTTTGCATTCCTTGTACCCATGGCTGATATGAGTTTTGATGTTGGGGCCAAGGTTGTTGCCAAGGAGTCCAATTTGGTGGGGTTTGAAGATTCATAGGGTTATTAAACCCTTGATATTGTTGTCCCTGCCAAGGTCTCCTTGCGGCAAAACAGAGAGATTCTATTGAATTTGGATCTTCTTGAAAAACAACTTTGAGTCCAGGAATTGAAGGACAATCCTTGATTTCATGATTTTCTGAGCAAATCATACATGTTTCTACAACTTTTGCATCCAAGGGACATTCCCTTAAAGCATGTTTCTTTCTACATTTCGGACAAAAGATGGCTAAAGCATCTGTTTCTGCTTTCTGCTTGGTTTGGATTTTAAGGGTGTCTAGTTGTTCACTAAGACCCCCTAAGATATCAGTTTTAAACTCATCAAGCATATTACCAATCTCTGCCCTACTTACTGATCCGGTTGCAGATTTGTTAGCCCTAATAAGAGAAGAATCCCTAGGCCCTTTTCCAGTTTTAGATCTTCCCCTTGAGAATTGGATACATAGTTCTGTTATATCATGAAATGGGAGTTGAGAAATGTCTCCTTTACCCATCATGTTTAAAATGTCTATCCATTCATCTCTAATGGATTTTAATAGGAGGGCTTTCAAGGTTTCATTATCTAAGTTGCTCATCTTTGCTCTTTTCAGGTTGTATTGAAATCTTTCAATTAAGTCTTCCAAATTTTCATCTTCTTTTTGCATCATTTTGAATACCTCATCCTTATGATTGGTGGGCATACAATAGTCCAAGTATCTATCCAAAAATTTTTGTTTCATATCATTCCAAGTCCTGATAGATTGAGTGGCTAATCCCATGAACCATTTCAAAGCAGATCCCTTCAAAGTTGAAGGAAATAGTTTGAGTTTTTGAGAATCTTTCATATAGTCATAAGTTCGGCACACTACTTCAAACTCAAACAGAAATGTTTCAGGATCCTCACTTCGTAATCCATAAAAGTTAGGGAGAACAGATGGTGAAATATTTTTCATTGTTGCATGAGTTTCCTCATAAACTATAGGGAATCCAAGAAAATCGTCCCTATTTCTACCATTATTTCCTTCACCATTGTTATCTTCATTATCTCCTCCTCCTCTATCTCCACCTCTATTTATTACTTCTTCTGCCATGATAGTTTCTTTAGAGTCCTTATAGTCCTCTAGTTCTTCTATCAAGGAAGGATGAGAGAAAGTTTCTTTGTTTTCTAAGTAGGCTTTAGTAGGTGGTGTAGGAGAATCCTCTAATTCAGTTGTTCTTTGGCTTCCAAAAATCTTAAGGCTAGGGGTAGATGATGGTGAATCTGGTCTATGCCTTGAAGAAGATGGAGTTGTGAAAATCGAACTCTTGGCTTTAGCTATAAACCTTCCCCTAGAATCTCTTGCTCTATGCATGTCATTTTTTTTTTTTTTTTAGCAAAAGTTGGGCTAATAATTCTCTTTCTGATCTTCCAGATCACACTAGGTGCAAGAAGAGAGCATACTTAAGAAATTACTAAACCAATAACTCTCTTTTCTGATCCTCTAGATCACACTAGGTGCAAGAGGAGAGCATACTTCACGAAGTTATCAAGTTTTCCCTTCTTTTATGATTTTATGTGTTTTTTTTTTAAGAAATTGGCTACCTAGTTACACTTCCCCGGCAACGGCGCCAAAATGTTTGGTCAATTTAGTGTGTCCTAAATTGCTGCATTTAATTGTCAATCCGGGAATCGTAAGCTGATGAAGTGCAGCGCACTATATGTGCAAGATAACCTCTTTCTTAACTTTTTGTCGTTTATGGTCTTTCTAAGGTAAAATGGAAATTCTAAAGTGAAAAACAAGCTTGGTTATAATTGTTCAAGGAAGTGATATCCCCTATAATAATTTACCAATCTCGTAACTTTAAAAGCAAATTGAAATTACAAATGACAAAAGAAAGTAAACTACTGAAATGGAAAGTGTTGTTAATCTAATGAATCAAAACAAGAAACTAGTGAATATGAAAACTAAACTATTCTTGCTGCCAACTGAACACAAAAGAAACTACGCTTATGGAAATTCAAAATTACAATGAAAGAAATCTAAATCAGATTACATCAATTCATTTTCTGACCCTTCATCATTAGACCAGCTATGACTTGCGGAAGTAATCATAAACAACTTGTGTAACTGATATTTAATTTGCAGAAAGTAAAATAATACTAAACCATACACACATGATTCAATCCCTCTCCATCAGTCCAGCTGTGGCTTTCGGAGGCAATTGAAGATGTCATACATGATTCAATATATCTAAGTTTGCGGAAAAGAAACTAATACTAAACTACACACTTCATCATGCGGCCCCTCACCATCAGTCCAGCTGTGGCTTTCGGAGGAAACTGAAGACGCTATGAGCAGCTTAATATATCTAATTTTGCAGAAAGGAAACTAATACTAAACTACACATCTCATCATGCAGCCCCTCACCATCAGTCCAGCTGTGGCTTTCGGAGGTAGCTGAAGACACTATGAGTAGCTTAATATGTCTAATTTTAACTACTGAATCAGATAAACAAACTGAAGTGCACAAAACAAAACTGAAGTTAAACAAAGACTGTGAAAGAAAACTAGCAGCAGAATAATATCAGTTTCATATCATTAGCAAAAATACTATGAAAATGCCCCGGGCTGTCTACCTAAAACCTGCACAAGAAAACTGATCAATATTTTAACAATCATAAAAACATAAAAGACAGGAATGCAATGGAAATTACAGAAATGTATGAACAGAAATAAAACAACTATGAAATATGAACATGTAATGGGTTATGATACAATGATTACTAAAAGAAATGAAATGAAAAATATATACATTAATACACAGAACCTCGGCTGAGCAGGGGCCCTCTACGCAGCTCTGGTATGATCTTCAAACACGAATTAAGTTATGAAACAGAGTTCTTCACATTAAAAAGAAAGTCATTACAGGCTGGTGGTATTACGGCTCAAGGCAGCGTAATCACCACATAACAGAGTACGCACATCCACTTAACAGATATATCAACTAACAACTATCAAATCACATTCACTAACTCTACGTGCGTATGCAAACGCTCTTTATAAAGCAATAAAATGTAACTGTCTCCTGAAGTTTATGATAGCAGCCAGCACGTAGACCACTGAGGCCACGGATTTAGGAGTATGGCCATGTTGGAAAACGGATCTATGGAAGGTGGGCGCTTAAATTCAACTCCAGAACTTTGCACAGATGTCAATTAACCTCCGTAAGCTTGGAAACGGCCGTATGGATGTTTCTATGCCACGAAACAGAGTCCAGCCGACATAGAACTCCACGGTTGACTTCCACGTGGATGGCTTTGACCGCGGCTTTCCTTGACGAATTTCATTGAACCAATAGGACACGAACCATGTCCTTGTCATTCCTAGCCTGCCCATGTGGCTCGTTTCCTTCGTTGACACCTGTAACATTGATTTCCACAAAATAGCTGCGGAAAGTTGCAGCGGCTGCGGAAAGTGACAAGTTTCCGTAGCTGTATGAACAAAATCTAAATCAAATAGAAAACACACAAACATAATTAAAAACCATGTTAGATACCCTTTTGCACATGATATTTGAAAATTTTGGAGGTTTAGGTGAGTGAAAGAGATATGGAAAAGTGTATGGAAGAGAGACAAATTCGGGACTAGCTTGCTGCCCTGCGTTGACTTTTCTGGACAGCGTTGACTTTTTTGGAGTTGACTTGGGTTGACTCGGTTGCTGATTGGAGGACTGTTGTGACACATTTTGGGTTGGCTGACCAAGGAGACTTTGCTGGTTGAAGCATCTTGTTGACCGCCGTAACGCACCACCACATTTTTCTGTTTCTGGTTTGTCTTCTATAAGATCCACTTATATGTTCTATCTGCATTTTACTTAACTATTTGTGTGATTGCTGTAAGAAAAGAAAGTTGCTCCAAGCATAGAACATCTACAAAAATTTACAATTCGGCTAAGCGTAGAGACCACCCTGACCATCTTCGTCACATTTTTCTTCGTTGTAGACACTATAACATTCGGCTTACGCACAAGTGTGTCTTCTGCGTTGATTCCGGTAGACTCTTAGGGTTTATCGTTTCTAAAGACGAAATTCGCCTGGATCCTCTCAAGGTTGAGGCTATTATCAATCTCCCCTCTCCTTCCTCATTACATCAGTTGCAGAGTTTACAAGGGAAAGCTAATTTTCTTTGCCGTTATATACCTAATTATGCCGAAGTAGCTAAAGGATTTACACGATTGTTAAAACAGGGTGTTCCTTTTTACTGGGATGAGATCGCTCAGAAATCTTTCGATGCGATGAAAACATTGTTGGTCAATGCTCCTCTCCTCCGCCCTCCAGATTATCATCGTGGTTTTTCCCTTTATTTGGTTTCCGCTTTCAGCACAATTGCCATGGTTTTGGTACAAGACGATGATGACGGTCATGAGCATGTTATTTATTACTTGTCTCATAACCTTCTCGACACTGAAACGCGTTATGCTTACGTCGAGAAGTTAGCGTTGGTCGTTGTTCAAGTTGTTCAACGTTTTCGTCATTATATTCTTTTGCGTATAGTGACAGTGATTTCTGAGTGCAACCCCATGACCTACATATTGTCTCAACAATTGCTAGGGGACAAATACTCAAAGTGGATTGTTATCCTCCAAGAGTTTGATTTGGAATTTACGGCTGCCAAATCTAAGAAGTCATTGGTCTTCGCTGATTTACTTTGTTCTCTCCCTTCCGACTCCGCTCCGTCTCATTCTGAGAACTTCATTCCAGACGATTCGCTTTTCTTGATTAGCACCCTCGATCCTTGGTACGGTGATATCGTCTATCTCCAAAGTCCAAACTTCATCTTTTAGATCTGAGTTGACGAAGGATGCCCGTCGACGCATCCGCCATCAGTCGCAACCTTATCGTATAGTTGGAGATACTCTCTATCGTATCGGAGTCGATTCCATACTCCAGCGATGTTTGACTCTCGAGGAAGCTGAGAAAGCTCTAAATGATTGTCACAGTGGCGCCTGTGGTGGTCACATGTCTGGTTATGCTACTACACAGAAGATTCTTCGTGCTGGTTATTTTTGGCCTTCTATTTTCAAAGACTGTATTATCGCAGTTCGTAAATGCCATGATTGCCAAATTTATCAACGCAAGTTGCGTGCGCCACCCGTTCCTCTTCATCCTGTCATTACCGTTGGTCCCTTTGCGAAATGGGGCATCAATTTTATGATGTGTAACTCTCACTCAACCGAGGGGCATGCTTATATTATCGTAGTCGTGGACTACTTCACCAAATGGACCAAAGCAATGCCTACACTTGCCGCTGACGATAAGACAGTTGCTCAGTTCATATTCAATCATATTATTGCTAGGTTTGGTGTCCCTCAAGCCATCGTTACCAATCATGGTTCCCATTTTTGGCATTAAATGGTGGCGGAGTTGACTTCTAAGTTGGGTCTGCGTCATGACAGCTCAACGTCGTACTACCCTCAAGCCAATGGCCAAGTTGAAGCTGTGAACAAAGTTCTTGTCACAATGCTTCAACGTACAATTGGGATCCACAAATCAAATTGGCATCTCATGTTATTTTCAGCTCTTTGGGCATACCGAACCTCAGTGAAGAATGCAACCGAGTTCACTCCTTTTTAGTTGGTTTATGCCCTGGAAGCTACTCTCCTGATTGAATGTGAAATACCTTCGCTCAAGTTCGTTGTTGAATTACTGCCGAATACTTCGCCAGAAGAACAGCGTCTCCTTTATTTAGAAAGGTTGGATGAAACCCGCCGCTTTGCTACTCTCGTTATCAAAGCACAGAAAAAGCGGGTCAAAGCTCATTTTGATCAATCAGTTTCTCCTCGTTCTTTCGTTGAAGGAGATCTCGTCCCCCTGTATGACCAAGCTCGCGATAAGCTGGGGGCAGGCAAATTTCAACCTATGTGGCATGGACCCTACATTGTTAAACGTGTGTTGCAAAATGGGGCCTATGAGCTAATTGACTACGAAGGTCATCCTCTTAAACAGCCCAGAAATGGGTTGTATCTCAAAAAATATTATGCGTGAGTCATTCATGCGTAATAGGTGTACATAGGTGTTGTTTTCATTTTTGTACATGTTTTTTGGTTTGGTGTGCTTTGTGAGAGTTTTCCTGCTTATTGGGGCTTGCTTATTGTGCAGATGTCTATTACCCCTTATGTCGGTTTCGCGAATTGTGCTTCCCGCAATACCAGGAATTTCTCTTCGGCAGCCTGGGTAATTTATGATCCTGCTGGTGAGTTGATAGATCTGCAAGGTATTTGTCTAGGGCAAACTACAAACAATGCCGCTGAATATAGCGTTGTCATTGAGCTATTAACCGAGACAATCAACCTCGGCATACGCGCGTTGCTTGTAAATCTAGGTTCACAGTTTGTTGTTCTACAACTCAATAATCATTATTCAGTTAGAAATCCGCACATTCTGAGATTGTATTTACATGGATCTCTTACATATGATGATGCTTTTACAAATGATGCAAATGTCCATCTAATACAATGTTAGCCACTGTATCAGTTAATGTAGGGAAATATATATATATATATATATATAGATGTATATATATATATATATATATATATATATATATATATCGAATGTTTGCAACTGTGTGCATCATAACGTCAAAAAATATATGTATGTTTCTATTACATCCTAAGCCATCATGTCTCACAAAATATGCAGATAAAATAAAACTAGGTGTCTAATCAGCATGGTGCTCGTGATAACATGTCACAACGCGTAGTAGCTGCCTCAGCAAGCGGTGAATTCAGCTGGGCACCCCTACGGCATGTCTACACGGTAGCGCGGAGACATCATCAAAACGTGCATAATCAAGGACTCTCGTGTGATCCCCTCCAAGTTGCGCACTATCTCATCTTCCTGCGCCGCCCTCACCTTGAGGAGCAAAATCGCCAGAGTTTGCCTGCATGTGGTATGCGGCGGGGTCTCTTTGGGCCAACATACGCAATCATGGATTTTAATGTCGAGAACATGCATAAATAAATCAAAGTCTTAATATACAAAGCACTAAAAATGGTCTCCACCCAAGTCTTCATATCGTCCTTCTCCCTCACGGAAGTGGAGAATCGGATCATCGATGAAGGTACGTACCGGTGGGGCTAGTCCTCCCGACAATCGGTCAGCAGGCAATCAAAAAATTCCAACCTCCGAACATACGGCCACCCCACCACTCGCAGCATCGGTATGCCCATCGAGCCATTTGTGATTCTCTCGCTGGTGGTGTCGAGACTATGACCTCCTGTCGCTGAAAAATGGGTAATCGTTCCAAGAAGAACGATACCATAATAGATCCATAACCAAATTGTTTTAGTTTGGTCTTCTTGCATTTGGTTAGTTGGCGCTTCATGTTTATGGTCACGGCCTCTGCCCAGTTGTAGATGGTCGGTGCCATGCAGTCTACAACAAGAAGCAACTGCGTCTTTGTTGCTTCATGCAGTGCCCGTGATCCCGCAGCCCGTGTGATGGTATGCAGTACCACACGTAGTGTCAAATCTGGGATAGTTTGTATATCAACTTTCCCACTACCTGATCCCTTCCGCGCTCCTCGACATACCCTGTCTACCACCATGGTCATGTTTTCCATGCAGGGCCGGGTGCCAATTAGGAGTGGTGCTGCACCTCTCCGCAATAATCCTGTGATGAAATACACGTCAAAGACATCAATCTCAAGTTCTTGATCCCGTAGGATGAACTTCTCTTGATTTTCATCCCATATACTAATTAGATACTGTAGTAATTCTGGTTGGGCTCGGAGACATGATGTTAGGAAGAATTTTTTCAAACCACAGTTTCTGAGGGCTTCCATAACTCCCTCATTTTCCATGGCTAGCTCATCTTCTTCACTATGTTCCCGTTCTTTCCATTCAATGACCATTTTACCTCTTTCTACCTGCAAACACACACACGAGTGGTATTAGTCAATTTTAACCCTTAAATCTGTAAACAATTGGGGTATTTGATGCATAATTTTTGCAAGAAATGGTTTGTGTCGTTGGCGTGCCCTAGTGTTAAAAATCGGGCGGTTGGCGCGACTCTGTGCCCGAAACCCGCGCCAACCGCCAAGCCCTAATTTTTACGTTTCCTCCCCCAAAATTTGAAATTGACAATTGCAGAAACAAGAAATGACTTAAAATGATGAGAGGGATCTCGGCTCTTACCTGAAGTTGACGAATTTGCGATTGATCTACTGGATTGACTGCTATCATCGCCGCAAGATTGCACAATAAAATGGGTAACTATTGCTCCACAAGAGGTAAAAAGTGAAAAGTAATTATTTTTACCATTTTTGGCATTTTATAACTTTTTCACAACCCTAATTAGGTTTTAAGGCATGTTTTTCGATTATTTTATTATATTATTTTCGAGAAATGGGTTTTACATGTCTCTCGTGCAGCAACAGGTTTTTCACACGACAATGATGAAGTAACGAGTTATATTTTATACTTTTTCGGACTCAGTGAAAACACGAAAGAGTCACTACTGGAGTCACTTTCAGCTCTTTTCTGACTCTCTAAAATTGAAAAGATTGTCGAGATTCTTGTCGTTTTGAACTCATTAAATGGCTGCGAAACGATATCTACCCAGTATACGTTTAACCATTTTTCGGGCTGGGATAGATTGTTTACGAAAAAGGAATACCTTAGCCTATCACGACTAAGAGGTTCTCTCAGACACAGTTTTCTACCTTTTCGGATCTGTGAGAATACCTACGAAAAGGAACTGCTGGATTTTTCTTTTCTGCCTTCTTTTCAAACTCTCTAAACATGAAAAGATGCCGAGTTCTCCCTTTGTCAGACTCGTTAAACCCTGATGACATCGGACTTCGTCATCATGATGTTATTTCAAGTTCCTCCTTCCTAGGGCTCGTAAAATGTACTAGGTTGGATTTGTCCGAAGGACAAACTTACAGTACAAGCATATGCTATCTCCTTCAAGCTTGTTTTAAAAAAATAATTGGGGTACTTGCCAAAAATGGTGGGGGAAAATGGAACCAAGTTTTAGTTATGTTGGCAGTATGTCGCTCTTGAACATGGCACTTGTCCGCATTCGTGTCGGGTTGGGGACATCTCATTTCATCATTTTTGCCTTCATGGGTTTGGGTAATCTCTTTTGACCTCTCATCTGCTCTTTGCCACATCATCATGACCTCAGATCCTTTGGTGTCAAACACTGCCAAATCCAGTGTCGTGCTGTTGATATGTTCAAGAGAAGTTTGCCTTTGCAGTTGTCAACCTTCCTCTGATCTCCTGTTGGTCCTTATCCACTTTCATCATGTTCCTCAGTCTCATGTCGATGATGTGGGAAACATTATGGCCCTCCTTCAACCAGGTCACTTCCTGTCGTCTTCAACTCATTATCCAGGAATTTGATCTAGAGACTCCCTTCTGGTACCTTGGAGCCTGCATGCCTCAATGGCAAGTTTTTTGCATTCGACGCAAGGTTCACATCATTGGCCTTCGATCGAGTGATTATGCGGATGTTCGACGTCAGATCACTTTTCACATTCTGTAGATTGTACCTTTTGTACCTTGAGGACCATCGTCATCATTGGTGGTTTCTCTCGCGTCTGTTAACAGCTTTCATCATTGGTTGGTAATAAGACGATTTTTCTGCATATTCGACTTCAGCTCATACATTCGCATGCTTGAATTTGTACTTGTTCGAGTCGAGATGGAGCGCAAGACCCTGGATTTTGTCTGATAAACTCCAGGCTACAGATTTTTGTGGATTATTATGACTTATTGCATGACTCTTTTGATTGGATGGCTGCGACCATACCTGAGTCTATTTATTGATCCTTCCTGCTGGATGGCTATGTCCATACCACGGATTTCAGTTTTTATATATTCTATTATGGATGGCTGCGCCCATGCCACATGATTCATGTATCACAAATCTCAGTTGGATTTGAAATTGCAGGTCTTCCGACAGCGGTGTTTGGTTCGAACGCGTTCTCATAAAGTATTTCACCCCTCCCTCTCTCTCGGACTTCATACTTTAGGGGGCATCTGTTACACAACATTTTGTCACTGTCCCTGCAATCCCCAACTCGCACATTGGAGGATCGTTTCTGTGACCAATACGCAGTGTCATGCTTTGCAAATACCATCCTTGCATCCCTTTTGATGAAAACAACATTCTTCTTGTTGACATTTCCCTAAGCAGAGTTGTGAAAATCCTTAGTTTTGCCTTGGCGCGAGCAGCCCATTACATCCTCGCGCCAACCAGGAAATTTAACATTGAGCTCGCGCCACTTGGCACTCTGTGCCAGTTAGACACCTGCGCCAAGCTGTTTATGGAATGTTTTTTAAAAATAGAGGCGGAGGTTCCATTACAACCACATCGGGGATGAGTCATTGGGAGTGGTTGAACTAAAACAACCACAGACTCCTTCCTTTAGTTAATAGTTTCCACCTCCCTTGGAACTCTCCTAAAGGATAGGACTCCCTTCCACCTTTGTAGGGATCCCAACCTCCTCTTTTCCCTCTATATAAGAAACTATCTCCTTTGGTAGAAGCTAGCTGAACACATTATAGAAAAATAGTCGAACCGCTGAATAGCTGAACTAGAGAATTATACTATAGCTAAGTTGCTAGAGGAGATAGAGTTAGAAAGATTGTGTTGAGAGAGCTCGAGTCGATGACTTCTAAGAGAGCTTGAGTCAGAATTCCCTGACCGGCAGCTGAGACGCGTTTCGTCTGAACCCCGCTGGAGGAGATCACGACGTCAAAGCATCGGTTGTACTCTTCCTTCTACTCATTAATATACATGACTACTGTTTGGTTTCACTATTGTGTTATGATGTTTATTTGATACGATATGTTTAGCCCTCTTTGACTGGCTAATAGTTGTGAGTGAATCTACTCTGCCATAGGTTGTTCTTGTTCTTTGTCTTATGTGCAGGTATATGAACGTGACAGCGAACGGATCGTGACTTGCTAAGGCAAGAACGAGAGACCACTACTCCTTCCGCAACATCAACAGCGTTGGATTCAGGGTAGGTCAATCTACCATGTCTTTTGTTCATTCATTAACTAAGAAGCAACACTTTAGCGTGTCTTTTTGTTACTAGACCCACCCTAGAGCTAGAGGGATCGTCTCTGACCGTAGAGAGGATTTACCTTCATAACAAGGATGCATATGGGGCACAGATAATGAGAGGTGAACCAACTCAATAATCACAACGGTGGGGCCCAAGCACACCAACAAGGTTCGGCAAGCCTAGCCCTGTGGTTGCTTATAGCTCCGAGAAGCTATCCCCAAAGCCCCCCAGAGCTCCCAGAGCTCATTGTCCAACAAGACCCACATCATAGGGTCGTTTCACGATTCTAAGATTCTCACGGAACGTTAGGAACATGACCTTCCCCAAGGGCATTGTGAGAATATCTGCGACTTGCTCATCAGTTCCTATATGATCGAACCTTACGGCACCTCACTGTACCATATCCCGGATAAAGTGGTACCAGCCATCAACATGCTTGGATCAATCGTGGAACTCGAGATTCTATGACAAACGAATCCCCCTCTGGTTATCACAAAGGATAACGGTGGCATCTAGCACATGCTCGAACAGCTCACTGAAGAGCTTTCGCAACCAAGTGACTTCACAACAGGCCATACATGTTGCAATGTATTTGGCCTCAGCAGTGCTCAAGGCTACCAACTTCACATTCCTACCTGAAGCAGATCTACCTGTGAAGCAACATCCATATGTACTCTTGCAATCCACCACACTGCCAGCCCAATCGGCATCAGTATATCCATGGAGTGTCATGCTCTCGGCAGTGTATCTCAGCCCATGGTCTATCGTGCCCTAGAGATATCTCAAGAGTTTCATGGCACCAACCCAGTGAATGTGATGAGGCTCAACCATATGTTCACTGCAAAACATACGTCTGGACGGGTGTTCACTAAGAACATCAGGGCCCCTACAAGTTGACAATACTCAGTATGATTTGCTAACACGGGCCCAGCAGCGCTGCCACTCAACTTCTTAAAGTTGAGCTCCATCGATGTCGACACAAACTTGCAATCCACCATACCAAATCTTTCCAGAAGCTTCAGAATGTATTTTCCTTGAGAAAGGAAAATCTCGCCAGGTCTCTGCCAGACCTCCAGGCCTAAGAAGTAGTGCATCAATCCTAGGTCCTTCACCTCGAACTCAGCAATGAGTTCCCTCTTGCACTGATGAATGAGAGGGTCAACACTTGTCAGGAAGAGGTCGTCCACATACAGCACCAAAATGAGAGGCTTCTCTCTATCAAACTTGAAGTAAAGGTTTGGATCAGCATTACTACAAGTGAAGCCCAGCTTCATCAAGTAGCTATCTATCCTCTCGTACCAAGCTCTGGGTGCTTGCTTCAGCCCATAGAGAGCTTTCTTCAACCTGCAGACATGGGTGTCCCGATCCTGGACTTCGAACCCCAGAGGTTGCTCTACATACCCCTCTTCCTTTATCGCACCATGCAGAAAAGCGGTCTTCACATCCATTTGATGAAGACTCCATCCTTGCTTAGCAACAAGGGCTATGATAGATCGAATGGTGGTATATCGTGCCACAGGTGCGAATATGTCATCATAGTCGATGCCTTCCTTTTGAGAGAAGCTACGGGCAACGAATCTTGCCTTGAACTTTTCAGCACTTCCATCAGATCCATGCTTGATCTTGTAGAGCCATTTTGAGGTGACAACTTCTTTGTCCTTTGGTCTTGGAACTACATCCCAGACATTATTCTTCATTATGGACTCATACTCTTCGTGCATAACATCCTTCCAGACTTGATGTTTTACGGCTTCCTCAAAAGATCCAGGCTCGGATTGTACAATAGTACTCATGGCTGCTAGATACCCTTGGTATCTACTCGGCGTCTTGCTTTCACAGAGTGTCCCCCTTTGGGGCCGTATGTCTCTCAACATCCTCGAGAGTGTCATTGAGCCATGATGGTCTCTTTCCCATTGAAGGAGGTGGATCAATCGGATCCATCGATCCTTCAACATCAGGCATCGTCTCATCCTTCGGTTCTTCTTGATTTCCAGGCCTTGCTTCATGATCTTCTTGGGATCTCGGAAGACTGATTATTTTCTTCAGGGAAGCATCTTCGTCAAAAGTGACATCGTGGCATATCTCCACTTCCCTTTAACCAGGCACATAGACTCTATAGGCCTTCGAAGTTTCATTGTAGCCCACAAACATTCCTTTCTTCCCATAAGCATCCAGCTTGCTCCTCTTTTCTTTTGGCACATGAATATAAACAAGACATCCAGAAAGTCTAAAATGTGAGACATCAGGTTTCTTACCAGAGAAAACCTCTTCAGGAGTTTTGGAGTCTAGAGCAGAATGCAGGCATCGGTTTTGTATGTACACAGCAGTGTTTGCAGCTTCTCCCCATAGAAACTTCGGTAGACCTTGGTCACATAGCATGGCACGGGCAGCTTCCACAATGGTCCTGTTCTTTCGTTCAGCAACACTATTTTGCTCAAGAGTATATATATAGTTGTGGTCTCCCTCTTAATGCCAGCTTCATTGCAACAGTTTTTGAACTTGTTCGTCTCATATTCAGTGCCATTATCGATCTGTCGGATAGCATCTCATGTCATTGCTCCCAGTGGACTTCCTCCAACCTGATAGAGTGTATCAATTATAGACCCAAACGTGATAGCTTCCTTGAAGCTCTTCTTCCACATGTGCACCTTTCCATCCATGAATGCCACATTGAAACCTCTGTCTTCAATGGTCAATATAGACACAAGGTTCTTCTTCAAATTCGGTACATAGAGTACATCCTGCAAGGGAAGGACTTGACCTTGAGACAAGTGGAGGGTCACAGTCCCTGTCCCTTTCACGAGATATGTGCCATTATCTCCAAGGACAATTTTCAGATTAGTCTCCTTCTCAACCATATCAGAGAGTGCTTCTTTAAACCTAGTGATGTGCCTTGAGGCACCACTATCTATCAACCAGACATCCATAGTGTCGGGTGGAGATGCAATGGAGAGGGCAGATACAAGAATGTATTCATTTCTTTTATCAACAATATTTGATTCCTCATACCTCTGGTTGTTTTTGTCATCACCATCGGGAGAATCCTTCTTGAAAGGACATTCTCTAGCATAGTGACCAGGCCTATGACAAGTGAAACACTTGCCCTTCTTTCCTTGGGCCCCTGGTTTTCCTTTGTTCTTTGGACCACCAAAGTTCTTCTTTCTAGAATGAGTAGCGTAGGCAGCATTTCCTTCATTTTCATACTCCTTCATTCTTGATTCTTCTTGAACGCATCTCGAAGGTACTTCATCAAAGTCAAGTATCGCATTATTATTTAGAATGGTAGTGTTGAACACATGCCATTCGGATGGGAGCCCTCCAAGTATGGCGAGTACCATCTCTCGATCAACTATTGTCTCCCTAATAGCCAGCAGATTGTTCATGATCTCAGTCAGCTTCAGAAAATATGATTGAACAGACTCATCCCTGCCTTTCCTTAGATTCTTCAATTGATTCTTGTAGAATAGGAGTTGATTCACATTGTTGGCCTTGAACATGTTGACCAACTTATCATACATCTCTTTGGATGAGCCCAGCTCAAAGATGTAAGCAACCAGACTCTTGTGAATTGAGTCCCTGATCATTAGCTTTGCTTTGATCTCCCCCTTCTTGTACTTAGTTTTGGCGGCAGCAGTTGCAGTGGATGGAGGCTCTTGGATTTTACCCTACACATAGTCCATGACATCTTGGTCTTCCAACATAAGATCCGATGTCATCTTCCAAGCATGGAAGTCATCTCTCCCAGTCAATTTGTCATCAGCCTTGAAGCCATTGTAGTTTGAGGAACCCATCCTCTTCTTCGGTAATTGCTACAAATTAGGACTTTGTCTTCGCCTCAGCTCTGATACCATGTAAATTTATGTAGATGTTCTATGCTTGATGCAACTTTACTTTCACTACAGCGATCACATAAACAATAAAGTAAAGTGCTGATAGAACATACCAGTAGATCAACAGAATACAAACCAGAAACAGATAAATGTGTTGGTGTGTTACGGTGGTCAACAGGATGCTTCAACTAGCAAAGTCTCCTTGATCAGCCAACCCAGCATGTGTCACAACAACCCTCAAAACGACACAGTCAACTCAAAGTCAACCCCAAAAAAGTCAATGCTGCCCGGAAAAGTCAATGCAAAACAGCAACAAATAGCAACAACAGCACCAGCACCAGAATTCTCTTCGTCCTTCTTTCCCACATGTGAACCGAAAACTGCCTCCAAGGAGCTCGAACCAATCAGAAGAGGAGAGATGATGTGTGAGGATGAGATGAGTGAAATGTCCTCCAATGTTGATTCTATTTATATCAATCACTGAGGGTGTGTGACACATTTGTTGGGGGTGTAAAACCTTAAGGCCGACCTGCACATATTTTGAAAGTATTAAAAATAAATTCAAAATAAATGTTCTGCTCATCGGATCAAGATGATCTTTAGATCAATCTTGCACCTCTCCGAAAGAGGAACCCAATAAAAATATTGGTGTCTTCATTTGAGCATCACAACATTGATTTTGGACCTAGTTGTCCAATTTTAACAAATCCCTACTCACATTGACAAAACCAGTGGACTATAGGATTATGTAAACACCAATACATTGATAAAAAAAGTGATATGGTCACAGATCATGTGTGGAAAATGGTGAAACAATCATGGATTGTATAAGAAGAAGCAAAGATGTGGCCATAAAGAAGGGAAGACAATGAAGAATGTGAAAGGAAAACAAGATACATCGAAGAAGGAATATGTTTATGGAGGCCATTATTAATGTCTTTTTTTTAACAAGAACAGTTATAAACTCCTAACAGCTAGCAACTATAAAATAGATAACAAATTACCGGATGAGACCAAGTTGACAATAGGCTTCATCCTATTTCCCTTCATTTGTCATTGAATTCTTACACATGTCCAACATTTCCATGTCCTCTTACTACTGTTGAATTGCTTCCTCCTCCTTAACCTCTGCAGACCCAATAGATAGCCTAGCAATTGAATGGGCTCTCCAATGTAGATCTCTGTCTTTTGCCTTCTAGAAAACAGATCCTTGATCGTCTTGGAACTTGAGTGTCTTCTTATCAAATAGCCCTTTCTAGCACCTTAGCTCTTACTTGATAACTACTTGTGTTATACTTGTTATGTTTCTATTACTTAAATATTATCTTCATTAGCTTATTATGTTCTTCATCAAGTCAATTATCAAAACACAAGAGACACGGAATTTTGGCTCTTCAAGCCATGGCCAAAACCTCTCCCTCTTGGAGAGGAAAACCGAAAAGTATTTCTTCTTCTAGATCTTCAATTGACAAGTACCATAATCTTGACACGAATCCTTCACATCAGTATGCCTCCAAGACCTTGTCACTACTCTTTCTTGGCTCCTTATGTTGATCTCCTTTTTCTGCACCGAGTTGCACCGTACTGCACTAGTACTAGGAACTGAGCTCGACCTCTAGTGGATACTTCCTTTTTCTTCTCTTTGAAACTTCTTCGCACTTCCTTTTAGCACTTGATGACACTGTTTCTTCCTGAAGTGATATTCAGCCTTCCTTGGATGAGCGAGGTGGGTACGAAGCCCTTCTACTTCTTTTGTTAGACAACCTTTCGAACTATGGTATAATCCTCCTCTTTATGCACTGTAATCCACGCACTTATTATAGACTTTAACCCAAGAACATACCCTTCTATTTTGCTGAGATGTGACCCTCCTTCGCCCCAACTGCAGTCCTAAAATGACCTTCGTCCTACCACAGAGATGCGAGGTAGATGCTCACCTAGAACACTGATGTATTTCCCTTCTTTCTTGCGTGGAAATGTCCCTTCTATCTTCGCTGGAAAGTCACCCTTTTTTGCTTGTAATCACAGAATTGATCCGAACTTGTTCTTGTCCGAAATCTCAGAGATGTCTGAACTGATTGGTGGTGAATGAGGCCGCAAACTTGTCTCTATTTAGGGACAGTGTTTCCCTCTTTATGCCGACTTGATCATCTGTCATAAGGCCAATTAGTCAAGGAGGTGTATCTTTCATATTTGAGCCGACTTACAAGGAGCATTTAAACAAGGTCTTGGAGCATATTATTTACATCAATAATTGACCTTCACAAGTGTAACATTTCTTCATATACATGACTCTTTAATTATATTTATGACAAGATGACAAACCCCTAAAGACATAAAGAAGTCTTTGACCTATAATAAAAACTTCCTTGCTTATGAAATCCATGAGGCAAGCATTACAAAATACATTTTATTATCTTTGTCTTCTTCATTACATAAATTCATAATTACAAGTCATTATGAAGAACGAACCTAGTTACACTTTCCAACAGATAATTGCCTATCCTAGAATACCATGCACATGGTGAGTACTTGAGTCCATACATTGCTCTTTTCGATCTACAAACATGGGAATCCCTCCCATGCACCTCAAAGCCCTTTGGCTGCTCTATATAGTCCTCCTCCTCAATCACACCATTAAGAAATGTCATCTTGATGTCCATGTGATGGATCTTCCAACCCATCTCTACAGCAATGGAAATCATAGCACTGATGGAGGAGTACCTAGCTACAAGTGTGAATGTCTCATCATAGTCAACATAGTGAACTTCTCAACATTTCCATCAGCAGCATATTTGATCTTATAGATCCACCTAGATCCCACCACTGATTTCCATTCAAGCGATGGCACCACCTCCCATACATCATTCTTCATGATGGAAGAGTAATCTTCCACCATGGTATCCCTCCACACCTGTTGCTCAGATGCCTCCTCAAAATTGGAAGGCTCGGCCTCAATCAATTCGCTCATGAGAGCAATGTAACTGGAAAATATTTGTGGTAGTCTCCTCTCTCTAACTAAAGTCCTAAGAGCATTGACCTGCTCCTAAGCCTCCCTTAAGAGCTCTGCCCATTACGGCCTCTTCATCCTAGAAGTCTCAACCCGAGTAAATGGAGCATCCTACTCCTCCTCAGCTTATTTTGCTCATCTTGCACACAAGTCTTGGGTCATGCAATTTGTAACGGTTGTCTCCCTTCTTCCTTTAGTGCGTCCTATTGAACCTCTGCTACAGCTGGCACTAAGCCACAAGACTTTCTAAAAGCCCTGTCCTTCTCAAATTTCACATTCCTCTGCATCACTGTCTTTTCTAGTGTAGGAATATAGACTATGTAAGCCTTTGAGGTCTTGTTGTATCCAAGGAAGATACCCTTCTCCGCAATAGGCTCGCGCTTCATCTTCTCTGATGGAACATGGTAATAAACCAAGCACCCAAGAATATGAAGATGCCCAACCTCTGGTTTCTTCCCTGTGAATGCCTCTTTGAGGATTATCCTCCCTGACACCTTGTGTGGACTTCTACTTTGCAAATAAACTACCATGTTACTCGCTTCTTCTCATAAGGGCATAGGCAGATCCTGATCATGTAGTGTTTATTTCGCTACCCCAACAATGGCTCTTTTCTTCCTCTCCAATACCCCATTCTGCTATGGGTTATATGGAACTATCAGCTCCCTCTTAATTCCAGAATCTACACAAAACTCCTTGAAGACATCCAAGTTGTACTTACCTCCATTGTCAGATCTAAGCACCTTCATTTGTCTCCCCGTTTGGTTCTCCACAAGAGCTTTAAACTCTTGGAACCGACTGAATACCTCGTCCTTGGTCTTCATAAAATAGATCCAAGTTTCCTAGAATGGTCACCTATGAAGGTCACATAATAGTTGAACCCTCCAATAGACACCACTAACATGGGCCCACATACATTTGAATGGGTCAAGTCCATGATCCCCTTCGACCTGTTGTCACTGTTGGGAAACACGACCTTGGTGTACTTGCCCATGGCGCACCCCTTGCACACATCATGCTGCCTGTAGTTAAATAGGGTGCCCGACCACGGCCTCCCTGAGCACTTTGTGTGCTCCATGGTGCAAGTATGCCATTCTCCTATGCCACAACTCCCCCAAGTCATGGTTGTTGTTGGTGTTCACCAACGCTTTGGCTGGCTCAAATTGAATTTTGTACGGCTTGTACCTTCTCACTCCAAGTATCTTTGTTGTGTTAAAGCTAGAACCCTTAGTACAAATATACACCTTTCCATCTCGAAAAATCACCACATAACCCTTGTCCTCCAAGGCTGACACGAAAATCAAATTCTTCATCAAACTTGGAATGTACAACACATCCTTCACCAGTAGAGGCTTCCCGGACTCCCTTTAAAACTTAACAGTTCCATTGCCTACTAGTTTGTACTTGCCATTATCACCAAGCTCAATGTGGAAGTCCAAACAATGCCACTTCACACTAGTAAAGTACTCTCGCACTCTAGTCGTGTGATGTGAAGTGCCATTGTCAACGCACCACTTGTTGGTGGCCATTGAACTAAAGAGACACACAATTACTGAGAACTCATCCTCAAATCTAGTTGCAAGCCCATCCATCTCAACTGTAGCAACAACCTGCTTTTTTTGTTTGCTTTTTTTCTTGTTAGGGCGCTCGCTGGCAAAATTCCCTAGTTGGTGGAAAGCAAAGCATTTCACTTTGCTAGCATCGAACTTCTTTTTATTGCCCTTTGAGGTAGCTCCTTCTTTGTAGCTTTTCTTACCCTTTCCCTTGCCCTTAGAGGTTAGGGTTAGGTTCTCTTCCTCCTCACCCTTCTTTTGTTGGTCTACATGCTAAGAGCCTTCTCGAATCCCCTCCTGTGTCAAATCATCCCATAGCCTTTCCAAGGTAGGAAGATGCTCTTGTCACACAATGCATTTTACAAATACATCCCACTGCTTTATAAAGTTATTCAAGGTTATACACACCAGTTCATATTCAGGGACTAACTCCTCTAAAGCTACAATCTCATCTCGCACCTATGTGAACCTAGTAAGGTACGAAGCCATGTTCTCTCCCTTGAACATCAAGGTGTTGTAGAGCTTATCCTTTAGCATCATCTTCAGGTCCTAATTGTCACTCTAGTATAGTTTGTTGACTGCATCCCACGTCTCTTTGACAATGTTTTTATCAAATAAATGGGGAATCAAGTGATCTTTCACCCATCAAAGATGATCCTCTACACCCTTACTTCTTTCACCTCATGGAGATCTAGGGTAATAGGGACTGTCACTAGCATGACCACTGTGGAGTTAGCAAAGCTCCACAACTTGTTCTCCTTGGGAACAGTTTGTTGATATTTTGTGTATTTGGGGTAGCATCAATTGTGCTCTAGGTCCCAAATTTTGCAGAGGGACTAGAGTACACTTGATCTACAAGACCCATAAATGGATTTGAGAAATTTCAAGTTGTGTTCAAGTTATTCAAATAATTAACTATTTTTAATGGATTTCCTAAGTCTAACTTAGGAAAATAAAATAATTAAAGTGAATTAATTAACACGTGTTGAAAATTTTTTAAGTCACATGGATCAAGCAATCTTTTAATCTCAGTCGTTGATGGATGATTTAATCTCAACCGTTGAAGGGTTCAACAAAAAAGTATAAGAGAAAGGCTTGAGGGTAAGTTGAAGACACACAATTTTTGTAGACTTAAGGAATAGATCTAGAATTCTAGGGCGGGTTTGCTAAGAATTTCCAGTGGAACTTCCTGCAATGAGGGGTAGTATTGGCCAAGGGAATGTTCTGATTCCGGGGCCAAAAGATAGCAAGAGGCAAGAGGAGCAGCTCAAGGACAGCGCAGAGAGGCTTCAGAGCCACGTAGAGCAGCAGGGACAGTGCAGAGACAGCACAGAGGCAGCTAGGGCCACGTTGGGCTGCCACTGGCCAAGTAGAGGCAGCGCAGGGGCAGCGTAGACCCTCCTAGGGTGACGCAAACCCTCCTAGAGCCATGCAGAGGCTGACGCAGTCCCTCCAAGGCAATGCTGGGGCTTCAAAAGCAGCGTTGAGGGTTTCTAGGGTCAGATTCGGGCTGAGTCCTATAAATCCCGTTTGAGGGGGTGGATCAGTTAGATATTTGGCACTATATCTTCAAGTTACCTACATATTTTACATCTTTTATTCTCTGTTGGGTTTTCCAATGTTGGAACCCAAATTTGCTATACTCAGAACTACTTAATAATAAAACCCTCATATATGTTGAACCAATTTTCCCGCTTTGGGTTTTTCAGGGGACTTATGTCCAAAAATCCATGTGTCACTCTGTTGCATGAGTGAATTATTCAGTAAATGATTTGCATGTGTAGGCTGTAGTTGTGTTTATTTTCGGTATTTTCTAAATCTAATTTCTGGAAATAACTTGTATAAGTTAAATCAAGTAGGAGGAAATAAACCAATACACTGCAGTAGACCTTTCACATGGTATCAGAGCAATAGCAAATCAACCTGAATCTCCAGCAAATCGGCTAAAAAAATATTTTTTCTGCAGGGTGGCAGAAGAAGCAGCAGATCCGAAAAGGGCATCTTGACAACAAGGGAAAGCAGATCCAAGAGACAGCGCTGAAGCTGCAGAAGGCCTCTAGGCTTACGCAGACCCTTCCCAGGGCAATGTAAGGACTGCGTCACCCAATCTGGGGTTACGCAGTCCACTTCTGAGCAGCGTTGGGACTGCGCTGGGCCAGCTAAGAGGATGTTATCCAGTCACTTCTCTTGTTCCAAAAAAATTTGCCAAGATCCAGAAGCAGTGCTTCAGATAATCAATAGTGCTGGTGGGGTAGAGATTCTGCAGGTGCAAAATTGTGCCTAACTAAGGCAACAAAGGCGGGAGGAAGACAGTTATTCAGCAGATCTAAGCCAAACAGATCTGAGATACGATGAGGAGAATCGGAGAATACTGTCCGTTTGAGTTTTGGTGGAAGATTTCCAGGAGGGAAGTCAGTTTGCAGAAAGACGCAGTTACTAGAGGGTTTCTAGTCACCAAGAAACCCAAATCCAGAGGGAGACGTACTGTTTGCTTCAGATCTGAGCAAAGATGGCTCGATATGGATTGAGGGATCAAGATAGATTGGATGGCATGTCCAACTATGTTATCTAGAAGACCAGAATCCTCTCAGTTTTGGATGAGTATGGTCTCAAAGATCATGCAGAGAAAACACTTCTTGTACCAACCGATGTAGATCCACTCAAGAAGTATGAAGAAAATCAAGCACGAACGAAGATGTTGTTATAGACGGAGTCAAGGATCACGTGATTCCTCATGTGACTGGTAAGAATACAGCACATGACATGTGGTCAGCTTTGGAAGTGATGTACCAAGGAGGCTCTGTGCAAAGAAGAATGCTTCTTGAGAATCAGATGCGTATGTTCCAAATGATGAAGGCTGAAGAGATAGATCCATTCCTCTTCAGACTTCAAGCTATCTGTGACCCGCTGATTGGCATTGGTGCTAATCCAGATGAAGGGCTCCTAGTGAGGACGACCCTGAATGTTGTCTCTAAAGAATGGGAAACGTTTGTCCAAAGCATTCTGGGAAGGGCAGCATTACCATCATGGGCAGATATGCGAGATATTCTCCACCAAGAGAAGATCAAGACCAAGAAGCAGTCCAACAGTGGAGGAAGTGGACCAGCCAGAGTGAAGAAAGAAGAGGAGGAGGATGCAGCCCATGCATCAAGGAAAAAGAAGCAAGGGAAGAAGAAGAAGGACCTCTCCAAGGTCCGGTGCTTTAACTGTGGTGATCATGGTCATTTCGCCAGTAGTTGTCCTAAGAAGAAGGACAAAGGAGCTTCTGATTCCAAGGCTGCAGCAGCAAATGACAATGGCTCTGATGATGATGCAGCCATGAGTGCTCATGCACCTCGAGAGAAGAGGTGGGGTGACATGGATATATAGAGTATCCAGATTGCTGGCAGGATCCTTGAGTCAGCCCTACTCTTGGATCACATACAAGCTACGGGAGCCTTAAGACGATAGCGGGATGATTCGGGAGATGGTTGTAGATGACCACATTGAAGAGCAAGAGGGAGTTGAAGAGTTGAAGAGTGAGCAGCGTGATGCAGAGGCAGCAGCAGTGCAGAGAGGCTAATGGGACTTCAGCAGCGCAGAGAAGTTGGGCTCATGCAGTGCAGTGTTGCAGCATGACAGCGTCTCTAAGGGGACAACGTGATTCAGCATCCAAGAGGCTTCAGTGGTGGAGGGCAACCTGACTTGTCTATCAAACAGTTGGGCAGAGTTATTCAGTTGCTTACTTCTCAGTAACTAAGTTGCAGTGCAGTAGTGCTATGGGCAGCGTGATGCAGCAATTTGAGAGGGAGCTACAATACAGATGTGGCAGTGTCAGTGGCAGTGGCATGGGCAGCTTTACAAAGAGCAACAGTGCAATGGATGGAGGGCAGCAGGGCAAGCATCAACAACAAAGATCCACTATTCAAGATCTTGTGATACATGGTGTGATGTATTGCTAGAGCACACTCTTGATGCTAAGAGGGAGTTTTGAGATTTTTTGTATTCGGGGTAGCATCAATTGTGCTCTAGGTCCCAAATTTTGTGGAGGGACTAGAGTACACTTGATCTACAAGACCCAGAAATGGATTTGAGAAATTTCAAGCTATGTTCAAGTTATTCAAATAATCAATTATTTTTAATGGATTTCCTAAGTCTAACTTAAGAAAATAGAATAATTAAAGTGAATTAATTAACACGTGTTGAAATTGTCTTAAGTCACATGGATCAAGCAGTCTTTTAATCTCATCCATTGATGGATGATTTAATCTCGGTCGTTGAAGGGTTCAACGAAAAAGTATAAGAGAAAGGCTTGAGGGTCAGTTGAAGACACAATTTTTGTAGAACTGAGGAATAGATCTGGAATTCTAGGGCGGGTTTGCTAAGAATTTCCAGTGGAACTTTCTGCAATGATGGGGTAGTATTGGCCAAGGGAATGTTCTGATTCCGGGGCCAAGAGACAGCAAGAGGCAAGAGGAGTAGTTCAAGGACAGCGTAGAGAGGCTTCAAAGCCACGCGGAGCAGCAAGGACAGCGCAGAGGCAACTAGGGCCACACTGGCCAAGTAGAGGCAACGCAGGGGCAGCATAGACCCTCCTAGGGTGATGCAGGCCCTCCTAGAGCCACGCGGAGGCTAATGCAGTCCCTCCAGGGCAACGTTGGGGCTTCAAAAGCAACGCTGAGGGTTTCTAGGGTCAGATCCGGGTTGAGTCCTGTAAATCCAGTTTGAGGGTGTGGATCAATCAAATATTTGGCACTAGATCATCAAGTTAGCTGTAGATTTTACATCTTTTATACTCCGTCGGGTTTTCCAAGGTTGGGACCCATATTTGTTGTACTCATAACTACATAATAATAAAACCCTCATATCTGTTGAACCGATTTTCCCGCTTTGGGTTTTTCCGGGGACTTATGTCCAAAAATCCATGTGTCACTTTGTTGCATGAGTGAATTATTCAGTAAATGATCTGCATGTGTAGGCTTTAGTTGTGTTTATTTTCAGTATTTTCTTAATCTAATTTCTGGAAATAACTTGTATAAATTAAATTAAGTAGGAGGAAATAAACCAATACACTGCAGTGGATTTTTCACACAGTTATGATCCAAACATTCCACTAAAGATAGTTTAAGGCTCCTAAACTGTCTTCATTCCTAACACTGGTTGCCGTGGTATATCAAACCCTTGAATAGTTGTTTGCTAAAAACCCTAGAAAGACCACGAACCCCTTTGAGCTTGAACCTGTGCAAAGCTTGAGATTCTTTAAGAGGCATTGCTCTGATACCATGTTAGTTTTCTCTAAGCCCGGCAAAATGATTAACGCACCAGTAATTTTTTATCCCCAAAATTTTATTTTTACTAAAAAACTAGAAAACTCAAACTTGATATCTACACACAATTAACACAAATAACCTTATAACAAATTATGCACAACAAAAACAAGAAATCCAAGCACATAAACTTCTACACAGCTTTTACCCTTGGAAACCCCAGCGTAGGGAAAAACCAGCAAAGAGGGATTTTACTAGGCTTCAAAGAATAAATCAAGAAAATATTACAACAGCAACTCCAGCGAATTTACGGCCAAGAACAGCCTTAGAAAATGGACCTTCTCCTCTACAAAGTATGGCACAACAAACAGCCTCTCCCTCTGCAGCATATGGCCCCTTTTTCTTTAGCGAACTCAACCCAAGACACGACCTCTCCTCCAACATAGAACTCGGCCCTAAAGACTCGACATCTCTCTCTTGCAAATTCGGCTTGGGTACGGCCCCTCTCTTCAACAAATGACAGCTTGAACACAGCCCCTCTCTCTCTACAATCTCAATCCCTTCTCAACTTGTAATCGACTAGGGCAATTTTCTAGGTTTTAATCATTCTCCACGGTATTTTAAACTAAAGCAAAAAAAAATTCCAATAGACAGCACTACTCAATATTCAGTACAAACTATAATTTTAATCAATTCAACCTTCAAACAACTTGACATAACAGTCCAGTACTATAGCAATTTGTCCTAACTAATTTCAACCACTCATTTAATAATTCAAATATGTCCTATCTTATTCAGATTAAACTAGACTCTCTACATATTTGAACCTTACTTTATTACAGGACTGCCCTTGAGCCTAAATAGGCTCAAAATGTGATCCACGCTGCTTTAGGAAGACAGCGAAAGACTATTAGATGATCGAACCCTCGTTTACTTTAGTACTCCTTCAGAATTCAGCCCAGGGTTGCGGCATTAACATCCAGGAAGCTCAAACCTATTTCCAATTTTCGTATGTGTTGGATTAGTCCCAATTACTCTATATTGTTCCTGTAGTTATGAACAAGGAACTTTAGGACGAAACCATCTCACTATTGTGTTGACTCAGGAAGGGTTTGCGAACTACTGCAGATGAATCGCAAAGTAACTGAAGAATAATCGAGCTCTTATTTTCTTAGAGTCCTACAAGAGATCAATCACAAGGACTTATTTTAGGTATGCGTCCTACTCCAGCTCTCCGTCCAGCCACAATGAGGGTACGGTCTGGCCTGAAAGCCCTTCTCGTTGATTTAAAAAATAGTTATCAACGAATCTATCTACTATTCCAGCCTCATAACCGTCCAAAAGAGCTATTGTCTGCTTCAAGTGTATTTTTCCTTTGCCACGGGATTCATTCACATGGTTTAAAGGCCTCAATAACTTCAGTTTGAGTATGCTTCTCTAGCTTACAAAACCAACTTTGTTGCCTCAGAATTTGATCATGTAAAAAGCACAAAATTTGTACTTCACTACCTAGGAATTTATACTTGTCAAGGTTCAAGAACCTTCGTTGGTCTGTCACAGAGTTGATCATGGCCTTAGGTTTCGGTCCACCACAGAATTGTCTCCTTTACCTCAAAACAGACTTCAATTAGTTGTGGATCGCTCCAAGAGGGTTCCACACCATTTCGGACTCCACAATTGATCACAATTTGCCTCAAGGAATTCGACTGGTTTAGCTTAGTGGATTTTTGCTAATTTTAGTTAACGATGGTATGTTCTATGCTTAGAGCAATTTACTTCAATCTTTCTTACTAGCCCAATTCAATTTCCTGTTATGCAATCACATTAACATTGACAGTGAATGCTAATAGAACATAAATAAATAACCAGAAGACAAGCCAATACAAGAGGACACAATAATTTGGTGGATACCAGGGAAAAACCCCAATGCGAGGAAAACCCTTTGATCAAATCTTCTTATTATTCTTCAAATTCAACAGAGAGAGAGTACAATTTTCAGCAGTCAAGAAGGTGCCCTAGCCAGCAAAGTCAACGTTGGTCAAACTAGCAACATGTCTCCCAATGGAGCTCAGTCAAAGCCAGTCAAACTCAGCCTCACGAAATAGTCAAAGTCATCCCAAAACAGTCTACGATTCCTTAGTCAAACCTGGTCAACACTATGGTCAAACTTCAGTCAAATCTGCAGTCAACGTTGTGGTCAGCACAGCAATCAAATCACCTCGAAATTTCTCGATTTCTGTGCCACCAAATTCCGCCTCCCAAAATCGGAATCTGTCCCAAAAATCGAAGTCAAATGATGTGAGTTGACCCAAGGTCAACATTGGTCAACACTGCAACAAAAACCCTTGAAACAGTCTGAAAACTTCAGCAACCCTTTCACACGTGTGGAGGAGAGAGAATGTCTCCTCAGGTTGTACGAACCAATCAGAAGGAGAGAGAATGTGTGAGGAGATGATGTCCAAAATGAGGATTTAATCTCTCAATGAGGGTGTGTGACACATCTTTTGGGGCTTGTGAGCCTACATTACAATTTTGGCCAACCTTGACAAACTGCACATGTTTAGAAAATAAATTCAAAATCCAACTTCTGCTCATCCAAACAAGATGATCTTTAGATCAATCTTGCACCTCTCAGAAAGAGGAATCCAACAAAAATATCACCTCCATCATATGAGCAGTGCAAAGTGGAGTTTGGCCCTAGTTGCCAAATTTAACACTCCCTCTAAACTAGGGAGAACTCCACCTGTCCATCCATCTGTCAACCTGTGCAATCCTGTCATCCAGTACCATCATTGACTATCATATATCATCCTGTCATCCTGTTGTCTCTGTACTTTGTCAACTCTACTCTACTGTAGAAGAAATAATAAAGAAGATATGATCGAGAGTGAGTAACAAAGACCTTGCCACTCTCCATAGACCTGAAGTCAGTTTAGAGGTAAAAACCTCAACCAGACTTGATCCCAAATCAAGTTGTTGGACACAACTCATCCTAGACACAGAGAATACGACAATACACAATGCGTCCATCAGTAATGTTATGGTCTCTATCCTCATTTCCCAACTCATTGGCCAGATGAGAGGTACTTCCCATGAGTCCCGAACTACATGGGTAGGATGTATATGGAGCATAGATCAAGAGAGAGTGAACCAACTCAATATCATAACGGTGGGGAAATAGCACACCAACAAGGTAAGGTGAACCTAGCCCTCTGGTTGCTTATAGCTCCAAGAAGCTATCCCCAAGCCCCCTTGAGCTCCCAGAGCTCAAAGTCCAACTCGGGCAGGACCCTCATAATAGGGTTTGTCCTCGATTCCAAGCTTCGCATGGAAGGTTATGAATTTGACCTTCCCCAAGGGCTTCGTGAGAATGTCTGCGACCTGCTCGTCAGTCCCAATGTGATGGAGCCTTACGACACCTCGTTGTACCATAACCCAGATAAAGTGGTACCTGATATCAATATGCTTGGAGCGGTCGTGGAACACAGGATTCTTTGAAAGTCGAATCCCACTTTGGTTGTCACAAAGGATCACAGTGTTATCCAACACATGCCCAAACAGCTCACTGAAGAGCTTCCTCAACCAAACAGCTTCACAACCAACCATACTTGCTGCAATGTATTCGGCCTTGGCAGTGCTCAAAGAAACCGATTTCTACTTCCTGCTCATCCAAGATATCGAAACAGAACCTAGAGTGAAGCAACATCCAGATGTGCTTTTATGATCCACCACACTACCTGCCCAATCAGCATCGGTATAACCATGGAGCCTCATATTCCTGGCAGTGTATCTCAGCGCATGGTTGATTGTGCCCCAGAGATATCTCAAGAGATTCTTGGCACCAATCCAGTGAATGTGATGAGGTTCGACCATGTATTAACTCAAGGTGTTCACTGCAAAACATATGTTCGGACAGGAGTTCACTAAGAACATCAGGGCCCCTACGAGTTGACGATACTCAGTTTTTCCAAATCGGGCCCAGTAGCACTTCCACACAACTTCATAAAGTTGAGTTCCATCGAATTAGTCACGAACTTACAGTCCACCATTCCAAATGTTTCCAATAGCTTCAAAATATATTTTCCTTGAGAAAGGAAAATCTCACCAGGCTTTTACCAAACCTTCAGGCCTAAGAAATAATGCATCAGTCCTAGGTCTTTCATCTGGAACTCAGAAGCTAGCTCCCTCTTACATTGATGGATAAGAGGGCTAGCACCTGTCAAGAAGAGATCGTCCACATAGAGATCCAGAACGAGAGGCTTATCATTATCAACCTTAAAGTAAAGGTTTGGAACAGCATCACTTCGAGTAAAGCCCAACTTCATCAAGCAGCTATCAATCCTCTCTACCAAGCCCTAGGGGCTTGCTTCAACCCATAGAGGGCTTTCTTCAACCTGCATACATGTGTATCTCTATCTCGAACCCCAAAGGTTGTTCCACATAGACCTCTTCCTTGATTGAGCCATTTAAGAACGTTGTCTTAACATCCATCTGATGTAGACTCCATCATCGCGATGCGATAAGGGAATGATGGAACAGATGGTTGTACAGCGAGCAACAAGTGCAAATATTTCATCATAATCTATTCCTTCTTTCTGCGAGAAGCCTCGGGCAACAAATCTTGCCTTGAATTTTTCAGCACTTCCATCAGCTCCATGCTTGATCTTGTATAGACATTTCGAGGTGACAACAGATTTGTCCTTTGGTCTAGGGACCACGGTCCACATCCCAGACATCATTTTTCATGATCGACTCATATTCTTTGTTCATTGCATCCTTCCAGACTTGGTGCTTCACGGCTTCTTCAAACGTTCCAGACTCATATTATATGATGGTGCTCATGGCTACTAAGTATCCTTGGTACCTATTCGGCTTCTTACTTTCACGGAATGTTCCCCTTGGAGCAATATGTCTCTTGGCATCTTCGAGAGTGTCTCTAAGCCATGAGGGTCTTCTTTTATTTGAAGAAGGTGGATCTATAGGATCCATCGAACCTTCAACATCGAGCATTTGTTCATCCTTCGATTCTTCCTACTTTCCTACTTCTTCCTTGTCTTCCTTTGAGATAGGAAGATCTCATAGATTCTATATGCCTTCGAAGTTTCACTGTAGCCCACAAACGTTCCCTTCTTTCCAGAAGCATCCAATTTCCTTCTCTTTTCTTTCAGCACATGAAAGTATACGGGACTTCCAAAAATTCTAAGATGAGAAACATCAAGTTTCTTACCAGTGAAGACTTCTTCGGGAGTTTTGGAGTCCAATGTTAAATGTGGTCATCTATTTTGAACGTCCACAATGATGTTCACAACTTCTCCCCATAGGAACTTCAAAAGACCTTGGTCATAAAGCATGGCACGAGCAGCTTCCAGAATGGTTCTATTCTTCCTTTCAACAACACCATTTTGTTCAAGAGTATACGCAGTAGTTGTCTCCCTATTAATGCCAGCTTCCTTGCAATAGTCATTGAATTCACTTGAGTCATATTCGGTTCCATTATCACTCCTCAAAATTTTGATCTTCTTCCTATTTGATTCTCAACCAAGGCCTTGAAAATGCGGAACCGTTTGAATACTTCGTCCTTCTTCTTCAAGAAGTATATCCATGTTTTGCATGAGAAGTCATCTATGAAGGTGACATAATATAGGCATCCTCCCAAGGATGTTACAGGCAACATACCAGATAGATCAGAATGAACCAATTGTAGAATATCAGAAGTCTTGGTGACACTTGAGGGGAGTGGTCCCCTTGTGCGTTTTCCTTCGGCACAACCCTGACATACACCTTCATGATCTTCTTTGAAATCAGGCATACCTATGACCACCTTCCTTGCTTGGGGAAGGGCTTTATAAAGAAGGTGCGCAAACCTCTGGTGCCATAGCTCGAATTTAAGAGTTGTGTTACATGTCATGGCTCCCAATGAAGTTCCTCCAACCTGATAGAGTGTATCAACCCTGAAACCAAGAGTAAATGCTTCTTTGAAGTTCCTCTGCCAAATGCGTACCTTTCCATCGATGAATGCCACCTTGAATACTTTGTCTTCCATTGCTGATATAGACACTAGATTCTTCTTCAAGTCAGGTACATGCAACACATCTTGCAAACGAAGGACTTGACCTTGATTTAGATGAAGGATCACAGTCCCTGTCCCTTTAACGGGATAGATGGCATTGTCTCCAAGGATAATTTCCAAATTAGTATCCTTTCCAATCAAATTAGAGAGGGCCTCTTTATATCCACTGAAGTGCCTTGAGGCAGCACTATCAATCAACCGTTATCCAGGGTGTTAGTGTCAGTCTATACAGCTTGTCACCAGTGATCAAATGGGCTCTTATCATGTACTATTAGGATATCATAGTCAAAGTTTTGTCATTTCATTAGGATTTCATATAAAAATTTGGTCATTGGGTATTAGGTCTAGGACTATTTCCACTGCTTCCAAAATTTTCACATGATGGTCCTTGTCATCACTCAACTGAGTGTATCATCATTCAGAGATTATTATCATCATTTCAGTCATCACCACCCTGATTTCATTCAATTCAGTGTCTCCATTAGGTCATTAAGGTTTCAAGGTCACCAAAACTGTCATTTCACGCATAAAATCCGACAATTGGAGTTGTAATAGGCAAAAGTTTCTTCAATAAAGTTTAATTTCAAAATGTAATTTATGTTTCTAATATGTAATAAGTACTTCATGTTCCTAAAGCTGCAATAGAAGGTTTCAAAAAGATACAATGTTCCAAAGGTTACAAAGTTCAAAAAATGCAAGTTATGCTTGGAAAAGACATGTGGGGCCCATCCTCACTCAAAGCAAGTCAATTCAACTTAAAAAAGGGCCAAAAAGACAAAAGGATATTTCATTTGCACTCTTTTACCCACCTATCATTGAGCTCTCCTCTCACATTGGCAAGAAAATCGGGTTTTTTACCTCTCACTAGCAAAAGTTGAGCTTGTTGCGTATACAAACACTACGTTCCGCTTCTAGGAAGGGTGTTGCGCATAGAAGCACTGCACTGCGCACGGGAAGCCTTTGGTGCGCACGGGGCACAGTCTTGCAAAAGTGGAGTTTAGCAGTCAAATTTGACTTTTGAAGGCTTCATTTCAGCTATTACACCCTCCATCTTCTTCCAAAGGTAAGTTAAAGCCTTTCATACCCCCTTAGCACTGTTTGTCAAGAGAATTTAATGAAACACTTCTTCTCCTAGGGTTTGCTTGGAATTCATGGTTTTGCTTTCCAAATGATAAATTGTTGCACCAAACCCTAGTTTTATTGCCCCTACATCTTTATTTGCAGTTGATATATCACTTCCATCCATTACATAGCCATTTCCCTTCATTTCCATCATTCTCCCTATAAACCCTAGTTTACCCTATCTCTTTCTAGGGTAGGACTGTGTTTTACTCTTTACCACCCCCTCCCCTCACTCATTTCCCAAATTTCCATTTTCCCCTGCTCATTAACATCATTCCTTACCCTCCTAAATTTTCTCAAAAATTTAGGAAACTCCCAAACCCATCATATCACCTCATTCATTCATAGCTGCGAATTCACTGTTTTGTTGCTCTCCACCTAGGGTTTGAAGAATGGAAGTTGACTCATCACCATCAGAGAAAAGAAATTATAACAAAGGGGGGGAAATACTGAGGTTTGAGCCCTCCAATTGTAATGAAATCGCTTCCTCTCCCTTTATCAAGAAGTGCTTTGAAGATGTCAATTGCTTAGGGTTTTGTCAAAGGGTGCAGGAAGTAGGTTATCATGAGCATCTCACAGATATTTTTGCCACCACTTTGAAAGGAGAAAAGGCTACCATTGCAGGGACTGATTTCATATTTTCAGTAGATGCCATATCTCATGCTACAGGAATACCAAATCATGGTGAGTATTGGTTCAAAGGCATGAACCTAGATCTTGAAGAATACAAACCCTACTTGAAATCAGAGTACAAAGGAGCTCATTCACATGTTTTCCCATTTAGATATTTGTTGGAGAGGTATGCACCATTGATGAAGGTTGGCATGAAATTCTTCACATGTGAGGGTGGATTTTCAAGGATGTATCAATATCACATTAGATTACTGATGCACTTCGCAGCTGTTAAATCTCTCAATTTGTGCAATTTCTTGTATAGGAGTGTGATTAAGATGTTTGAAAAGGTACAAGTGAAAGGCAGAGAGCATTATCCTAGCCTTTTTCATCATAGTTTGGTGAAGGTTGTAATTCTCCATCAGTTGGCAAAAAAGAATATGACATGGGATTCCTTCATTGAAGCAGCTTTGCAAATGCCCATAACTACTACACCAAACCAACAACAAAACATGTCACCTATCGTGCAGGAGGTTGGTTCATCAAGCAAGGTGGAAACTCAATCACCCAAAGAATCAGTGACAAAGAGACCTAGGCTTGAGATCACTCATACATATCAAAGAGGCAGAAGGCTTGTGTTTGCTCCTCAAATTGAGGAAGGGGCCAATCCCACATCAGCAGAACAGGTATTACCATCACAGCAAGAGACATCCATGCATGAGGAAGAGCATGATTTTGACCTAGTAGACTTGGAGGCTCGTGATGAGCATGAAAACCTAGAGAGGGTTATCAAAGACAAGGATGCACAGATCAAACAGCTCCAAGACAACTTGGCAAGGGAAAAATTTATCATTTCCTTCCTAGAGCAAGAAAATCATCAGCTGGAAGTAAAACAATTATCCTTGGAGAAAATTAAGTTTGAGGCAAGCAAGCATGATGTGAAAGGCAAATCAGTGGCTGACATAGAATATTTTGATGAGCATGATGAGCATGAACAGCAGGTAAGAGGGAAGAGGCCAAGGACCATGGGTCTCAAAAGAGCATTGCAGAAGGAAAGAGAGCAAGACTCTACAGATGAAGAGCTCAGTTTTGAAGACAGGATTGCTAATGAAATCAATGAGAATAGGGAGTTTTGGCTTGAGAAAGTCAACATCCACTTAGAGAAGCTCCTTTACAAGGCCAACAGGGATAACAAGATACATAAGCACATGGTTGGCCATTACTATGCCCTAAATCAAATTTGTAATGTCAAGGTCAAACAGTTACAAGCCAAACTAAAGGAAACCCTAATCAGCCATGAGGAGAAGAGTAAGTTGGACTTACTTTTTGATGCATCCATGATAGCATAACACGCTTCATTTGGCACTTCTAGACCAATTTTGAGAAGATTTGGAGCATTTTTTGTATTTTGGTGAAATTTAGTGCATTTTTTAGAAATTCAGAAATTTTCACTAGGTCCAGAAGCGCAACGAGTTCGCTCATGCTACGCTTCTTCCCTAGGCCTCCAAATGGAAAAAGGTTGACATTTATAGAAAGCTGGTGGCCTCCTCTCAAAACCCATTTGCTCAAATTTTTTATCCAGGGCTCAAATTTTGAGAAAAATCCAAAAAAGCGGTAAATAATCAACATTTTAATGCTAAACAAAATTCTAAGATGATAAACAAAATTCATTGATTTAATGCTCTATTTTAGAGAAAATTTCACATTTTTGTTCATATTCTTCTGATATAAACGAATTGATGAGATTCATGCTCGTTTTGAAACCCTATCAATCTACCCTATACACAAAGATACCTCTAAAGTGCTAAAGTGTGTGCCCACCTTGCCCCATTACATCTCTACAAATCTGATTTTCAGAGCCCTGACCTAGTCCTCCTAGACCTAAACCACCAACCAACACAAAAACATCAAATCAACCAAACCCTAATCTAAACATATCTAGCCTAATATCTTTCATGATCCAGTCAATTGCCTGTGATCTCATTGAGAGAGTCCTCTCAGCCTAGTAGGGCTAGCTACTAGGTCAAAGTGGTATGTGGTTACATTTGTTGGTCTCCCTTTCAGCCTTCGTAGAACTAGTGGAGTGCTAAGACAGGGTGTCGGGAGGAGATGCAATAGAGAGGGCAGATATGAGAATATATTCATTTCTCTTGTTATCAACAACATTAGATTCATCATACCTAGAGTTTCTTGACCGCTTGAAAGGTTGACCATTTCCATTTCCATTTCGATCAGAGGGAGCCTTCCTCTTTCCTTTGAACCTGTTGTTCCTTCCATTTCCATTACCCTTGAAGTTGTTGTTGTTGTTGTTGTAGTCATCATCTCAAGGAGAGTCCCTTTTACTGGGGCACTCTCTAGCATAGTGACCTAACTTGTTACAATTGTAGCATCTACCCTTCCTTCCGTTGGGATCTGCTCTTTTTGGATTTTGATTTCTTGGACCAACATTATTCCTCTTCTTTGCATGAGCGGAGAAGGCAATAGGGTCACTTCCATTTCCATTTGAGGAATGGTCTCTCTCCATCATCCTTGTCTCCTCTTGAGTGCATCTCGTCAACAATTCATCAAAATCGAGAATTATATTATTATTGAGAATAGTGGTATTGAATACATACCATGTCCGAGGAAGACCTCCAAGAGCAATGAGAATGATCTCTCAGTCAACTATGACCTCTCCAATAGCCAAGAGATCATTCTTGATTTCGGTGAGCCTCATGAAGTAGGATTGGATGGACTCTCCCTTGTCCATCTTGATGTTCTTCAACTTGTTCTTCAAAAAGAGAATTTGATTAGCATTGCTAGCCCTGAACATGCCAACCAACTTATCATACATCTCCTTAGATGTGCCCAGCTCGAAGATATAAGCAACCAAGTGCCTATGAATAGAATCCTTGATGATCTTCTTCGCCCTTTCTTGTGTTGAGAATTAGGTAGGGCTAGGTTTAATTCAAATTCTCTTCTTGATAATTACTTGTGACCTTACTTCTTTTACTCATATCTTCTCTTCTTAGCTTATTATGTCTTTCATCAAGTCAATTACCAAAACACTATAGACACAAATTTTGGCTCTTCGAGCCAGGGCCAAAACCTCTCCCTCCTGGAAAGGAAAACCCATAAAAAATTCTTCTTCTATACTTTCAGATGACAAGTTCCATGACCATGACACAGACCCTTGACACTTGTATGCCTCCAAGACCTTGTCACTGTTTATTTATTAACTCCTTAAGGAAATCCTTCTTTTCTGCACCATCCTGCACCGTTCTGCACCTGGACTAGAGAGCTCAGTCTCGAAATGTATTCTTCATTCTTTCTTGATTCTAGAACATCTTGACTTACCTTATCAAATTGTTGTACTTATGTTACCTTCTTGTTGCACTTGTGAACAGTATTATGCATCTCCTTAGTATCCAAAAAAGAGATATAATCTAAGACAATTATCCGAGACTATATCCTTTTCTTCACTGTGAGACAGTGACCCGAAACAGTGCCTTCCTTTCTTTGTTGTGGTGTATCTCTTACTTCATAATATGTCCAATTAACTTCGTACTTCTTTGCAGCCCATAACTCGCATTATATTACAAATTCACCCTTGAATGCTTTGTTGTTCCACCTCCTAATTCCACACTTTTATTTTTGTCCTTACCTTCACATTAACTCACAGAACTATTCCTTAATCTACCGCAAACATGTCACTGAGATTTTTGTCCGAAAATCTTAGAGTCGTCGAGTTTTGTTCCATCTCTATTCTGCGCAACATAGTGGACTATTTCTAGTGGTCAGGCCCTGTAATAAGCCGACCTGACCATGAAGAGATGTGACGGTTCATGAGCCGACTTTCCTTGTTGTTTAAAGGCCGACTTGTAGAGGAGTTTTTCCAGCATATTGTAGGTTGTCTTCGAAGAGTGTTTACATCAAGTATCATCACCATTCTTGAGCCATGTCTTCAAGCTTATTTGACAAGGTCTTGAGGCATACCATCATTGACTTTACTTCATATACATGACTCTATTTATGACAATATGACAAATCCCTAAAAGACATCAAGAAGAAGTCTTTTGACCTATAATAAAATTCCTTGCTCATGAAACCCATGAAGCAAGCTTAACAAAAATATATTTCATTATCTTCATCTTCTTCATTACATAAATACATAATTACATAGTCAATATGAAGATCGAACCTAGTTACACTTTCCAACATCTTGTACTTTGTTTTAGTGGCAACCGGTGCATTTAATGGAGGCTCAGTGATCTTTCCCTGCACATAATCCATAACATCTTGTTTCTCTAATGTCAGATCCAAGGACATTTTCCAAGCATGATAATCAGACTTATCAATGAGCTTGTCATCATATTTGAAGTATGATGAAAAGCCATTGACCCTGGTCCTTGTCTATTCAACTTTCAGTGATTTCTCTTCTCACTCTTACTCGAGCTTTGTCTTCACCTCAGCTCTGAAACCATGTTAATTTTAGTTAACAATGGTACATTCTATACTTAGAGCAATTTACTTCAATCTTTCTTATTAGCCCAATTCAATTTCTTGTTATGAAATCACATTAACATTGACGGTAAATGCTGATAGAACATAAATAAATAACCAAAAGACAAGTCAAGACAAGACGACACAATAATTTAGTGGATGCCAGGGAAAAACACCAATGCGGGGAAAACCCTTTGATCGAATCTTCTTATTATTCTTCAAATTTAGCAGAGAGAGAAATTACAATTTTCAGCAGTCAACAAGACGCCCTAGCCAGCAAAGTCAACATTGGTCAAACCAACAAAATGTCTCCCAATGGAGCTCGGTCAAAGCCAGTCAAACTCGACCTCATGAAACAGTCAAAGTCATCCCAAAACAGTCCGCAATTCCTCAGTCAAACTTGATCAACACTACGATCAAACTTCGGTCAAATCTGCAGTCAACGTTGTGGTCAACGCAGTAGTCAAATCAGCTTGGAATTTCTCGATTTTTGTGCCACCAAATTTGGCCTCCCAAAATCGAAATCTGTCCCAAAAATCGAAGTCAAATTATGTTAGTTGACCCAAGGTCAACGCTTGTCAACGCTGCAACAGAAACCTTGAAACAGTCTAAAAACTTCAACAACCCTTTCACATGTGCAGAGGAGAGAGAATGTCTCCTAAGGTTGTACGAACCAATCAGAAGGAAAGAGAATGTGTGAGGAGATGATGTCCAAAATGAGGATTTAGTCTCTCCTATTTATATCCATATATGAGGGTGTGTGACACATCTTTTGGGGCTTGTGAGCCTACATTACAATTCTGGCCAATCTTGACAAATTACACATGTGTGGAAAATAAATTCAAAATCCAATGTATGCTCATCCAAACAAGATGATCTTTAGATCAATCTTGCACCTCTCCGAAAGAGGTATCCAACAAAAATATCATATCCATCATAGGAGCAGTGCAAAGTGAAGTTTGGCCCTAGTTGCCAAATTTAACAATTTTCGATGGCCTTAGGAGTCTGGTCTACAGCTTTCAGGAGACTTTAAGGCTGCCCAAAAGTTTGTTTTTTGCTCAGAAAGACTTCATCCTATTTCAAAATAAATTAAATGAATTATCAAATCAATGCAAATTCCCTGCTCAAACCTTCTTCACCAAAAAGCCCTTGATAATCCCAAACAGAAGTTTCCTTGCTTGCCAAAATAGAAAATAGAAAGATAAAATGAGATTTTCTAACTAGGGTGGAATCTTTCACCACTAAAATTAGAAGAGAGAAAAGGGGTCTTAGAACCCTCAGAGCCTCAGGCTCAAAAAACAGAGAGATGATCCAATTCAATGATACCTCAAATGAATTCCACCCTCTTGTATTTATAGATTTCCTAGAGGGGATCTTCTCCTTAATCGATTGAGTAAAATTCACAACAAACCCCAAAACTTGCCCATTTTTGGGTTTTTTCCCTTTATTGAGGACTATAGCCTACGAGGATCTATAGGCTACTTTGTCTCTTAGGTAATTAATTTCCCAAGAACATTACACAACTGCTCAACCTCCTTCTCACCCAAATCATCCCTCTTCTCTCTCACTCAATGCGATTTCCGAATCATGTCCTTCACCAACTCATTCCAGCAATTTATAATTTCTCTCATAACCCTATTTCCTCCTTGAGATCTTCAAAGAAAATATCAAAGGCCAAAATTTGATCTTATCACTTTATTTTGATCCGGCCAAAAGGAAGTATTAATTTCCAAATTTATAAACTTTAGAAATTTGAGTTACAAAGCCAATAATAACTAATTAAATTAATTATCATACTTTTGCTATGTTTAAACTTACAAAAATTTGCTCAAATAAGTAATTATTCAGGTATCTTCTGCATGCCTTGACACAAGACCTATGCAAAAACACCTGTTTGAGATACAATTTTAACATCCCTTGGGCTCCCTTTATAATTTCTCATTGAGCCAAACACTAATCTCCAAAGTCATAGAGGGCTATGATTAAATCCTAACCCACTTAGATCAACAGTGGAGATTTGATCCAAGTCACTTAAATAATTAAATTATTTATCCTTAAAAACATTAGCCCAATAGCCAACATTAATCAATAAATTAATTAATGTGTTTTTCCTAAGTTAAAACTTGGGAAAAAAATCATAATACTTGCTCCTCTTGAACAAACACCTAAAGAGGATTGTAGCATGCTAGACACTTAGCCTATGCAGAAGACCTTTTGATGCTACAAACATTAACATAGAACCCCAAACTGGAGCTTCATCACATCAATTTAAGCAGCAAGGAGATAAGTTGAGATCGTCTCGCAGTAAATAAGGAAATTACAGTGACAAGTTCATTTTCAGCAAATTATTGCGATAATTGCCGGTGATATTATTATTGGCAAGTTGGGTTTCAACAACAATTCTGATATTAACGTGATATCTGCAACACATACATATTATTGCAACAAACATAAAAATAACACACAGGAATTTAATTTTAATCTCCCAAATTCTTGGACAAAAATATGAAATTAAGAATATTTGAACAAAATTCAGGGATTTGCTAATGTGAGGCAAACATTTTTTAAACAAAATACATAACAAGTCAAGAGTAGCGGAGCAACACAGTCACTTCATTATGGAAGAAGCCAAAAATGAGGCAGCTGAAAGTTTTGTAAAAGAGTTTGCAATAACACAACCTATGGTTGTTATCTGATACACAATCAAATCATGGAGAGAAATAACCTGACGCATCCCCCACTTGAAAAGAAAGATATGTGAAACATTTAATGATTCTTAGTAGCAGAAAAGAGGAAAGCATTAACACATCAACTCAACCCCTAGAAGATTAATTTTTACTTTGAACTAGCAAGACTCTATGACTTTAATGTGAACCTCCCAAGCCACAAAAAGAACCTGGGCAGAATGTAACTAAACTCTAAAATCCATGCAAAGGCACATTATTATGTACTGAAGCCAACCACCACTTTGAAATCACCTTTCGCCATTTAACCATGTTCTGGCTTTACAGACATGAAATATTCAATCAGTTAAAAAATAAAGCAATTTACAAAAATAAAAATAAAGTGAACATTACCAATAACACAAAGCCATCTTAACTTCGCAGCCATTAAGTATCAAAAGGGTTATAAAATCTTGAGGCACAAATTGCAAGATTCTTCGACCTCATTCCATGCTTAATAGATCCAAGGTAAGAAAGATAAATACAACATGCACTCTTTCTTTGCTAAGAAAAATTAATACAATGTGCACTCTTTCCTTCCTTTTTTATGTTATTTTGTATATTACGATAATTTATGTTTTCAGGTCTTTTCCTTTTTGACATCTTAATAGTAATTTTATCCTTTTTGTAACAGGCACACACGCAGCCACAGTGTTGAAGATCATCTCCCCCACCTGAGCTGTAGAGCAGCTCCCGGTGAAGAAAAAACCTTTTGACAGGGGCCTAGACGAAGAATCCCACATAATGAAAGCATATGCAACCTATACTATGAGAAGAAGACTGAGGGCAAGAACCACTGCATTGCAACACCAAGCTTGCTACCTCTACACCAAATGCAAGAAGAGGCCATAACAGCAGGTCAAAATCGATATAGCAATGAATCTAAAACATCATATGAAGAATATCATATTAACGTCCCCTTAGACCAATTTGGCCTGTTCAACACGTGTTAAGGAAACCAACTCCAATAGATAAAAATTCTAAGCATACTACGTTTTGAATCCCGGGGTGTTTGGACCCTATCCCAACCACTAAGCCACTAAGCATCTTCAAGTGCGTGCAAGCTTCATGGTGCCTTCTTGATTGCAAGCTAACTAAAAACAACAGTAACAGTTATCTTTGTGGTGCCTTCTTGATTGCAAGCTAACTAAAAACAACAGTGTCATATGCCTTGGTTCCGGCATTCTCTGTCTATTTGACTAAATTATCTGGAGTGCAACTTTACATTAAACCCTCCATGTGACCACATTCATTAGTTTCAGTCAATTTCGTTGAGCGTTACAACCTGATGCAACAAAGCGAAGCCTACCCCAACTTTCTAAGCACTTCTTCCTCCAAGATACAGAAATTTCTACTTAGAAAATAAAAAATAAATTTGAACAGAACCCGAAAGAATCACCTAAATTTTAACAAAAACAAGAAAAACTTACCTGCAACGTCCGGGGCTCCTGTGCCTCGCGAATAGCCTGAACGAGCGCTGCAGTAGCGAGGGCCTCAATATTGCGGTTCCGGAGGTAAATAGCAGATGAACAGTCCCTGAAGAGCTGTATTGCATGATCGGAGATATCTCTGTCCAGGCCCAAAATAGAGGACACGTCCACAATCTGTAAATAGGCCCTCAAATTATCCACCAGACTCAGGCTATTACTATTATTATTATTGCTGCTATTGGCCCCGTCAGGCGGAGAATAAGAATCGAGCAAAACCCGCTCGAGCTCCGCCAAGTGGCCGCAGAAGCTGGTGGTAGTGGCAGCGAAGACAGGGGCCAGCTCAAGCGACCAGGTGCTGAAGGCAGTGATGAATCCGCTGCTCTCGAAGGGGTCGTCCTCCATGGGCGGCGGGCGGTCACATTGGCCGTCATTGAAGTCTGGGGTTACGATGCACAGCGGCGAGTCCTGCGCCCGCTCCACGAACATTTCTTGAATTTGTGTCAGACGCTCCTCAACAACGCGCCCGCACGACACGCACTCTGTCACCGAACGGCCCCCTGAAGACGAAGAGGAGGAGCTGCTGCTGCTGCACCGGCCCCCCTCTGTGCAACCACAGTAGGGGCAACGCACTCCCCCAGACATGGCCTTCTCGGGAGCTTAACCTTAATTGCTGTAGCCCCTGGTTATATGGCGGTCCCAAAGAAGAAGCCTCGGCCTCCTCTGCTTCTGCTGGTTCTTCTGGTTTTGTTCTTCACTCATTTGGAAGCATGGAACGATTAACGGTTCACCCTCTCTGCACGTCACGGGTATCGTGCTGGCTATTGAGTTCACTTATTTGTTGTGATCGTGGTCGCGCTCGCTATTTTCTTCCCCTTCCCACGAGTGTCATGCTCGCTATTGACTTCATTTCTTTGTTTCTCATCGTGGTCGTCTTGCTATTCTTCTTCCCGTGCTTTCCGTGCACAGGGTGGAGAGTGTCAGCGAAATAACATGATTCTTGTTTTAAAGCATTTTATTTTATTTTTCATTTTTCTTAGATTATTATAACTATATAAATATTTATAAACGCTATATTTATAAATATTTATAAACTAGCATTTGCATTAAAAAGTGCAAAGACATGTAGATAAAAATGCTGAGTGAAATATGAGGACTCAAGAGACTAAGTTTTGAAATAGTGCAAAATCTACTATCTACATAAGAATGACAAAAATCTACCATCAATATAAGAATGACAAAATTCTACTATCAATAGAAGAATGATGTTTTGTAAAATATTTCAAGGTGTTTCCACCTTTTATCATTAGATATAATACATCAATCTTATGCTATGAATTTCACTTGTGCAAATGTTGATTGCATATTTTGAAATATTCCATGAATGAAATGAACATGATTTTGGAATATTCCATAAATAAAATGGTTATGAGTGAAATCAACTATTTGACTATCTATCTCTGAAATAACAATCCATTTGACTTACCTCAACGCATGGCTCAACCTCAAACGCTTATTATCTTCTAAAGCATTCTTGAGATTTTTCATCCATTTCAAAGTGTTGCAATGTTTGACAATTTTAGAGGTTTCGTGATTTCATCCTATAGCTCAACCTAACTTTTATTATAGATGCAATTTTAAACTTACAAGAATATTTAGCATCCTCCTATAATGTTTTGAACACTACGTGCTCCACCTTTAAATTGAATAATCTGTGATAATCCCTCATATGGAAGACAAGAGCGTTTTTGAAACAAGTTTAGGTGGGTCGCTCATAGTACTCATTAACTATGTATCATTATTGTCATATTAGCAACAGATAACACATAGGTATGTATAGCCCTTTTAGCTATATCAATTATATTCAATCAGCTTAAACATAGATAGTAGAAACTTATCTACCTAAGATAGGGCTTTATAGAGGCCTTTAGAGGCACATCATTCAGATCGTCTTTAAAGAAGGAAAAAACCTATAGGGATAAATTTATCAACAAACAACAAGATAAGGAAACATTCAAGCTACATACCCCTAAACAAAAACGCACACCGAGTGAAAAAAATTCCACATCACTAGCCGAGAGAAAAGAGAATAGAAGTTACCCATCATTTCAACCTAAAGAATGATCAGCAACTCTGAAGCAATGTAGGAAACACATGGAGCTATGTTAAGCTTGTAGATGCCCCCTTCGTGGTAGCCATCACACACCACCCTGTTCGACGAAGTCAATGAAACCGTAAGACCTGCTTATTCTGCCCCCAACCCCAACAGGACTTAGCAATAGGCTATAACTCATAAGAGATTCAATCCATCTTCGCTCTCGACTTGCTGACTTCTCTAGTTTTGCCCAGTCAACTGTATGTAATTTCCATGGCCTAACTGACTACTCATTTTATCAGATTTCCTTAGTGGAACTTCAATCAGTTTGACTTCTTCTCTAAGCTTTCTCTTCCTTTCTCTAAGCCCAACAAGCTTTCTTGAGTGCTTTGCAACTATGCTAAGGGTCGAGCCTCTACATCAGGCCATGCTTTGACTATTACTGTTATTTCTCAGAAAATTCTGAGAATTTTCAACTTGGAAACTAAAATTGCAGTGTCTATTTTATGTACACTTTGTCATTACTCGGAAAACCCATTTATTGTGCTTTCGTACCTTGCAGTTGCACACTATCTTGGTGATACAACATAAGGCATGAGCTGAGAAGAATTTGAAAAATAAAACTTAGTCACACTACCTACAGAGGCAGAAGGTCTTTCTGCGTCTAGTTCTTTGAGCTCATCTCTATTTGATGTGATCGCAATAAATAACTAGTTAATAATCGCTTATTGGGTTGCTCAACGCCTAGTTTGTATTATATATCATAAAATTGAATTGCAATGGAAACATACAATTTAACCCTCTTATCACGAAGTCCCTTCACTGTGCTAACTGTACTATGACTATGTTTACCTCCAGTCAACCGAGAAACATAGAATAGTCAACCTCCAACTCAACATTTGTAACCGACTGTATCTCAACAACCACGGCTTTTCTCTCCATCTCCTGGGCCTTGTGCTTTGAATTCTTGTTAATTTCATGAATTTTGTTATCATCTTGATTTTGATGATTGTTAGTATAGTCTTCTTGCATAAAACTTTCATTAATGGACTTAGAAAAGGTGACAAGATCTTTGTTGTATGTCTCCACTTCCACAACCCGCACAACCTCCAAATCTAGGGAGGTTTTTTTCATCATAGTACGAGAATAAACATCAATAATGTTGTTGGGTGTGAAGTTGAGACTCATCCCTTATGAAGGTTCTCTAGTTTTAAGCTCATAGCAATATTTGGGGCAAATTCTTTGCCCTTTCGTTGTATGAAGGCCTGCATTTGGCAAGTTTGGACCAGAAGTAGGAGTAACATTAAAATCCAAGCCTTTCTTCTATTGTTGGCAGATAATCCCTTCCTGTTAACCAAAGAGCCACCTCGGTAGGTAGACAAATCAGAAGTCTTGTTCAATTTACAAGACATATCTCATGAAAATCAACCTTGAAGAAATAAAATGACCCCTGCAAATACTTGATAAACGTAGAAATTTCACTTACATCCCATAAAATCGGTGTATTTGAGAATATATTGTATATTAGTCATATCCAAACAAAAATTGTATCAACGCAATCCATCATTGCGCAGGTCACTACCGAAAGGGCCAGTAGTAAGAGGGTTTTGTTGGTTAACCTCAACTCCGAACCTGGGTCAGGGCCCCTCAAGCCAACAATTTGTAATTGGTTATGCATTTTTTATAGGTAAAAATATGTCATTCTAGTGAGGAAATATATCTTGATTGTTGATTCAATGTTAGATTTCAGGGTACCATATCAATTGGAAAAATGTCCTGTGATAATGAAACCAACATTCCATGTGAAAGGACCACATAGATATAATTTATAAATATAAATGTATATGTGAAACAATGAAAAAAAACATGATGCACTTGAAGATGATCCCAGGTGTGGTAAGGGCCAAAAAATTAAAAAAATTAGTAGGTTGAACTAAATTTTCCATGATGAATTATGTTGTGACATGATCCCAACAACATGAATAGTTTTGAAAACAAATTTCATGGGCTCCTGTATGGGTGTCCGAAAGATGCCGTGGTGGGGCATATATAAAGGGGTGGGGCCCATAGGGCCACCTCATTGGTACTTTAATGAGGTGTAAATTGAGTGAATTAGTATGAACTTATGTAGCTATTTGACATCCATCAAAGTAGCCACTTGATTTACATTCAGAGCTAGGTGACTCCTACCACCCTATTATTTGTTAATTCCCTAGTTAGGGTAGGTGGTCCATATGGTACAATGTTGTATGACCCTTTTTAAGCATTAAGACCCACACTTGTATGAGTGACTTAATGGGGGTCATGGGGTCCTCGCAAGTAGGGCACAAACAATTATGAAAATGGATGCAAATGTGACTCACATAATTACACTGGTGACCGCATGAGAAATGGAGGAATAGCCGCATGGTTGCATGTGTTGATTGCACGTGGGGTGTTTCACTTGCAAGGAAAATAATCACACCAATCGATGTGACTATAATTTGTACATGCACGGTGATACCTCTGCGCATAAATATTTAACAACTGCAGTGATTGCACAACTATTTAAGACACAACTTCATGGTTTTCCATGCAAATGTAGTTGGCGTAGTTCCATGGACCGTTGCGACTATATGACACACATTCACGATGATCCAACAAGTAAATGAGGTGTTTATTTATGTTTATTCCTCGTTACATGCAGATGCAAGATGCGTCATTGGTGGTTAGTTGTTGAAGGATCTGGGCAAAATTATCCATCATTGCATTCCTTTGTTTCTCGAGGGCCTCCTCATGCAATATTTTGATAGGATCTCCTGCTCTCTCATCTTTCTTTTCTTCCCCCATGGCAGGTTGTCAGGGTTTTCGAGGCTGGTCTCGAAAAGGTTCAACCAGATCAAGTCGTAACTCCTTATACCCCAACCTCGTTGGGGACATGCAAAGAAAGATCGAGAAAGAGCAAACAACTATGATACCACTGATCCAGAAATATACAGAAATGAAATAAAATACAGAAATAAACATAAACGTAGAGATGCAACATGAATAACACTTCATTTCATTAATATCAAATACTGAAAAATGCTTACAGACAGAATGGAAAATAAACTAGCTCGGGTCATGGTAGCTTATCTCTGAGAATAGATGTGGCGGCTACATCCTATAAACTGTGTTACAATGAGGCTCAAGGGCATTTTTATTATTGAAAAACATGGGAAAACCCTAAACATCCAAAAATATAATCCTAGGAAATGAAGCGCCAAAACTATGGGTCCCGTATGGGTAAATTGGTACATCAACTTCTCGGGGATGTAACTTTGGCATACAATGTTCGTTTGACACACACAATACCTTGTTAGAAATATATATCCAAGGAATAAAACTTTTGAGTGTTCAACATTGATTGATAACCCATAATGATCTTGATTTCCCCAAAAAATGTTGTTTAGGGCCTCAAAACGACTCTAGAAGTTCAGGAGCTAGAAAACTACCAAAAATAGTAAATTGTGCTACAATTAAGGAAACTGAAAAATTGAAAGAGACAATAGTGGGGGTCCTAGTGGAATAGGCGGGTGGCCACCAATATCCACCTGGATCACCAAATCTCTTGGTTACAACTATTTATTTTATGCAAATCTCTAGTGTTATGCTGAGAAGTTTCTTCTAGCTTTTTGTTATGTACTTTTTTTCATTCCCTGGAATAACAAAAAAGTATGTCAATTGTGAAAAAAAAATGCCTCGACTCAATCAAGTTTGTTTGTTGGTTTGAAATTTTCCTTTCCTTTTTTGGTGTTTTTATTAACATAACAAATGATTAGTAAATAAGAATACCAACATCCTCTAAAACAACCTCCACCTTTCTAAAACAATAACGAATGAATATGATGTTTTCAAAACAATCAATAAAAAGTGCAAAAAGTAACAATCAAAGGGATCTCACCATGTAAAGTTAGGTATGATTAACACGAATAGATTCGAGCCTCTTATAAAAGATCCATATGTTGACCTTCAAGTTGCTCTAAACAATAGGTTATCAACAAAAGAAAAAGAGGCGGTGAAGGCCATTATACCAGATAACAGGCGTGGAACATTAATGGAGTACTTGTAACCTTTCAAGAAAATGATTTTCATATAGAAGAGGAGGAACTCGAAGAAGAAAAGTAAAGAGAAATGAAATCAAGGACAAGATTCATATGCTTTCTAACTTTTCTTTTTTTTGGGGAATTTTAAAGAAAAATTCATGACTTTCCCCTCCTTTAACAAGAGGTCAAAAATTAAATAGAATATGTAAAGAGAATGGAGCACGTTTAGAAATTTCATGGTGTACTCAACAAACCTTGAATTCCCTCATATTTAGTTGGGGGGGGGGATCTTCCTAAAGGTAATATGTATGTTTTGTTTTTGCATTATTTTATATAATAAATTTGTAAGAATTTATTCTTATACTCAAGAATGAGTAACGCTAAATCATGGAAGGTTTAGGATTGAATTCTCCCTTTCCAACATTTTTATGTGAGAATGTTTGACCCTTTTAAAAAATATGTATTGATGATGAGTTAGATTGTTAGACAATGGCACAACAACATTTTTATTAGGGTGCAATCTAACTATTTGAAAATTTTCTTTTTTGTATGAAATCAAGTGGTGATCAAGTGACACAATTTCGAGTAAGGTTGTGATTTTTTATAGTTTATAATGAATTTTTGAATGCATAAATAAACTTATCACCATAAACTATTGGAAAACTCAAATTACGTAATTCAAATTTATTAATTCTAATAAATTTTAAACAAAATTTACTTGAAAACATATGTTTAAAAAACACATAAAAAATTAAAGGATCTTTTTATAAATAAAATATAATCATTTTTTGTTTATACATAATAAATTATTCACTCTAAAGTAATACCTATGCAGCTTTCCCTTCTCCATAGTTCTTCTTTCTCATATTTTCTTAAAACACTAGAAAAATTTATATAGAAAAAAAGGAAGAGAAGGAATTTCAAATTCTTAAATATTACAACATTATTATTATTCATGTCACAAGTTGTACATAATGCATTGAGTTTTTTTTGGTTGAACCAATATTAGTTTGGGTTTGACCACAAAAAAAATGATTTTTTTTTTTTTAAACATTGCGTATTGGAATTTACTATTTTTTTTAACCATAATTGAATTTATTTATCTTCAACCTGATTGGATATCGATTCGCAGATGTTATTGCTCATTGCCTTCATTATTGAACCAACAAACCAAGGTGGAAATGACTCAACATGTTTCAAAACATGATTGTAGGGTAAGGAAAACATGTTTCAACATACAACATGCCAGATCCTCCATGGTTGGTGTAATTATTGGATGGTGAGATCTTTGTACAAGGAAGAAGTCTTCATGTCACACCAAATATTCCCATTTCAATCTTTATGTTTCACACCAACGAATCAAGCTTAGAGCTACAAAACATCGAATAATGAATTATGAGAAATAACTCCTATATCAAACATATTTCAAACGAGTAATGTAACAAATCCGATGATGAATTTTTTATTTTTATTTTTGAAATTCAATAAGTCACAATCCTAACAATTTATCAAATTAAATTTATTTAATACATTGATAACCTATTCAATCAATTTCTATTAACCTCGGCAACTCGTCTCAAAGCCACGCCATTCTTGATCATATTGAGTATTCATATTGTGGATTGCACTGTATGGTGGATCCTGAATTTACCATATGATTTGAATATTCAAAGCGTTCAGGTATCATGGCATGCTTCACATTCCATTCCACATTCCACTGTAAAGTGGCAAAGGGGAAAATAATATTTAACATCAAAAGGCTTGAACATTTTAAAATGATGTGTGAATAAAAAAGATCAAGTAGTCGTGGGTGTAAAGGCATGGGAGGGCATTTTTTTCTTATTAAATATGAACAATATCTATATTGATATTTTCATAGGAATATTTTGAATATTTGTAATAATATTTTTTTTTTAATCTATTCTTAAAAAATATTTAAATAAATTTGCAACAACTATTATTTTGATAAATAGAAGGTTTTTAAAATTACAATCATAGTCGTACAATTTGATATTATTAATATTATTAAATTTGTTTGTAAATTGTAACAAAACAAGTTATATCGCGCCATATTAATGGAGCCATTACTGGATCTCTTTCATATTGTTGAATGTATGTCAAGCAATTTTGGGAAACTATCCATTGATTTCTCAAATTATTCAATTGTATGTTTAACCTCCAACTCACACAGTCCATATTGTTTTGGTCAACAACATCATGTAACTTGACATTGTCTTCAAATTTATACCAGATGTTGATGTTGATGAACAATAACATGAGAAGCCTCTATGATATAATCATGTTCCTTGTCATGTTGTTCAACATATAATTAGGTTATGTGAATTGAGACTTATGTCTATATAGCCTTATGAATTATAACCTGTATGCAAGACCAATTGTGAATATATATCAATGAATAATTACTTGATCATGGAGACAAAACTTTTGATGGATTGGGCAATGCTCATAGTTTTTAATACCTAATTCTTATTAAAAAATTCAACAAACATAACAACCCTTTTGATGGATTAGGCAATGTTCCTGGTTTTTTTTACCCACATCTTATTAAACAACTCTTCAACAACAAAAGCAATCAACCAATAAAAACATTTAATGCAAAAAGTATCGAATAACTTCAGGCAAGACTTAATTGTCGGGCCACACCACGAATACTACGTTATCTACATCTATGGTACAGTTCACTGCACGACAAATTATTTGGAAAAATGGGCCAATTTCACACTACAATAATCAATCTACCATGTTCACTCATACTTAATAAATTCAATCATATAGTAGATTACATGACATATTCTTTGGGTAAAATGCTCCAATTTTGCACATAATAGTCAACCACTTTGTCTCATTTTGCAATTATTATTTTTTTACATTAATTTAGGTATATTTAAACTAAGCGACAAAGACTAGCTACTATGTAGCACTTGTATCTTATCAAGATTATTATTTTGGATATATTATTTTTAACCAATGTATAAAAAGAAGTAAATTAAATTTAATATAAGAAAGATATGTAATTTTTATATCAACATTAACATAAAATAACATAAATATATATTCTATGTAATCTAAAAAAATTATTACATTACATAGATTTATAATTTAAAATATTTTTTTTTTGAGGTAAAAGGTGTAACACCCTCCTCCTACATTTACCCAAGATAACCGGTCCATTGGGGTAAACATGTGCCAAGAGGATACTATGATGTGATTCAACCTCCTAGGTCACCTTAAGGAAGTGGAAACGACATAACACAACCAATCTGACCTTCCACACATACTACAGAACCTTCAAGAGCTAAACAACCCTTACAAGTGGTCAACCCCTAAGATAACTCATGATTTCACTGAATTGTACCCTCATTTGCTCCCATGACAAGCCCTGTAAGAAATTGAGGCCTTCTAGTCGCTCCCACAACAAGGCATGCTAGCGACCGTGGATTTTTACAGCTAGTTCTGTGCCAGCGACCCTAGATTATATGCCACTTTTTCAGGGCCAATACTCAGGCCATTGCCCAGAGCTTCATGAAAACTTCAAGAATGATAAATAACATGAGAACAAAGATACTAATGCAAATTTTTATACAAATACTTGATTTGGCCCATACTAGCCATGATAGGAATTTCGTTAAACATGTTGCAAATATGTAATCTACAAGTCCTAAAATCAGATCTGAGCATAGGGATCTCATAATTTTATGATAATTGTAAAGAAGCATTGTTGCATATCACAATAGATACATTATCATATATTAGGGCATATATACATTATACATTCATTTTATAATGAAAACATGATGAGAACCATACATCAAGTTTGTCATAAAACATACTCATAAGCAACATACAACCAACCGAAATAACAAGAACATAACAACCATAAAATCCATAGATAAACTGGTACATTTGCACATAAAATACTAGGGAGAAGAAGATATTATTAATGAATGCAAAAGCCAACCAGGACTAGGACTTCCACAAACCACTCGACCATATATTGGCTGAACCAAATCTTTCTTTCAGCCAATCACCCCCATGTCATATTCCAAGCATGAATGTGGGACTTAAAACCAAACCAGGTTTCCTTAGGCTTTACCACAATCCCCACTAGATCAATATGCCCTAAACAAGCATGGATGCCACTAGATTTCTCCACCTACACTGTGAGGAATTTTCCTATCTCATAGTCTCTAGGATTTTCTGTATATTCAGTCATTCCCCGATTGAGGATTCCTAGGTCTAATCGAGACTCCACCCTCCATTATTTACCGTATATCCCGCCATACACCAATCGAGGATTCCTAGGCTTTATTGAGGGTACACACTTATAGGATTTATCGTATATCCTGCCATTCACCGATCGAGGATTCCTATGCCTACTGAGGCACACAAAATCTGGCTTTACCACAATCCTAGTCTGGTTAAGGGATTCCTAAGCCATGGGTTCTTTCTTTTAGAGACCACTTCACTCAGTTTCAAAGTCATTTGACAATCCAGCTCAACCAAATAGAAGAGACCCAACACACCATGGCTATTAGGAAATGGAAAGGCTAGGTTGAAGAACATTGTCACACCTGGAAATTCCTATGCTAGTGACAACAGGAGAACAAAATACACACATGCATGTACCATACATGCCAAATCTAGCAAGTAAATCACACATGCAAATTGATACCTGCATGTAATCTCGTTGTAGTCATTTGTACCTGCTCTTCCTTGCTTGATATATGCTTTCCTTTGCCATTTTGGTCCTTCCTTTTGTTTTCCTTGATCCAATGCTAGAGTGCTCCAAAAACACTCTAAGTGTCCAAGAGTGAGAGAGAGAGAGAACAAAGAGAGAGCTCCAAAATTGAACTGAGAAAAGGTTAAACATGACACCCACACCGCTTATTGAAGTTTTATAACACAACTCATGGAAGTATTTACATCTATATACATATGTACGTATACCAAAACATCAAACCAAAGCATATACCAAAAACATTCGCTCAACTAACGAATAGAGAAGGATACATAGCCCACATATGATCCATTATCTCCCATGTAGCTTCATTGGGCCCAAAGTGCTTCCACTTCACTTTAACTTGCTCGATTGCTCGATTCTGGAGCATGAGAATCTTTCAATTCAAAATACATTGTGGTTCCAGTTGGAATTATCCTTCTGGATCCACCTGCAAATACAGACCAATCAATAACATGATCAACATATTTAACATACTTCTTAAGTAAACACATGGAAAACATCATGTACTTTCACTGTCAGAGGTAGTGCAAGTCGATAGGCTACTGGTCCAATCCTTTCAATAATCTTAAAAGGTCCACAAAATCGAGGTGTCATCTTGGCACATGATCCAATCCTCAAGGAGCTCTTCTTAGGCTTGATATGCAAGTACACCTGTTCCCCAAACTAAAACTCCTTGGACATCCTGTTTCGATATGAATAATTTTTCTTCTTGCCTTGAGATTCTTCTTAATTACCTGCATTTCCTATTCTATTTCTGCCAACATGTCTGGTCCTATCAACACCCTGTTCATTGGATCACTCCAATTAATGGGAGTATTACAACTCCACCCATAGAGTGCCTCAAAGAGGCTCATCCTCAGTGACTCTTGGTAACCATTTTTGTAAGAAAACTCAACCAATGGAAGGTACTCCCCCCATATCCTCTGTTGATTCATCACATACATCCTCAACAAATCCTCCAAAATATTTTCGGCCCTCTTTGTCTGTGCATCTATCTATGGATGATAAGTTGTGTTGAAGGCCAGCTTTGTGCCTAAACCTACAAAAAACTCCTTCCAAAAATTGGAAGTGAACTTAGCATCTCTGTCTGATACAATATTCCACCGAAGACCATGCAATCTCATTACATCCCTGATGAATAACTATGCCACGACACTAACTAAATACCTATACTTCACTAGAATGAAGTGCTCAACTTTTGTCAACCTATATACTAGAAACATGATGGAATCATGTTGTCTGGATGCCCTCGGAAAACGTATAATGAAATTGATGGCAATAACCTCCCATTTCCACTCTAGAATTAGAATCGGTTGTATTAATCCACCTAGATGCTTACACTGTGCTTTCACTTGCTGACCGTCCAAACATCTAGCCACAAACTCTGCCATGTCCTTCAAATTCGGCCAATGATAAAACTTCTTCACTATTGTCAATGTTCTATGATATCTTGGGTGACCTGAATATGGTTTCACATTAAACTCTTGCAAGATAGTCTTCTTGAGCTCACTATTGTCTGTCACATATATCTTGTCCCTAAATCTTACCAAACCATCAATAGTAAGGAGATAGTTCTTATCCTCCTCACATGTACCCTACTGTAACATGTGCCTAAACTCCATGTACTTATTATCGTGTTGTCCTTCCTGTAAGATATGGTTTTGCAAGTCTGTCCCATAAGAACTCATAGTTGCTATATGATTCACCTGTATCCATCTTTTAAGAGCATATGCAACCCTATTCTCTTTACCCTTGGTGTACCTTATCTCGAAGAAAAACTCGCTAAATATGGTCAACCATCTAGCTTGTCTGATATTCAAATTCAACTAGTCAAACAAGTATCTCAACCCATTGTGATCATTCATCAATACAAACCTCTTTCCAAGAAGATATTGCCTCCACATCTTCAATGCATGAATGGCCATTTCAAACTCAAGATCATGTGACAGATAATTCTACTCATGCTCATTCAATTTTCGTGACTCCTATCATACTAATTGTCCTTCCTACATAAGGACTTCACCAAGTCATCTCTTGTAAGCATCTGTGGACAACACAAACTCTTTGGCCGGATCTACAGTCTTTAACACTAGAGAATTTGTGAGAAATTGCTTCAACTGTTCAAAACTTGTTGCACATTCCTCTGTCCATTCAAATTTATTACCTTACTGCTATAATGATGTAAGATGATATTTAATCCGAGAGAAGTTCCTGATGAACCTCCTAGTCCCATGAATGATCTTACCTCTTCCACATTTCTAGGAGCTAGCCACTCTATGATAGCCCTTATATTTTATGGATCCACTATTATTCCTTCCTTGGAAAAAACATGTCCCAAGTAATGTACCTCTGTCTAAAATAAATTGCATTTACTGAGCTTCGCATACGAAAAATGCTATCTTAGTAATCTAAATATTGTTTCTAATTGTTTGACATATTGTTTCTCATTCTTAGAATATATCAATATGTAATCAATGAATATAATAACATACTTTTCCAGATAAGGATGAAACACACCATTCATTAAGCACATAAAAATAACTAGAGCATTAGTCAAACCTAATGGAACTACAACAAACTCATAATTCCCATACTTGGTCTGGAAAGTTGTCTTGTAAATGTCCTCCTCTTTGATACGCACCTGATGGTATCCTAATCTCAGGCCAATCTTCAAGAATGTTGCTGCTCCCTTCAACTAATCAAACAAGTTATCAATCCTCAGCAATGAATACATGTTCTTGATGGCCACCTTGTTCAATTTCCTATAATAAATGCATCGCCTAAGAGTACCATCCTTCTTCTTCACAAACAACACTAGTGCACGCCACTGTGATACACTTGGCCTAATGTATCCCTTGTCAAGCATTTCCTTCAATTGCAACTTTAGCTCTACTAACTCTGGAGTGTTGGTTTTTAAAGGTTCCTTCGATGTTGGTGTTGCCCATGGCACCAACTCAATGGAAAAATCCACTTCCCTGTGAAGCGATAATTATGAAATCTTTGCTGGGAAAAAAATACTAAAACTGCTTCAATATTGGGTACCTGCTTAATATCTTTGCATCCTCATCCTCCTTACCTTTATCACTAGAAATATGTACTGCAAATAACACACACCCTTTTCTGCAATTGCTCTTTGTCTGCATAGTTGTCACCATTCTAACTGATGTTTCTTTCTCCTTACCATGTAAGACTCTTTGTTCTCCATTGTCATCTAAGCATTCAATAGCCTTATGATAGCAGTCTACCTTAGTCCTGTGAAGATATAACCATTCCATACCCAAAAGCATACTGTAGGATCCCAATTACAATACATTCAAGTGCGTTGAGGTAGGCATACATTTCAACCCAAACGCACAAGATCTTACCCAATGATGAAATATTTTCTTCGTACCTATATCCAATTGCACTAACCAAGATTTTGCATGCACTTCTTTATTCAAACCACACTTATCCACCAAGTCAAGATTAACATAACTATAACTAGATCCAGGGTAAATCAAAATAGAAACAACTTGATCATAAAGATCATTTTCCATCTTAATAATAGATGCTTGGTGATCTTCCTACTTGTTATCCAAAACTGCATAGATACGAGTAATTCTCTTCGCAACATCCCCAACAATATGCGCTTCATGTGCACTGTAAATTTGACGCCTATCACCCTGATAATGTGGAAAATATCTCTTAAGATGCTCCTTACCACATGTCCAACACTGCAACCAGCCTGCATCATCACCTTTGTTCTACTGTTGTGACCCATGTCCCTTTCTAACTATGTTGAACTTCCTTTTAGGTGCAACATTTTCTTTCTCTTCTGCATCCCTAGGTCTTGTTTTTTTCGACTGCCATTTACCTTTGGCTTTGTATTTTCCTTTACATCCTTGCTGAGGTTATGTCTTATGCATTGACTATTCATAACATTTCTTTGATTTCCCAATGACCTCCTCAAGTGATTGAGGCTCATCATACTCAATCCGATCTCTAAATGTTGATGGTAATCCACTGACAAACCTCTAAAATTTAGCCTCTTCGTCCTTAATATATGATATATAAATCAATAACTCCAAGAACTTGGTCGTATACTCTTCATATGTCATCGATCCCATCTTTAACTCATATAATTCCTTAGCTTTGTTGTCAAAGTACCTCTCTGACAAGTATTTCTTCCTAAAAAGTCTCTTGAATTCATGCCAACTCAACTCTTCTATCCTGATGTCTCTAACTTGTTTCACATATTCCCACTAGATGTTTGCTTTCCCTTTGAGGCAGAAGGTAGCTATTATGGCCTTCATATTCTTTGTGTACTCATGCAACTCAAAGAACTTCTTCGTCGCAAGTAACCATGCCTCAACATCTTCCGGCTTCCAAATCTCCATCAAATGTAGGTGGATTTTCTTTCTTGAAATATTTGGGCAAATATCCCCTGTCACTCCTCCTGTAAGGATGATAATGATGAAAATCATAGTGCCTATTAGAACTAGAACTAGATTAAAACCTATGTCCATGAACTCTTATATCCGGAGTGTCCAATAGCCTGCCATCTTTAATCGTGTCATATTTATTCGACCTTTTCCCACCATGAGATCTACTGCCACATGTCCCATTATTCTTATCCTCTTTCCCATGGCTGATCCAAAGTGGTACCTGTCTCTCCAATTCTGAAAAAATACGAAGGATTACTGCTTTGAGTTCTGCTTTCTTATTTTGTTCTTGAACGATCATGTCATTGTCTGCTTTGCAACTTCTTATTTCCACCTTCAAGCTTCTTAATGTGTATGCTAAGTCAAAATAATTCCCACCACCATGGTGCTCATTTTATCCATAACGATAATCTTGTCAACTATAATATACCATATTTCTAGTCATCTTGATCTCTTTCCTGCAAGCCATACTATGTCAGCTAAACCAAACCATAAACAAACCAATGTACCTCAGTATTTTTTGGGGAGGATACTAATCTGCAATACCAACCAGATTAGCACGATACATGTATAATCATAATCATAATGGTATATAAGCATAATTTAAATCCTCATTTAGTTACCATGCATGATGCCACAACCACAAGACCAACTAGGCACGATGCACACATAACAACATATGTACGTAATACATACATACACCATACATACAAACAATGACATGCATAACCAATGCATAACCAACATATACTCATGATAAACACTTCCAACATCAACACCATCAACTCTCACATGGCGAAAAAACTGCAACCATTACCACCAACATGCATGCACAACAAACACATAGACCACAAGCATACAAAACCAACGATATGTATGCATGGACAACACACCGCTCATCTAGTCCAAGGGGTAAACCATGCTCTGATACCACTTTGTAACACCCTTCTCCCACATTTACCCAAGTTAACCGGTTCACTGGGGTAAACATGTGACAAGAGGCTACTATGATGTGATTAAACCTCCTAGCTCACCTTAAGGAAGTGGAATCAACATAAAATAACCAATCTAATATTCCACACACACTACAAAACCTTCAAGAGCCAACCAACCCTTCCAAGTGGTCAACCCTTGAGACAACTCATCATTTGACTGACCTAGACCCTCAGTCACTCCCATGACAATCCCTGCAAGCGACTAAGGCTTTCTAGTCGCTCCCACAATAATGCATGTTGTCGACCATGGACTTTTTCAGCTAGTTTTGTGCCATAGACCCTAGATTTTGTGCACTTTTTCAAGGTCGGGACTTAGGCCACTGCCCATAACTTTATGAAAACTTAAGGAATGATAAATAACACGGGAAAAAATATACTAATGCAAACTTTGATAAAAATACTTGATATGACCCCTACTATCCATGACAACCATTTCGTCAAACATGTTGCAAATATGTAATCTACAAGTCATAAAATCAAATTTGAGCATAGGGGTCTCATACTTAACTAAGAATCGTAAAGAAGCATTGTTTCCATATCACAACAACAACATTATCATCTATTATGGCATATATAGATTGTACATTCATTTGTTAATAAAAAAAATGATGAGAAATATACATCAAGTCTATCATAAAACATACTCATAACCAATATATTATCAACCAAAATAACAAGGATATAACAACCATAAAATCCACATATAAACAATACATTTGCACATAAAATACCAAGGATAAGAAGCTCTTATTAATGAATACAAAGGCAACCAGGCTTGGGACTTCCACGAACCACCCGACCATAGATTGGCTGAACCAAATCTTTCTTTCAAGCAATCACCCCCATTCTATATTCCAAGCATGAATGTGGGACTCAAAACAAAATCGAACTAGGTTTCCGCTATCTTCACTGCAATCCCCACTAGATTACTAGGCCTTAAAAAAGCATGAATGCCACCGAATTTCTCCACCTGCACTGTGAGTAATTTTTTTGTCTCCCATTCTCTAGGCTTTACCGTATCCTGCCATTCCCCGGTCGAGGATTCCTAATCCTAATCGAGACTCCACCCTCTAATATTTACCATATATCCCGTCATACATTGATCAAGGATTTATAGGCCTGATCGAGGGCACACACCTCCAGGATTTACTGTATATCCCGCCATTCATAGGTCAAGGATTCCTAGGCCTATCGAGGCACACAAAATCTGGCTTTACGGTAATCTTAGTCAGGTTCAGGGATTCTTGGGCCATGTGTTCTTTCTTTAAGAGACCACCTCATTGAGTTTTGAAATCATCCAACAATCTAGCTTAACGAAATACAAGAGAACTCACCACACCATGGCTATTTGGAAATGGCAAGGCGAGGTTGAAGAACACCGTCACACCTGGAAAATCCCATGCCAATGACAATAAGAGAACCAAATAAATGCATGCATGTACCATGCATGCAAAATATGGCAAGGAAATCACACATGGAAATCGATACCTCCCAGTAATCCCACTGTAGCTGCTTGATCTTTCTCTTCCTTGCTTGATATATGCTTTCCTTTGCCTTATTGGTCCTTCCTTTTCTTTTCCTTGATCCAATGCTAGAGTACTCCAAGAAAACTCTAAGTGTCCAACAATGTGTGAGAGAGAGAGAATAGAGAGAGAGCTCCAAAATTGAACTGACCAAAGGTTAAACTAACAAAAGGTACCAAGTGATCCTCAAAAGCCTTTTTATTAATGAGGCCTCTACTTTCTTCAATTTTCCATTATTTTCCTCCTCACATGCAACCTGTGACCTTTCACCTTCCTTTTCTCCTAATTTCCATTATTTTCTTAAATAAAATGTCAATTAATGCCACTTTCCTTTCCAAAGCCTTTTCCATTGACTTTTTCAATTTCCCTAGCCATAATAAATCAAATGAACATCCACAATAAGATGTTTTTCCTAAAATCCAGCTTGGAATACATGTCACATGGTCATGGTAATTATTTTTACTTTATTACTTTATTTACATGAATTTTTGACCAGGGTTGTTACAAAAGGATTCTTTTATTAATTATATATATATATATATATATATATATATATATATTTTTTTTTTTTTTTTTTTTAATTTCCCAAAAAATATTAAAATCTAGGAAATTTTTGAGACCAACACGATGTTTACCAATAATAGACAATAATAATTTGATTACAATAATCACGATGTTGGAAATACTGAGAGTGGGGTGAATCAACATTTCTCATCAATTAGTATAGTTTTAACTTTACAGATCATTAATGATTATTACCATTAAACAATGCCTATAATCAATGATAGTAGACACCAAAGATTTTAGGTTGAAACCCTTCCGAGATAAAAACCACCAAACGCTTCTTAATATTTGCCTGCAATAAATTTACATGAATTAGGAAGCTTTGACTTCCGAGATATACAACATGAACTGAAGGAGGCTCTAAACCCCTGGTTTATAGGTTCCAACATGACGGATGCTCCAACACCTTGTTTACTAGTTGTTATTGGATGGACGCTCCAACTCCCAAGTTTACATGATCCAGCTTGAAGGAATATTTGACTCTCTGATTTACTAGCTTCAGCTGGAAGGATGTTGAAACACCCTGCACAAGCTCTAACCTGCCCTAGCATCACCATACCACACTAAAGACTTATTAAAATCCAATATGAAGGAGACTCTAGTCTCCTACCTTGCACCACTATGCCACCCTGCACAACAAGCTACGACTTTCCCTAGAGAATTTAACCTTCAATACATCACATTGGACCATGTTTCACAATTTTCAGACTAGATCCCCTGTGATCGATATCAAAATAATATGAAAACAATCTGTTTATTTTGTCAATATGCAATACAAGGTACCATGAATGACAATAATAACTTCAACTAGCATATACCTTCTTCAAATGAAACCCTAACTTCACAAATGAGACCAATACTTCTTGTCATATAAATATATATCTGTTGACAACCCTAACAATAGCGGGTCAACCTTACAATCATAATAATATCCACTATCTTTGCTTAAGAAAGGAAACTATACTTCTTTTAATCATTGTAGCAAGACAACAACTTCAATCATTAGTGGCCAAAAAAACTCTGCCAAAATGCATCATAGGATAAAACCATAATCCTGCCCAACAACAACCAAGACAAATAATTGATGCAATACAAGCTCTAGTAACAATTTTGATCAACGTAGCTCTATTAATTTCGCCAATCCCAACTCAGCTCCGTGAATTCCCAGTTTTATAGTACAACCTCACAAATCCTATGTCAAGAAATTTATTACCATAAAATCAACATGGATGCTCTCACTGACAACTCACTTCCCACATTCTGGAACATCAACAACTGTAGTATCACAAGAATTGTACAACTAGAGCACTAACAATACCATATATGCTTAGCAGCATACCAATGTCCAAATTATAGAAGCAATGTTATTGTATTTTGACTTTACCAACTTAGCAACACAACATGGAAATTATACTAGTTTACTATAGGTGTTAGATGCATAACGGACAATAACCAATCTCTGTCCTCTAGTGATTCTTAAAATCCAACAATTTATTTTAGACCATACCTCTATTTGTCACATGAGATGCCTTTGTTGAAGATGAATCTATGACTAGGTGCTTTTGCCCTTATTGCTTCCTGCAATACTGACCTTTGCCTTTGATATGTATTTACAAATGTTAAAGATGAATATGAATAAACTATGGCTTTTGATGAGGAACACATGTTACTACTTTTAGCTCTTGTTAATACAATTTTAATGTCAAGAATACCAAATCACAACTTCTGTAAAGTGAAGAGACAAGGTTGCAAGTTTGTTCAACAATAGTAGTCACAATGCAACATGCAATGATTTGCAAATATCACTCCTTTGTACAACATACATAATTTCCACAATGGGTTTGTGAACTTTAAGCCATAACATTCAAACCCCTTAGCCACCAATGCAATTAAATAAGGTCCAGTGAAACCAATTTCAAAAACCTTATATTCATATAACAATGTTGCAAGAGATACAACAAGAGAGAACTTCAACAAAATTGCAACTTAGTCCTTTTGTAATTATCTTTGAATGTTGTATGGGGAAAAAATGTTGTCCAACAAATAAAGTAGCAAGACACACCTAATATCGAGAGCTTTAGAACATACCAAGAGATCTTCAAATTCTTACCAAATGTTCTACTCAAAAGGTGCCTTCAATCAATAAAATAGAGATATAAAGAATGGCATGTTACAATCTTGGATGTCGGCACAAAATAATTTAACAAAGATAACCTTAAAGCATTTCTGATCATGGTTAAGTTATCCTTAAAACTTGGATTAACACGTACCTCAACTTCAGATTTTAATGAATGCCATGGATCAATCTTCAATGCAACTTTATGTTTGAATATTGGGGCTAGATTAACACAGATCTTAGCGTTGAAATATTTACAAGATGACCTCATATCAAATCATGCAAGAGAACTCCATAAGTTTGACAAAAAGGCATGATCTGTGTTGATTCTCTCCAAAACAATGACGTATCATATGTCCAGAAATACTTCAAAGAGGGTTTAGAAATATCACTGATATGCCCCCTCAATAATTGTGTGAATAAACCTGAGTCTAGAACTAGGGTTTTAGATCTGGTTAGGGCATCACAAAATCAATCTTCAATACATCTTGTATTAGTTCCAGAATAGTTTGTATAGGCTTCATCAATGTGTTGCTTCATATTTAATTGTGGTCACAATAAACCAGAAATTTCAATGCAAAGTTTGTGCCATGAATTTGTCAAAACAAACCCCGGGAGGAATGAGAAGAATACTTTAGTTCAAATATCTTGAAACACTCTTCTTTATAAGAAGCCCTTAAGAGGGTCGATAGATAACAAAGAAATCCCAAAATCTAGAACCCAACACAAGAGATTTATGCCCAAAACCCTTCCATCAAATATTGAATAAGTCCATTGAACCATGGAGGGGACAAAGAAGAAATTCGAGTTTGATCTCCATCCAAATTTGAGTTGTAGATGTAAATAATACTCCACGAGTTTAATCAATGCCCTATCTTTGGATTTGTGCCTCTCCACAAGTTTAATCAGTGCCCTAGCTTTGAATTTGTGCCTCTCCACGAGTTGCAGACCTGTTCACCAGTAAAGAAGGAACTACTATGAATTTTAGGGACCACCAGAGATTTGGGTTGCAAACATCACCAGAAAAGGAGCCCTTAGAGGATAGAAGAGTGATTAATAACAGACCTGTACATAAATCCCCAAAAAATAATCCATAAACCCTACATGGCTGAAATATTGCAAACATGTCCAAAATTCTTCTGTCGATAGATATGAGCCACTCAAATTCACATTGAAGAAGACTAAATGCCGTTATATATATATATATATATATATATATATATATATATATATATATATATATATATATATATATATATATATATATATATATATATATATATATATGCGTCGAATGATTTCTTGAAGAGGTTGGATGACCCTTGCTTGGAGGGAAAACATTTGAAGTAAAATTTAAATTTTCGGCCTAAAACAACTCCGAATTCGATGGAACTAATTGAATATCTGAATTTTACAATTTGAGCCACAAAACCCTATCTGAGTTAGGGTTTCCAATAATATTTTTAATATTCTTTGATAATTTTTTTATGCCTTAGCTTCCACGTCATTTTTCTTTGTTCCCTTAGTCAATTTGAAGTGTCACATCAACAACCCTGGGGTCTTTTGCCCACTTAATGGGATTTTGAGATTTAAACAAGAATATATCTCAGAACGTGAGGGCTTTCATGATGAATCACATACCATTGAAATCGACATGAAGAGAAAAATCCAATGACAAATGTTTTGATCCCAAGATCCCTGATATTCAACCCCAAATGCTTCAACAAGTGTGGGGCTTTGACCAATGGATCTTCCAATTGATGACAAATATTAAGAGTGTTCAATAACTGATGTTGGATTCAATAACAATCACCATTCAACAATCTTCCCCTTTTTCATTGATGGAAACACACACTCCCCCTGTGAATACTTCTCCCCCTAAATTCATGCTTCTAATATTCCTTTATTGATTTATCTCCCCCTTCGATATCAATGGTGAAGGGTTACTCCCCCTGAAGAAATGACTTCCTCTAATGATATTCCTTTTCTCCTTGTCTGTGGACCTGTGTTACTTTAATTTCTCTTCTCCCCCTGAACAAATATCTTCATTTGATGCTTCATGCAATAGAATATCTTACTTTATTTGATTGTTTCTGTTCCCCTAGCCTGTTATGATCCCATGACTTCACACATTTGATTCTATCTGAATCTTTCTACAATCCTCTTCATGACTTGTCAATATGAAGTTGTTATTCTACTGAAGTTTCCCATGATGGTAAAAGCTTCTATGATTGCTTATGATATATATCATATATCAACCTATCAAATGATATATCTCTAAAGGTGAAATTAATACTACATAGGCTCCCCTTGTTCAACATTCACTTGACAGGGAGTATTCAACACAAAGGTTCAAAACAAGGTAAGAACTAGCTCTGCAATTGGATCACAATGAACCTTGAAATTTTCTACTATGGATTCATCAGAGCCTTTTGACTTTACAAATATTGAGATCATAGTTATAGGGACGTCTTCATTCTATTGATATACTTGATGTTGCTTTCTTCTCTAAACTTTCTTGTATATGATCTTTGAATTATCTTTGTTGGAGGATCCCATCTCATGTTTACAATCACGAGCAATATGTCTATAGTGATGCCATTGAATAATTCTATATTGGACATAACTGACAAGTAATTTATGTTGGTATAATTATTTTGAAATTTTCCCTTTGGTCTTGCAAGCTTTATTTTGGTGTTTGGATAATTGACCTTGTTATACATATTGTGATCCCTAGCCATATTCCCAAATTTAGATCATGAAAAGAAATTATCATTAAACATGATAGGGTACTTGGATGAGATGCCTTATCGTGAAGATATTCTGTAAGAGTTCCTTCCTAGAGGGAGTACAACCGTTTGATGATTCTTGACTATTTCAACATTACTTCTTGGAGTCACAACTTTTTCAACTTTCTTATGTCCTTGATTTGACATTTGAGGAAACTTGTTGTCTTTAATCCGTGGGGTCTTGGAGTGTTACATTACATTTTTTCACCATTAGGAAAAAAACCACCAATCCAGATCTCTTGTTATCCGATGAAGTGTTCCAAACATTCCCCTACAACGTTGGAAGCAAAAAATCCCAATGCCAACAAGAATTCTAGATTACATTGCTTAAAAACCTATTTTCAAGCACTTGCTAAGTTTTCCTATCCATTTCCTCTATAAGCGTAATTATGATCGTTGTGGCCTGCACAATCCTGTGCTATGTTCTCCACTGAAAACTATGCAAATCTCTTAACGTGGGTAAAAATAAAAATCTATTTCTTGAAGCTTTGTTGGAGGAATATTTCTCAACTAAAATGCCTCAAGCCCCCGTATACTTGGGCGTCATCCTTTGGTTTTGTTGTCATTGCAAAAACACACTCCAAAATTTTTCCTACACTTGAATTTTGGAGCCTACTATGGATATTGTGATCGGTCATTCCGTAGTCACTTCATGGTCAGCTGATACTTTCTTAAGTCTTTGAGGTCCATGTTTGGATTGTAAGTGTCAAAGTCACCCGCTCACACGTGCTCAGACCGTAGTGAATTCATGAGTGAATTCCTTCATTAATCTTAAATAGGTGTAGTACACTCCACCAAGACAGTGCCTGTATAATTTTCAATTCATGCCGACAATCAGTGCGCATTTTCATTAACAATTTCTCGCTTCTGGTTGCGTCTTATGTCGGTGAGTTTTCAAACTATCGTTTTTTCACACTTTCACTTTCACAAGTGTCCCCTTCATGTTTTCAACTATTTTTTTTGCTTGATTTCACTTTAATTAGTGCCATTTTCATGTTATATTCACTTTTGCATGTGTTTCTTCTATCATTGTTCGCATATCGCAAGTGTCGTTCACACTTTTCTCTTCATATAGAAAATTCATCTTTTGGCATGGGAAGTGTCACTTATAATGTAAAGTGGAGTTTGAGCTTGTTTCAAAGGGTAACTTTGGTGTTGATGAGTTCCTCTAGTCATGTATAAATGCTTTACACTCATTCCCAAAGTTTTATGCAGTGTCGTACAAATGTTGTCATTGTAGTCGCAAAGTGTACCTTTAGTGTCTCACTTGGAGAAAGTCATTGCCATGTCGTCGCATTGAGGGAATAATGTTGTTCATGTATTATGAGTAATCAATGTTGTGTTTTAAACTGTTCTAATTGTGTGACCATGGTCAAGTTTTGTCCTTGTTCGCTTTGGTATCACTGATTCCACACTTAGCCTCATCCGAAAAATTTCACTCTCGGGCACTTGACCTCACTCAACCTTTCTGGAATGCACATTACGTAGTCTAAACCCTCAAGCCCTAACCTTTCCTCTTGGAAATATGCATCTCATAGTCGCAGTTCCCAAATTTCACCCTTGAGCTCCAAAACTGTGCAATTTTTTCCTCCCATTCAACCTTAATTGTGCACTGCGTAGTGTCAAGGCTCAAGCTTCCATTCAGACACTTTGAGTTGCGTAATTGCGCAATACATTAGACTGTACTCCCTCCATAATTGTGCATTAGGAATCTTCAAGCCTTAAGCCTAAGCCCTTGAACCCCTCAATTGTGCAATCTCCCAGCTTGTTCTCCTGCCAGAACTACACATTGAGAAACTCGAAGCCTCAAGCCTTGACCTTGAGCTCTTGAGCCCCTCAACTACGCAATCACCTAGCTTAGCCTCTCAAAACTGTGCATTATGAAACTTCAAGGCTTAAGTCTCAAGCTTGACTTCCTGAGTCCCTCAACTGCACAGTTACTTGAGTATGTCATTCAAGAATTGTGCATCGAGCAATCTGAAGCCTCAAGCCCTGGTATTGATCTCTTGAGCCCCTCATGATACTGAACTCTTGAGCTGCTCATGATTCCACCTAGTAAGTTTCATTAGTTTTCTTATTTAATGTTTTCAGCATTTTTTCGGGTCCTGAACTTCTGGATTATTTTTGAGGCCCTAAATGACATAGTCCTTGAAGATATATTTCCAACGAGGTATCATACGCGTCAAATAGAGATAATATAACCAAGTTACAACCCTGGGAAGTTGGATTTTCAACTAACCCCAATGGGGCCCATAAAATATTGGCATTACATCTCCTCGGGTTAGGGTTTTTGTTGTTTATGGTTTTTATCTTATTGTTCAATAATAAAAAGGCCCTTGAGCCTCATTGTAACACATTTCAGAGGCATGTAGCCGCTACATATCTTCTCAGATATAAGCTACCATCGCCCTAGCTAGTTTATTTCCATTATGTCTATAAGCATATTTCAGTCATTTGATATGAATGAAATGAAGTTTTATTTATGCTGCATCTTAGCGTTTATGTTTATTTCTGTATTTTATTGCGTTCCTGCATAAATCCAGATTCAGGTTACAACCTCATGGGAATGAGGGTTTGAAACATACTTTAGTTTCAATGTTTTGTAGTAATCTTTAGCAAAATTCATGCAAATTCCATGGTCTCCACATATTATATTAGAGAATGAAAAATATCTCATTTGAAATTCTTTTTGTTTCTCTCAAATGGGTTTTTTACGAAATTTGATTTTGTTTCTCGGTTTGAGAGATATGAGCAATTGAAGTTACAACTATCTGGAACATTTCCCCATCGTGCGTCCTAAGTTTGGGGAATTATTTTCTCACCCCACAGGTCATAAAATTTCAAATTTCATATATCTTTAATACCCCAAATGGGTCTTTGACAAAATTTGATTTCATCACCTATATCATAAGTTATCAATAAAGTTGCAGCAAGAGGTCCATTTCAATATTTTATATCTTGGGGGCCTCCCCCCTAGATCTGGATCAGTGGTATTAGAGTGGTATGGTCTTTCTCTATCTTTCTTTGCATGTCCCTAATAAGGTTAGGGTATAAGGATTTAGAGCTCGATCTAGTTGAACCTTTGCAAGATTAGCATCAAAAACCTCGACGACATCTCATGATGGAAGAAAAGAAAGATGAGGGAGCAGGAGATCCTATAAAAATATTGCTTGAGGAGTCCCTCAAGAAAAAAAGGAACACGATGATGGATAAATTTTCCCAGATCCTTCAACGATTTCCCACAGATGGTGCATCTGCATCCAATGGATCACGCTACGGCAGTAAACGAATCAATATGTGCACGAGCTGACGAATTTGTTCCATACCCTACACACAAAGTTGGGTGTTAAATATTCAGAGAGACATTTGGTGCTCAAGTACCGCAATTGTTAGCATATATACATTTAGGATGAAATGGAGTTCCTCAACATTACCTTGCTTGGTGCGGCATATCGATATGCCACCAAGATCGAGCAAAAATTTAAGCAGATGAAGCAATAATTTGCATCCGCGAATCCGAAGCCAGGGAAAGGAACCCCTGAACTGCAGAACAAGTGGAAAATCCAAAGTGGGGCAACTCAGAAAAACACCACAAAGCCAAAGAAGGAAACTGGGAAGTGGTGTGAATTTCATAACAACTCCACTCAGAACACAAGCGAGTGTCGAGCCAAATAGTCGTTGGTGGCCGAACTGAAGGCATCTAAATCAAAGCGAGTGTCGAGTCAAATAGTTGTTGGTGGCCGAACTGATGGCATCTAAATTAGATGCATGTTTTGATTCTGAGTCAGAACCGAACAAGGGGAATGACAAAGGGAAGCATATCATTGAAGTGGATCCCAGTGCAACTTTTTCCACCACCAAGCTCCAGAGGGAGGATCCCGAGGATCTAGAGGAGGGGGAGCACCTTTTCCATTCGCAGATGTGGGTGAAGGGTTCTCCACTGCAATTCTTTGTCGATGGTGGAAACCAAAAGAACCTTATTTTGGCCGAGGTCATGAATCGTCTTTCCCTACCGACCACAACACACCCGTAGCCATATACCATCATGTGGGTTCACCAAGGAAGAGATCTCCACATCAGCCAATAGTGCCGCTTTCTGTACAACATCAAGCCCTTCACGAATGTGGTATTATGTGATGTTTCTCCTCTTGATGATTTGGGTGTATTATTAGGCCAACCATACTTGTGGAAGCGACATGCTATGTATGAGTCTAAGCCTTGTTCTGTTATTATTACTTTGGGAAATAAGTTGTACAAGATATCGGCGGTAGTACTACGTCCAGCCATCTCTTTGATTACTACAAAGCAACACAGTGAGATTATTTCCCAAAGTAAGAAATTTGTTTTCATTACAATTCGCCCACATGGAAAGAAGAAGATTACGACCACAACCTCCAAACAAGGCTCCCCTGAATGGAAACAACAGATGGAAAAAGTCGTGGGGGAATATAAGGACATTTTCTCCTCACCCACAAAGGTTCCTCTACACTGTCAGGTCAAGCACTACATTGATCTGACCCCAAGTGCGACGCTATCTGATGTTTCCATACCTCATGTGACCAAATAGATAGAATCCACATGTGTACTATATGAGGCTGATAAAGTAACTAGATTTATTGAACACATCCATCACATCCACCTCCAGGTCCACGACCTCTTGGAGAAATCTAATGCCAAGTAGAAGCAGCTTCAGGATCAACATCAGGTGCCACACAAGTTCCAGGTGGGCGACACAGTTTGGCTACATTTTCAAAAGGAGTGCCTCGTTGGACCCCACCACAACCTTCAGCTACTTCAATATAGGCCATACACCATCACCAAGGCTGTAAGGGATAATGCCTTCAAGTTTAGTATTCCACCATTCCTTGGTTTACATCCAATGTTCAATGTGGACCACCTTCGGCCCTACTTTCCACCTCTACTAGACACATCCGACATGGTAGAACAACTCACACCAACAGTGTTAAACCTAGACTGCATGGAACAAGCCACAACTGATCGGATCATGGACAGGCAGATCAAGAACACCTGCCAACAGATGATCCAGCTATACCGAGTTGTCAAAGCAGGTAAACTCCTTCACTAGGGAATGTAGTTCACAAGGGATCAGGTTCAACAGAAACTTCCCCACTTCATGGAGGCTCTCCACGCAATGGTGACCATTGCCACCCGCCTATTCCACCTAGTCAGTTTCATCATTTTTTTTTATTTACTATTTTTAGTAGTTGTTTGAGTAGCCATTTTGAGGCCGTAAATGGACTATTCCTTGAAGAGATCTTGCCAACGAGGTATCATACACGCCAAATGAAGATAACATGTCCAAGTTATGACCCTAGGAAGTCAGCTGCCTAAATAACCCCAACGGGGCCAATAAACTCTTGGTGTTACATATCCTTGGGTTAGGGTTTTCGTTGTTTAGGGTTTTTCTCTTATTGTTCAATAATAAAAAGGCCCTTGAGCCTCATTGTAACACAATTCATAGGAATGTAACCACCACATCCCCTTTTAGAGATAAGATACCATAGCTCTTGCTAGTTTATGTCCATTCTGTCTGTAAGCATATTTCAGTCATTTGATATTAATGAAAGGAAATTTTATTTCTGCTACATCTCTGCTTTTATGGTTATTTCTATATTTTATTGTGTCCCTACATAAATCCATATTTAGGTTACGGTTCCATGGGAATGAGGGTTTGAAACATATTTCAGTTTCAATGTTTTGTAGTAATATTCAACAAACTTCATGCAAATTCCACGGTCTCCACATATCATATTAGCGGATGAAAAATATCTCATTTGAAATTATTTTTTATTATCTCAAATGGGTTTTTACAGAATTTTATTTCGTTTCCCGGTTTTAGATATATGAGCAATTGAAGTTACACATGTCTGGAACAGTGCACTGCCACACATCCTATGAGTTTGGGGAATCATTTTCTTACCCCACATGTCATCAAATTTAAAATATCTTATATCAATGGAAATATCTCTTCAATACCTCAAATGGGTCTTTGACATAATTTGATTTCATCACCTATAGCATAAGTTATCAGCAAAGTTGCAACAAGAGGTCCATTTCAAGATTTTAGATCTTGGGGGTCTCCCCCCAAGATCCAGATCACCTCAACTGTGCAATCCTACGGTCATGGCGATTCTCAACTGCACATTGCAAAGTCTCAAGCCTCAGTCTAGAACCTTGACCTTTGGAATTTCATAATACCTAAGTTATTCACTTAACTATTCACCAACTCTATACCTAACAAGTGATATCATGAAACATGTTAGATTATGGTTTTTCAGACTTATGTGATCTTGTCATGAATAATTTTCAGTTGCAGGTGGTGAGACTTGGTATTTCACGAAGAGTGCTGCAACTCCCAGGGGTTGCCCTACTTTACTTTATCAACCCGGGGTTCGTACAAACTTGGAGGTGACAGTGCTATATACACAACAGATGCATTATGCTCATGTCATCCTCTTCTGCTTTACGAAAGGGTGCTATTTCTTAAACTATGATAAGAACTGGAAAGTAAATTGTTAGAAGGAAATGACAGAAAGGAAACTAACTTAATTTGCAGAAAGGAAATGATAGAGATTAAAATAATTTAATTTGCAGAAAAGAAATGATGGAAATGAAACTAATTTAATTTGTAGAAAGGAATGGAAGAAAGGAAACTAATTCTAAACCACACTTAACTTGGTCAATTGGCTAAAAACCCTACTTATCTTATTCTCTATCTACCATGCTTCTATCCATGCAACTATCCATGATCTAACTAAACTTGTGCAAGTGTTGCTTGCATTTTGGAGAAAAGGGGTTAAGGGTGGTAAGGGAAGGCTAAACACGTGAAACAAGGCTTAGAAGTGTGAAAGAGGGTTTAGACTTTATTAAAAATTACAATATCGCAAAAATAATTTGGAGTGGGAGGATTTTTAAAAGTGCAATAGTGGAATTGTGATGGGAGGATGGAAGTGCGATATGCGATATCGCAATATCGCAAAGCCGGAGGGGAAGTAGAGGTGTTGTTCAAGAGCGAGAGAGAAATGCGCAATGCGATGGGATAAAAACTGTGAAATGCGAAATGCGATTGGATGACGTGGCGATAGGGCCGGTAGCAGAGTACGAAAATGACATCACAATCGGGGTTGGGAGTGGAACGTGTTACGAATACCAAATTAAAATTGTAATTTGCGATTGTGGTGTGGCGGAGTACAGAGAATTATCGCAATTGGAATTTGGAGTGGTAAGTGTTAATGGGAACCAAATGGAAAAGCGAATTGCGATTTGCGATAAGTCTTAAAAGACAAAAAAAGGGGAAGGTCGGTTTCCAATGGTTTTCGAACATTTTCGTTAGTTAATCAACAACAATAAGGCGGAAGGGTTACTGGGTAGTAAATGAATTATCGCAATCGAAGCTCGGGAGTGGTAAGTGCTAACGAAATTCAAATGGGACAAGAGATTTGTGAAAGTATTTGCAGTAAGTTCAAATGTATGGGGAAATATTAGTTTCTAAAGGTTTTTTGAATATTTTCATGATAATCGACAAAGGTAGGGTAAAGGGAAAGTCACAATAGTGCTGAAGAACGACAAAGGAAGGAGAGGGAGGCTCCTATGGGATGCGAAATGTGATAGCAAGAATTTCAATGAGGAAAGGGCGAAGGTCAAACTCTTAGCAATTTTAAGTGTTTTGTGAGTAAAAGGGGTGGTAACTAAAATAAAATAAATAGGAGGGAAATGGAGGCGCAACAACACGATGGAGGCGTAAAAACAGAGTTAGAGAATGAAGTGGGGAAGTGAGGACTTCCCTGGTAATTTGATTCTTATTCTTGCAAACAACTTTGCTGATCTATGCACGAAGAATAGATAAATGTGTGAAAATATAGTACAAAAGGAAGACTGAAAATGGTAATGAAACTCTACTTTATTCTCAGAAACAGTGAAGATAAATCAATTTTTGAGTTTGTGGGAAGGTTCACCCTCCTCGAGCTCTATTGACAGAGATGATAAGGGAGGTCTTGATCCACAACTTTTAGAGTTTTCTCCTCTATTCTATTACTCATAAGAAAATGAAACGTACAACAACAGACTGAAAGCAAAAACTAAGCAACGATGAAACTATTTGAAGCAAACCTAACTGAATGATAGAAAGAAAAGAACAAGTACAACAGAGAAGCTAAGGTACATGGATTGGGCCGTAACCCACACGCCTATCTCTTTGAAACTTAAATCAATAAAATGAAATCAGTCTGCTCATTTCATGAAAGAATAGTCTCGTACATTTCTCAAAGTTTAATCGCTGAGTACAATAATCAAAAGCTCAATAGCTTGTAGCAAAGTTCCCAATAGAATCGAATCCTTCCTAGCTCTAGCTTTTCTCTATTTATTATACATGGAAGCTACCAATAGATCCCTTGAAAATAGTGATTGAGTCCACTTGAATCCAAGTAAACATATATTGAGTGCACCTTGGTCTTTGAGTTGCTTGGATACCTCTAGATTTGAATTGTTGGAGAGAATCCTTGGGTATCCTTTGGTTGCCCTCGAGAGTTAAGGAGGGTGGAGAACCCTCCTATAATTTCTCCTTGTTGTCTCCTTTAATTATTTATGATAAAATCTTCAGAAATAATGCCAATTACTCATGATTTTATGCACTTAACCTCATATTAAGCACTCAGAGTATGTTAGCCTTAATCACCACCTATACTAGCATCATAAAACCAAATAACAATAAAAATGCAAGAAAAAGAGATTTAAGAAGGCAAAAAGGTGACCATTAACCCCCCAAAATATGTCTAATGATGGAGCTCATCATCACCCCCCTAATGAATGGTTCTCATCCTCTGAGTAACTAATCCTCCTCCTGCATTTTTCAAGGCTTTGACAGCCCCCTTGATTTCCCGAGGAAGAAGTGTGGGAGCCCCCTTAGAGGGGTAAAACCCCTTACTCTTTTCTGCATTCTCCCATTCTCTATCTTGTGCATATGTGTCCCTTTCATCATTCTGCCCCAGCAGCAAACGTGGTTTGAGCTTGAGACCAAGCCATTGGATCTTCTTGGCCTGCATGGCCCTCTTGTATTAACGATGCCCTTTCTAAGGCACCCCTCAGTCTTTTTGGAGTATGGTACTCTTTGTTCTTGAGACTGTGAGGGAGGTTGTTCCATCTCCTCTAGTTTTCCATAATGCAATTATCTTTTATCTTCTTAGAAACATCATCAAAGTGGTCCATTACCTGTGTTTAAGTCTGGAGGTAGCTTTCAACTAGTGCAGGGTCCTTTTCAATCTCTCGACGGTTAAGGATGACTCCTCTTGGGCTGAACAATTATGGTCTGATATGTAAGGATTATCTATTTCTTCTTCTCATGAACCTCCATATCTCTTTTGCTCTAGTGTCCTCATTCATCATCCAAGATACTAGAGCCATCAACTGCATATCCCCCATTGTAGAATTCGGGTCTCAAGTATCCAGATTTGTCAGCACGAGGTTATGCACATAAAAATCTGCCATCTTTGCTTGATCTGCCATGTTAGCTTGCTTGTAGAAATCTGTGAATTTCCTACAATATTGGAAACGTAGGGATCCATAGGAGGCTAGAGTTTTGATTTGAAATAGGAGCCATTTCTCCTTCAGGTACACAACATATGAGTCAGCAGGGAATCTGTGTTGAAGGTCTTCTATGCACAAGTCTTCCATGGTGGCTACTTGTTGGCCTTTTTGCTACAATTGCTCCTTTAGTGCTATATTCTTTTCCTGTGCCATCTGCAGCTACTCCTTGAGAACTACCTCTTTGATTCTTTCCTCCTCCCTTGGTAATTATTCAATGACGATGGGGCTCTTGGGATGAGTTTTTGGCTCTTTCTCACTTACCCTGTGACTCTTTTTAGTTATGAAATACATAGAGGTATGCCTTTTTCTCTTTTCTCTCAAAGAAGGTAAGGTGGAAACTTCCTCTTGGTTATGAGGGGACGTTTGGATGTGCTGTGAGTATTCTTCTTGCTCACTTTCTGCTACCTTTATGACTTCCGTCTCCATTTCCATTTGTTTTGTTTTTCTTCTGGTTCTTCTTCTTCTGGTTCTTATTCTGGCTCTTCTTCTCTTTCTTTTCTAAGGCTAGGAGTAGAATCCTGCCTTGTTTGGGTTGCTATAAAAGCTTCCCTTGTTCCCTTGCTACTGTGTCTAATATGAAGTATACTTCAAAAGCTATCCTGACTGATAGTGATGTTTTTCTGATGCTGCTACTACACGCTGTTCAAATACGCAACCAAAACTTGGTACTGCTATGCTACGGGCTCCCTTTGGTCTAGTTCCACAAAAAATTCTCAATTCACTGGTTTGGATGAGACAAGATCTCTTTTTATTAGACTGCACAACTAATTTTCGAGCGCTTATGTATCTTGAGCTCAACTCTAGTTTCCATTAGAGACCGTTGTCTCCTTCTCTCTCTGTTAATTCATGATAGAATATGTGTTTCCTCCTCTCGTTCTCCTCTACTCCAATTGATTTATTTTTTTTCATGCCCAGATGGTGTGAACTTGTAATTCTCCCTAGTCATACTTCACGATGGTGGCCAAGCTAACTAGCCACCTTTCTGCCTTCTAAATTCCAAATATTTGTATTTAATTATTTTTTTCTATTATGAATGCACAACAAGGGGTGAAGGGCTATAACTGAGCTTACCTATTGTTGTCAAGGTGTTTGTAGGAGCTGGGTTGAGGAGACAAGCTTTTTAGATGCTGCGTTCTTCACTACTTTCCTGTTTTCTGAGTGAGAAACTTGTTGAATGAGCAGCTCTCTGAGTGAGTTGCTGATCTTTTCTTGCTATTTCTTCCTGATCTAGATGCTGCGTGGGGTGTTTTAGATGCCATGGGTGGCATTCTCGTTCTCTTGGAGTCCGTTATGCAACTTTAATTCTTATTTTTCTTTGCATTCCATGAACAAATTTATTTTTGAAGGAACTTCTTGATGTTTGTAGCAGTTTGTGGCTTGCTTTATTTTGCTACATTGTGCTCAAGAATGGAGGAATATGGTGTATGGAGGTGATGGAAAGGCTTATGGAAATGAATGGAGTGAATGATCTGATGTATGGTAAAATAGAAGGGGAGAGAAGAAGATGACTGCTTCCTTTTGTTTCCAGAAACTATTAATAACCTGAAAAATAGCAAACACAAAAAACACAAAGATGTAGATGCATTCATATATTTTTTTTTTGAAAGCAAGTGGGCTACCTCCATCGAGGTTTTCAACCCACAAGCTTGCCTTGAGCGCCTCAGAGAGGTTTTCACCCGTGGATCTTTATTCTTTTTTTTTTTTCTTTTTTGTTAGGAGGTGCTGGAAACTATGGGGTTTCCCATTACATATGCCTCTATGCTTATTGAATTTATGAACTCTGCCCTAGATAAGGGCTTCTTGTAAATTTTAAGTCCGTGAACATTGAGAAGCAAGGGGATTCCTTCCTCATCTATGGTCCTGATTTGAACTACGCCATTGTCAAAACATTTTTCCACTGTGTATGGTCCCAACCATCTTGTCATCAATTTTCCCTTAAAGTGTTTAAACCTTGAATCATACAACAACGCCCAATCTCCTTCTTGGAAGGCCTTATCCTTAATGTTCTTGTCATCCCATACCTTCCTTTGTAGCTAAACCACCTCTGTGTGAAGAAGTGCTCGCATTCTAAACTCATCAATCCATTTAGTTGCAACAAACTCTCTTTTTGGGCATTTGATAGATTTATATTTAATTTAGTCGCCATTCTTAAAGTATTGAATTCAAACTCAACTGAAAGTATAACTTTATTACCATAGAATAGTTCACAAGGAGTGAATCCTATTGTTGTCTTCCAAGTAGTGTTTTAGGCCCAAGTAGCTTCTACCAATATGTCTGCTCAATATTTTCTGCTACTTCTCACAACCTTGGTGAGGATGCTCTCTAAAGACCTGTTAGTTACTTCTACTTGGCCATTCGCCTGAGGGTGATAGGCAATAGAAGTTTTATGCATAATATTGTTCTTCCTTAAAATATTTTGAATGAGTTGAGAAGTTAATTGTGCTCCCTGATCAATGACTATTTCTCTGGGGTACCCAAACTTATAAAACACATTCTCCCTAAAAAATTATGCTACTTTCTCCTCGGTTGCTACCTTCACTGCTTTTGTTTCAGCCCACTTTGTCAGGTAATCAGTGCAGCGTATGGTATACTTCTTTTGTCCAGATGGTGGATCGATAGGTCCAACAAAGTCCATGCCCCACTTGTCAAAGGGCTCAAGAGCCACCTGAGGGTGCAAAGGCATCTCGTCCCATTGTGTGGGTTTCCCCATGCTTTGGCACTGGTCACACCTGTTGGTGTATCTTTTGGAATCTTGGTGAAGGGTAGGCCAATAGTATCCTTCCTGCAAAAATTTGTAAGCAGTTCTCTTTGCATCAAAGTGGCCTCCACATGGGCTATCATGACATGGAGAGAGGATATCCAAAACTTCTTCCTCCCTCACACATCTCCTAAGGATTTGATCAGGGCCTAGCTTGAAAATAATTTCCCCAATCCATGTGAAAGGGGATATTTTTCTGATGATTCTGCTCCCCTCCCTGAATAAAAGGTTAGGAGGGATTTTCCCAACAACCAAGTAGTTGGCTATATCATAAAACCATGGTGAGAGTGTTGATATAGAAAAGAGATGCTCATCTAGCAGCTGGTCATCCACCATTCCTTCTTCACCTGCAGGGAGAGCTAACCTGGACAAAAAAATCTGCATGAACATTCTCCTTTCCAGGTTTATCAACAATAGTAAAATTAAATTCCTGAAAAAATTAACAACCATCTAATTATCCTAGCATTAACATCTGGTTTGTTCATTAAATACTTGATGGTTGCATGGTCAGTGTGAACAAAGGTTTGAAATCTAGTTACATAATTCCTAAATTTGTTCAAAGCATAAATAATGGCTAACATCGCCTTCTCAGTAACAATATAATTCAGCTCGGCCTTGGACAAGTTCTTGTTGATGAAATATATAGCATAAGGGATTTTATCCTCTAATTGTCCTAATGCTGATCCTACATCTTTGTCGGATGCATCAGTGTGGACATGGAAAGGCAGAGTCCAATTTTGATCTTGGATGATGGGGCAGTAGTCAAATTTTCCTTAATGACCTCAAAAAACTCTTGACAAGGACCAGACCAAATAAACTCATAATCTTTGGCCAATAACCCAAATAATGGTGAAGCTATCTTGCTGAAATCTTTGATGAACCTTCTATAGTAACCAACTAAGCCTAAGAAACTTCTGACATCTTTATGCTTTTGAGGAGCAGGAACCCTTTTGATGATAGTGATTTTGTTCGAGTCTACCTGTATTCCTGCTTGGGATATGGAGTGTCCTAACACAACTCTTGTTTTCTTCAAGAATTCACACTTTTCTAGGCTTAGGGAGAGATGCATCTCAATGTATCTTCTTAGTACTTTACCCAAATTCGAGAGAGCTTCCTGGAAGTCATCCCCATATGGTGTGAAATCATCCATGTAGATTTCAACAGAGTCATGGACTAACTCGGAAAAAATGCTCAGGACAACTCTTTAGAAGGTGGCTGGAGCATTTCACAACCCAAAGGGTAGGAATCAATAAGTGAAGTTACCCCAAGGGCAAGGGAAAGAGGTCTTATCTCGGTCTTCAATGCTGATTTGGATATGATTGTACTCACTGAACCCATCTAAGAAGGAAAATAACTTCTTCCATGTAAGGCCATCTAGGACTTGGTCTATAAAGGGAAAAGGGAAATGGTCTTCCTTGGTGGCTTTGTTAAGTTCTTGATAATCAACACAAATTTTCCACTTCCCATTCTTATTTGGGACTAAGACAAGAGGAGATACCCACTCACTGTCGGATATAGGATATATGAACCCTGCATCCAAGAGTTTCTACAGCTCTTCTTTGACTATTTCCTTCAGATCCGGGTTCATCCTTCTTTGGGGTTGTATCACAGGCTTGCATCCTTCTTTGATGTAAATATGATGTCCACATACTGAAGGATGCGCCCCTTTCATGTACTTGTAATCCCAAAAAAATGCATCTAGATTCTCTTTCAAAGGATGGCATAACTGCTTCTCTTCTTCATTCGAGAGGTCTGGGTTTATTTTCAGAGACCTAGATGGGTCAAACTCAATAGCCTTGGTGGTTTTAGAGGTTGACTCAACTGAGTGCACATACATCCAAGGTTGGCTTTCAGACTCTTTGACTAAGGTTTCAAGAGGAATGTTAGTGGAGGACTGGTTTTGAATGGCGTGGTCGATGAGTTCATCTTCATCAAGCTTCCCCCCTCTAAGAATAACATATATGGTACACATAGGGGCAATGTTATATAACTCATCTTCTTCATCCTACAAGCATATGGGTAGATCATGATCAATGGAAGGCTGGGCTAGAGGATATAACACTAACTGTTCGGACAAAGGCCCATTTTTGATAGTCTTTTTTCTGGCCCGACAACTAATATAAGAATATGTAGTTGCTAACCAAGGACTCCCTAAGATGAGAGGATAACAATTAAACTTGGTATTTGGTTGCAGGACCAGGAAATATGTAGGATACTCCCAAGATTCAATGGTAACCATAACATCCTCAACAATTCTTTCGAGAGTTACTGTGGACCGATCTGCAAGTTGCAGAACTGTTGTGGTTTTCCTTAAAGTCCCTTGGAGATTAAGTTTCAACATAGTTTCCCTGGTCATGACATTAATGGCAGCCCCTAGATCAATCAGAGTGTTGGGGACCATGACACCATCTATGTGCACATCAACGATTGGATTACCGGGGTCCAGGTACTTTGGAAAGATCACCCTTCTCAGCATTAGGTCAGAAAATTGTCCTACCACATTGATGGTGGGGGTATCTCTCTTCCTTCTCCCAGGTTTCTTGAATCATTTTTCTTTTATGATCCTATTGTAGATAGGGACATCCTTAATGGCCTGGAGAAGTGGTATATTTACACACAAATTTTCAATTCACCCAAGAGCTCAGTCTCCTCTAGGGTGTGCTGAATAGGGTGGATCAAGCGCTTGGGAAAAAAAGGTTGTTGGATTTGAGTGTTGCCTTCTTCCTTTTCCTCCTCAAAATCTACAGGTGGAGATGGAGGATGGTTGTCTGGGAGTACTCTTCTCGACCTGAGATTAACCTCCTATATCTCCACAACATAAGCTAGATAGGATGTTTCTCCCCTAGGAGCATGTTGTGCATGTCTGTTGTTCAAGCTCGGATTGGGCTGTGCAGGTATTTGAGGTATCCTAGGTGGAGCAGCATGAGTAAGATGAGCTTAAGGTCGGGGTGGAGGCATTAGAGCAGGTGGTTGATTGTGTTGAGGCCTCCACCCTTGGGATGGATTGTTCCACTGAGGTTGTTGTGGAACATACTACTGAAATGGTTGATTCATTGGTTGAGGATGATATGGAGGGTTGTAAGGCCAAGTAGGAGGCGTAGACTAGGATGGCGGAGTGGGGGTATACCAAGGTTGCATGGGTGCATTTTGATTGTTGTGATAGTAAGAGTAAGGTGCACCTTGCATACCTTGTTGATATGGTCGAGGGCCTTGAAGCCTTCTCTGGTTGATGAAACAGATTTGGTCTGGCATTGTTTCCCCACCTTGATATACAACCTTAAGTCCAGGTAAGGAGGGACACTTGTCTATGGCATGATTCTCCTCACAGTCTAAGAAAACCTCCATGAAATTTAATGGACATTCATTTCTTGGGTGCTTCTGGGTACATCTAGGACAAAATATGGCTAGGGCTCTCTCTGCTTCCTCTTGCTTCCTTTTGACCTGCATTGTGTCCATTTTCAAAGTAAGGGTATGCAACATGTCAATCTTGAAGTCCTCTAGCATGTTTCCAATCTCACATTTTATGGAGGTGGAAGAGGAAGGGGTATTAGATGTGTTTTGGCTAGCTCTGCCCATCTTCCTAAATGTAGAAATTATATAACTTATGTGTTATATGTCCAAGATTCTCCTGATCTCACACTATCTTAACTTCATGCAAAATACATAATCTATTCCACCATTGATCATTTGTGAAAATTAAATCAAGATTTCAATGCACACATGAAACAATTAAAATCACACACATTAACACAGTTGTTTAACGGGAAAGCCTGAAGCTGAAAACCCCAACTATCTGTATATAAGATATTTCATAGAGATCATGTAACAATACTCATACAAAGCTGATCATATCAAGCTCTCAGTACAATACAATCGCTACACATTAATCAGTCCCGATCTTGCAAATCCATGCACTGATCTTCGCCACCTGCTAGCCTGCCTCTATTGCGCAATCCCTGCTGAAGAATGGATTTGAATGAGTTCGAATTACTCCAGCCTTGCTCACACAATCCTCATTGGCATCTCCACTGAGTGTTGGATGCAATCAATGCATCACTATAGTCACAACTGATAGTCTATCTTGCCCTTTCACCTATCTCTCCATTGGTCTCCACTGAAATTGCCATGCACTGTAGTTAACTGATGTATTCTTCAGTTGATTAATGATTTATTATTTTTGAATTAATTAACTAATTAATTTACTCCACTCTCAGTAGTGTATCATTCAGTTAGACTAGATACAACTAGCTCAACTGAGTCTAACTGAGTTAAACTGAATACAACTCCATAACTACTTCTTCCAACTGTGTCATAACTTTGCCACTTGAGTTCTAACTAAGTCCTCCATGCAATAGCTCCAGTAAACCCTTAGGAATAACGTAATTCCTTTTGTCAGCTGCTGTGCCACATCTGTGAACTGAACTGAAGTGCTCCAAGAGAATAAGTTCCTGTTTAGAGTCCAAATATTATTAAGAGCTAATAATATCCAACATATCTATTTTTAGATTGGCAGTCTAAAAATAGGCTCTGCCCAATATGTCTAAAAATAGAAGTCCATCTATTTTTCCAACTTGACCAACCATCCACAAATAACATCCTGCAACTCATAGAATATGATCGACATGTCTAAAAATAGACATAGTCTAAAAATAGACTTTGCGCCAAAAATAGCCTGCGGGCCCACTTAGTGAAGGCGACTCTTTTCACTAAGCTCATAATATTGTTGAATCTCAACACTCCCTCTCAACAAGATAGGGATTATCTGCCACCCCGATCTTGTCTCTATGGTATTCAAATTTTCTCCTGGTGAGCACCTTCGTCAGAATATCTGCATCCTGATCTTCCATAGGAATGTAAGAAAGCAACATGATCTTCAACTGCACATAATCTCTGATATGATGGTACCGGATGTCAATATGTTTAGATCTATCATGAAATACTGGATTAACCGAGATTTTAATGCAAATTTGATTATCACAATATATCACAGTAGGATCTAAATGAGAACCGAACAAACCGACCAGGATCTTCCTCATCCATATAGCCTCGCATGCAGCCAAACTTGCTGCCATGTAGTCGGCTTCCACTGAACTGAGTGCCACAGATATTTGTTTCCTGATGTAACAAGAAACTGTTGTAGATACGATACTGAAAATCCCTCCAGATGTGCTCTTTTTGTCCGTTGGGCCTCCTGCCCAATATGCATCCGTGAAGCCATGCAGCTTCACCTCATCCGACTGTTTGTACCACAATCCATACCCAGATGTGCCCCTGAGATACCTCAGGACATGCTTTCCTGCCTTCCAAAAGAGCTTAGTAGGCTTCACCATCGCTTATGAAAGCTGGTTCACAACATAGCATATGTCCGGTTGTGTATTGAATAAATACATGAGCGAACCAACCAATTGTCGATAAACAGTGGCATCCACTACCTCTGTTGATGTACCATCCTCTTTCCTCCAACCACTAGGAAGAGGAGTGTCGATAGTCTTACAGCCTTGCATGTGAAACTTCTCCAGTATCTCCCGGGCGTACTTGCCTTGAGACACAAATAGTTCACCTTTCTGCTGCTAATTTTCCAATCCCAGGAAATAATGAAGGAGGCCCAAGTCCTTCATCTCGAACTCCTTTGAAAGATCTACCTTGCATGAGTGTATCAACAGTTCATCACCCATTAGTATTCAATCATCTACATAAATCACAACGATCAAAAGCTTACCCTCCACCACAATCTGGTATAGGTTTGGATCTGCCTCACTCTTGGCGAAACCAAGTTCGGTGAAATAACTATCTATCCGTGTGTACCAAGCACGAGGTGCTTGTTTAAGCCCATACAACGCTCTTTTGAGCCTGCACACATGCGACTTGCTACTGAAGATTTATAATCCTTCAAGCTGCTCAATGTACACCTCCTCCTCAATGATTCCATTGAGGAACGTAGTCTTCACATCCATCTGATGAATGTGCCAACCCATCTGCGTTGAGAGAGCAAGGATGGTCCGTATGGAAGAATACCTTGCGACAGGTGCAAAGGTTTCTTCATAGTCAATCCCCTCGTTCTGTGAGAAAACCTGAGAAAAAAATCTTGCCTTGTACTTCTCAACACTCCCATCAACAGCTTGCTTCACTTTGTAGATCCATCTCGAACCTACCACTGATTTCCCTTCCGGCCTTGGGACAATCTCCCATGCACTGTTTCTGACAATCGAATCATACTCTTCCACCATGGCATCTACCCATGTAGGATCCTCCACAGCTTCCTCGAAAGAGGATGGCTCTGTCACGATACAATTGCTCATCAGAGCCATGTATCCAGTAAATCGGTCAGGTGACTGTCTCTGTCTACGCTGTGATGTAGGAACTCCTACATTCTACACTGCATCAAGATTTAGTCGCTCAACTTCTGTAGTGCGCTTCCGCCCTATGATGTTTGGCGCTGCATGAGTGGTTTCTTCCACTCCATGAACCTCCTCTTGTGGCTGATCCACATCTTGAGGCTCATCTTTAGGAACAAGTAGCTCCTCCTCTGCATGCAAGTGTAACTGCCTCTCAAGCGACAACTTCATGGATTTCTCCTCATGAAATTTGATATCCTGTCACACGAAAGTCATCTGACTGTCTGGGAAATACACACAATAATTTTGGGGTGTTTCTGTGTACCCCAAAAATATCCCAACCTCTGTAGTCGGCTCTAGCTTCTTCCTAGCATCCTTCGTCACATGAATGTAAACAGGCGAGCCAAAAATCTTCAAATGAGAAATATCAGACTTCTTACCAGAAAACACCTCTTCAGGTGTACTCATGCCAAGTACTCTATGAGGAAAACAGTTTTGCACATAAACCACAGCATTGCATGCCTCAGCCCACAAGTGTATGGGAAGGCCCTAATCACGCAACATCGCCCGTGCAACACCCATGATCATTCTGTTCTTTCTCTCCGCGACCCCATTCTGCTGTGGGTTATGAGGCGCTATGAGTTCTCTTCGAATTCCTTCTTTTCTACAGAATTATTTGAATTCGCCAGAGATCTATTCACCACCATTATCGCTCTGGAGAGCTTTCACTTGCTTCCCCGACTCTTTCTCAACCAACGCCTTGAACTCACAGAACTTTGAGTATGTCTTGCTCTTCTTCTGCATGAAGAAGATCCAACACTTATGAGAAAAGTCATCAACAAATATCACATAATATCTGTGCTTTGTTGTTGAAGCAACCGAGAAAGGTCCACACACTTATGTGTGAATTCTCTCAAGGATCGTCGAAGCACGACTATCCTTCTCATGAAAAGTGGTCTTCACAAATTTCCCCAAAGTACATCCCTTGCACTGATATGACTGCGCAAGTGTACCTTTGGGAAGCCTATTATAAATCTGCTGCAAAATTTTCAAAGCGCCATGGTGAAGATGGCCCAATATCCTGTGCCACAGTTCGCCCTCATCTCAGCTCACCACTCCTTCTGCTTTGCCTGCCATTGCAGCGCAGCCATCTACCTGCAATTGATAAAGATTCTTAACTCGAATCCCTATCCTCCTGGTTTGACCAGTTGTTTTATGGCGCAGAAAAGCTTTTCCCTCGCTAAAAACAACATCATAACCCTTGTCTTCCAACATCGCCACGGAGATCAGATTCTTCTTCAATCTTGGAACATGCATGAAATCCTTCAAGATGAAAGGTTTACTAGACTCCCTCTCAAAGGAAATGGTCCTGATACCAGTTGCATTGTATCTACCATCATCGCCTATCTTGATGTGCACTCCAAGATCCTTTTCCTCTAGATCACTAAACAAATCTTTGTCTCCGGTCATATGGAAAGACGCACCACTGTCAAGAAACCACACCGATCCCATCACACTTGAAACCAATCATGCGATCAAAGAAAATTCGAGCTCAAACTGTGAGGGTAAGGCCTGTCCTGTTGCAGAACTAGCAACACTCTTATTCTTCTTCTTCTGTGGGCAATTAGTGGCGAATGCCTGCGCTGGTGACAGTGAAAACACTTCACCTTGGACAAATACTGCTTCTTGCCTTTAGCTTCAGATTTGGAAGATTTCTTCCCTTTTCCTTTATGAGCTTTGGCAGCTAAAGCACAATTTTCTTCATCTTCATTCTTCGATGAAGATCCATCCCTGGTACCCCGCCTTATCTCCTCCTGCACAAGATCCGACCAAAGTCGCTCCCATCCTGGCAGTTTCTCCCGTCCATTGACAGAGTCTTCGTAGCTATGCCAACTCTTCGGAAGCCCAAGAAGAGCCAAGCTCACCAAGTCTTCTTCATCAACAGTAACCCCCACACTTCCCAGCTCATCCTTGCAGTGGACAAACTTCGTGAGGTATTTTGGTATACTGTCGCCTTTCTCCATTTTTATTTTTCTGAGCTTGTCTTTAAGCACCAACTTCCTTTGGTCGCTTCTGCTTTGGAACAAGTTTGTCAAAGCCTTCCACATTAAGAATGGAATGGCTTTCCCATGAAGGCTGGACACAATGTGGTCCTTCACACTTTCCAACAGAATCCTTCGACACTTTGCTACCTTCTTTTTCCATGCGTTAAGTGCGGCTGCATCGCTAGAAGCAGGCTTCATAATATCAACATCTATGAACTCCTTCAACCCATTATCATCCAGCACCACCTCCATCCTGTCCTTCCATGATATGTAATTTGAGCTCCCATCAAGGGCATACTCCAATCGAAATCCATTGAAAGACATTTCAATGAATGCTCAACTTCGACACCAAGAAAACACTGCAGCAAATTCGAATTCCACCAACACAAAACTCAACCGCTTCAATAATTGCAATCTCTTCCAATGATCAATAATGCTCTGATACCATGTAGAAATTATATAAATTATGTGTTATGTGTCCAAGATTCTCCTAATCTCACACTATTTTAAATTCATGCAAAATACAGAATCTATTCCACCATTGATCATTTGCAAAAATTAAATCAAGATTGCAATGCACACATGAAACAATAAAAATCACACACATTAACACAGTTGTTTAATGAGAAAGCCTGAAGCTGAAAACCCCAAATATCTGTATATAATATATAGCATAGAGATCATGTAACAATCCTCATACAAAGATGATCATATCGAGCTCTCAGTGCAATACAATCGCTACACATTAATCAGGCTCGATCTTGCAAATCCATGCACCGATCTTCGCCACCTGCTAGCCTGCCTTTACTACGCAATCCCTACTAAAGAATGGCTCTGAATGAGTTCGATTTACTCCAGCCTTGCTCATGCAATCCTCATTTGCATCTCCACTGAGTGTTGGATGCAATCAATGCATCACTATAGTCACAACTGATAATCTATCTTTCCCTTTCACCTATCTCTCCAACGTCTCACCAAAACCGGCCATGCACCGTAGTTAATCGATGTATTTTCAAATGATTAATGAGTTATTATTTCAGAATTAATTAACTAATTAATTCACCCACTCTCACTAGTGTACTGGCCCGGCCGAGACTAGATACAACTAGCCTGGGAATCGAGTTCAACCTAGTTACATTGGAATACAACTCTACAATCGTTTCTTCTCCAATGTTGTCATAACTCGCCACTTGGAGTTATAACCAAGTCTCTCCATGCAATACTCCATAGAAACCTTTAGAATAGTGTACTCCTTCCGCGACCGTGCTCATCTGTGCACTGAACTGAAGTGCTCCAAGAGAATAAGTTGTTGTTTAGAGTCCAAATATTATTAAGAGCTAATAATATCTATTTTTAGATTGGTAGTCTAAAAATAGACTCCGCCCAATATGTCTAAAAATAAAAGTCCATATATTTTTCCAACTTGACCAACCATCCACAAATAGCATCCTGCAACTCATAGAATATGATCGACATGTCTAAAAATAGACTTTGCGCAAAAAATAGCCTGTGAGCCCACTTAGTGAAGGTGACTCTTTTCACTAAGCTCATCATCTTGTTGAATCTCAACACTAAATTCCCTAAAATGGTTCCGGAAGACAGTTTTTATTGTTTCATAAGGCAGTTGGTAGATATCTCCTTCTCATAGCATATTCAAGGTTTCTATAATCTCTTCTATGATCCCTCGAATAAGCACAAGTTTAAGTGATGTATGACCAAGAGTACAGTTGGCTCTCTTATAGTTTAATTGAAACCTTTCTTCATAGTCCACTAGGGATTCATCAGGCCCTAAATTCATCCTAAATATCTCATCCTTAGTTTCCTTGGACCTACAGTAGTCTCTCTACTTGTTGTTGAAGGTCCCTTCCATCTGTCCCCAAGTAGTGATGCTGTCCCCAGGCAGAACCACGAACTAGCGCAAGGCTGCATCCTTAAGGGTGGATGGGAATAACTTCAACTTCTGATCATAAGAGGTGTAGTCATAAGTCCTATAGACAACAACAAATTAAAACATGAATGTTTTAGGATCCTCAGAGGTAAGTCCATGGAAGTGTGGAATAGTTGAGGGGCTAATGTTTTTCATCTTAGTTTCCCCATCCGCCTCTCTTATGGGAAAGGCTCTCTGGATCCTAGCCATGGTTAACATAGGTGAAGTAGGTCCCTCAGTTGGACCAATTTCTTATTCTTCTTCCCCAATAGATTCCTCAGAGTATTCAAAAGGCTCTCCTTTTTGAATTTCAATATCACTGCCAATGAAGAAGAGTGAAGGGTGGCTAGGAGGTGATGTGGGAGTTTTAGGTAAGATTTGTCTTTGAGTATTCCTACTCCTACGAGGCATGAAAATGAGATATTTTTTGTGTTTTTTTTTTCAATAATTTTGAAATAACATGAAAAGAAAGGAAAGCAGAAAATAATGCTAAACAAAATCAAAGCATCTACTAGACACCTCCCCGAAAAAGATGCCAAAAAGTGGTGAGACCTGGTATTGCACCAAGAGTGTTGCAACTCCCAGGGGATGCCCTACTTTACTTTCTCAACCTAGGGTTCGTACAAACTTGGAGGCGACAGTGCTATATACACAACAGACGCATTCTGCTCATGTCATCCTCTTTTGCTTTATGAAAGTGTGTTATTTCTTAAACTATGATAAGAACTGGAAAGTAAATTGCTAGAAGGAAATGATAGAAAGGAAACTAACCTAATTTGCAGAAATGAAATGATGGAGATGAAACTAATTTAATTTGTAGAAAATAAATGACAGAAATGAAACTAATTTAATTTGCAGAAAGGAATGGTAGAAAGGAAACTAATTCTAAACCACACTTAGCTTGGCCAATCGGCTAAACACCCTACTTATCTTATTCTCTATCTACCATGCTTCTATCCATGCAACTAGCCATAATCTAACTAAACTTGAGCAAGTGTTACTTGCAGTTTGGATAAAAGGGGTTAAGGGTGCTAAGGGAAGGCTAAACGCATGAAACAAGGCTGAGAAGTGTGAAAGAGGGGTTAGACTTTATTAAAACTTACAATATCGCAAAAATCCTTTGGAGTGGGAGGCTTTTAAAAGTGTGATGGTGGAATTATGATGGGAGGACAGAAGTGTGATATGCGATATCGCAATCGCAATATTGCAAAGCCGGAGGGGTAGTGGAAGTGTTGTTCGGGAGTGGGAGCGAAATGTGAAATGCGATGGGATAAAAACTGAGAAATGTGAAATGCAACAGGATGACGTGGCGGTAGGGCCGATGACAGAGTACAACAACAACATCGCAATCGGCGTTGGGAGCGGAACGTGTTACGAGAACTAAATGAAAAATGCGATTTGCAATTGCGGTGTGGCAGAGTACGAAGAATTATCGCACTCGGCGTTTGGAGTGGTAAGTGTTAATAGGAACCAAATGGAAAAGAGAATTGTTATTTGTGGTAAGTATTAAAGGAAAAAAAAGGGGAAGGTCAGTTTCCAATGGTTTTCGAACATTTTCGTTAATTAATCAACAACGGTAAGGTGGGAGGGTTATCGTGTGGTACATGAATTATCGCAATTGGGGCTTGGGGAGTGGTAAGTGTTAACGAAATTCAATTGGGACAAGCGATTTGCGAAAGGATTTGTGGTAAGTTCAAAGGTATGGGGAAAATTTGGTTTCTAAAGGTTTTTTTGAATATTTTCGTGATAATCGACAAAGGTAGGGTAAAGGGAAAATATCAATAGTGCTGAAGAATGACAAAGGAAGGAGAGAGAGGCTCTTGTGGGATGCGAAATGAGATAGCGGGAATTTCGATGAGGAAAGGGTGAAGGTCAAACTCTTAGCAATTTTAAGTGTTTTGTGAATAAAAGGGGCGAAAAATGCAATAAAAGAAATAGAAGGGAAATGGAGGTGCAACAACAACGATGGAGGCATAAAAAAAAGATGGAGAATGAAGTGGGGAGGTGCCGTTGGACTTTCCTGGTACTTTGTTTCTTATTCCTAAAAAAAACTCTGCTGATCTATGCACGAAGAACAGACAAATGCATGAAAATACAATACAAAAGGAAGGCTGAAAATGGTAATACAATTCTACTATATTCTCAGAAACAGTGAACATAAATCAATTTTCGAGTCTGTGGGAAGGTTCACCCTCCTCGAGCTCTACTGACAGAGATGAGAAGGGAGGTATTGATCCACAACTTTTAGATTTTTCTCCTCTATTCTATTACTCATAAGAAAATGAAACCTTGAACAACACACTGAAAGCAAAAACTAAGTAGCGATGAAACTATTAGAAGCAGAACTAACTGAATGGCAGAAAGAAAAGAACAAGTACAACAGAGAGGCTAAGGCACATGGATTGGGCCCTAACCCACACGCCTATCTCTCTGAAACTTAAATCAGTAAAATGAAATCAGTCTGCTCATTTCACGAAAGAATATTCTCGTACATTTCTCAAAGTTTAATCGCTGAGTACAATAATAAAAAGCTCAATAGCTTGTAGCAAAGTTCCCAATAGAATCAAATCCTTCCTAGCTCTAGCTATGATCTATTTATTCTACAGGGCAGCTACCAAAAATCCCTTGAAAAGAGTCATTAAGTCCACTTGACTCCAAATAAACATAGATTGAATGCACTTTGGTCTTTTAGTTGCTTGGTTGCCTCTGGAATTTGAATTGTTGGATAGAATCCTTGGGGATACTTTGGCTACCTTCGAGAGTCAAGGAGGGTGGAAAACCCTCCTATAATTTCTCATTGTTGTCTCTTTCAATTTTTTATGATAAAATCTTCAGAAATAATGCCAATTACTCATGATTTTTTGCACTCAACCTCATATTAGGCACTAAGAGTATGTTAGTCTTAATCACCACCTATACTAGCATCATAAAACCAAATAACAATAAAAATGCAAGAAAAATAGATTTAAGAAGGAAAAAAGGTGACCATTAACCCCTCCAAATATGTCTAATGATGGAGCTCATTAGCAGGTACTCGATCTCATCATGACAGGATGATGATGGATGAAAAGGAGAGGGAGACCATGTTATAAGACACCTATGGAGCTGAAAATTTCAGATGATCATCAGGTGAGAGGACATAGGAACACAATATTACAATATAAGACATGATATCATGATCACATTGAAGACTCTTTATCTTCAAGGCATGAGGAGGAGGAAGAAGAAGAAAATCCACTATCTCTCAAGAAGACTAAAGACAATATAAAAAAAAGTTTCGTGAAATTTTCATGTCATCAAGCAGTCCATGTCATGGCAGGCCATGAGTCATAATGTGCAACATCATTTATGGATTATGTAAATTATATATTAGAAAATGTAATGTAAAGTGGAAGTCCCAAAGTTATCCATGAAATGTGAAAATTCATGTGGGAGTCTAAAGGTCTTGGAGAAGTCAAACAATCATGAGGGTAGTCCAAGAGTCACAAGGGATGTGAATGATCACCCCATTTGTTATATATACACCCTCATTGTTCATGCAAAGGACTTTTTCACCTTATCTCCTCCTACTAGGCATTGGAGAGGACGATAATTGTTTTGGAGGAGCAACTGAGTACTCGAATGCTTTGCTATTAGGGCTAGTGGTGTTCATTGTCTTGATGTATATTGGAACTTTTACTTAATTCAGAAGCTCATTGAGCCAATACAGTTTCATGCATATGTTGTCAATATTGTAAGACTATTCTTTAAAGGTTTGTGATGTATGTTGTTTTCATCGGTACTAAGGAAATTGAACTATTTCGATGGCTTTGGAACTTATCTTATTGAAGGTGTGTTGTACTTGATTTAACAATCATTTCTTCCTTATGACCTGTTTTGTTGGTTGATAAATGATTCATTCATATGTATATGCTTATGTGCCTTTTCTAGATTAGTACTATTTCTTGTCTCTAAGGGGCCTACTTTTCTCTTCCTTTTGGTAGAAGGGCCTTGATACTTTCCGCAGCTAAACATTTCATAGGGCATACTCACTTGTTGATATGAGATTACGCGTGCATTTGATGCAGGAGCATTCAGGCTAGTCAGCAATGTGATAGTATGGTCACATGTTGTGACTAGCAAGGGGTTGAAAGAAAATAATTTAATTAAATTATTTGCTTCAACAGGAGAGTAAGCGATTATAGAAAGGGTATAGTATTTAGTGATCACCCTCGAGAGGAGATTATAAAGGCCAAATAGTTGGATTTATTTGCCAGAAATAGAGTATGAGGGATTTTAAAAGCTTTATTTAGTGTTAGTTTAGAAAAGAGTGGGATTGAAGAGATTTTTTGGTGAGGTTGAGAGATTTCTGGTTCATGGAACCATTTATTTGTATAAATTGGGTCTTCTTGTATATTCAGTAGTAGGGAGTGGCAAGAGGATTAGAATAGGTTTTTCTGTGTGGAGCAGAAAGCTCAAATTAGTGAAGTGTGTGTGGATTGTTTTTGGCCAAAGGGCGAAATTTTGTTTGTTTTTCTGAATCCATTATGTTTACTGAATCATCGAGCATTGTCTTTCTGTGTATTTGGCTGGTAGTCACGGTTATGTGTGCGTTCTATAATGGAGTTAATTCTGTGTTAGGAACCTATTGATCGACCATCGATCACTTCAGGATCGATGGCGATATGAAATCTCACGTAACTGTTATATATATAGAGGTCGATTATAATTTTGTGTGTGTAATGTCGGTTTGAGTTTATGTGGATTAATTGCCATAGTGGAAATTTGTGAGCAGAGGTGTAAATACTGAAACAAAGCCTGAGTAAAACGAAAGGACTATGGTGCAGAAGGATTCAATCTATGGTCGCGCAGTCAATTTGAAAAGGAAGAGCAAGAGTGTTGATGCAAGCCGTTGATGCAATTGACGGATTTGTAAGTGAAAGGCCGTGTGGTTCCAACGTTCTTATATAATCGTGAAATGCAGATTTGCTCTATTGATAAATACAGTCGAAGGTTCTTGAAATCGAAATGCCGGATCGAACCGAGAAATTTCCGGAGAGTTCGGGCGATAATCAATCGCATTTAATTGCCGATCGTTGTAAATGCCAATCTCCTAGATTCCGATTAAATCGGATCGGAGGTATTTCAAAATAGCATCGAAAAGCCGTATTGCAAACACCGATGGGCGATTTCCGACTGGCATCGGAATCGGAATTATGGAGTCTGATCATCGCAACGGAACAATGATCTCTGGTTTCCTATTTCCAATTGAATCGAAATTGAAATTGTAGCGATTGGCATCACATCGGGCTGAATGAACACAAATGGTGGAAGCATATTTCCATTGCATTGAGAACTATTCCGAGTAGTCAGAGAGATTGGATCTGAGTGCAGGATCTCATATAAGTCTTGCGGAAAAGGAAACGTATTACTGGTGACCGATTTGGGTAAGGTGTGTTCAACCTGAATTTAATGTAAATTGCCATTGTTATGAGCTGATAAGAGCGCATATTTTAGTTGAGATCTAGGTGTTTTGAATATAAAATGGAGCGCTCGTATTAAATGGGCAAGTCCTGAGTTATAAGAATATGGTTTGTGAGTTTGCGTTCTGAAAAATACAATGGATGACTTTGCCGAATTAAGAGTTTTCAGTTATGAAAAGATTGTTGAGTTTGTGGCTTCCGCAATTGAAGTTCATGAATGAACAACTGTAGAGTTATGTTTTGGGAAAATGCTGAGATGTATTATTAGATATCAGACATTCAATGGTGTTTTTGCATACATTCAGAGCACAGGGGAAATGAGTCAATTTGGAGGTTCGACTACAATAATGAATTGGATTTAAATGTAAATGACAGGATTGTATGGAAATGATGAATCAATTTATGTGCAATTGATTCACAATGGAGAAGACAGGGTTTTAAGTTCGGTCATTGTTTATGAGTATTATACAGTAAATTAACATTTCTGGAATTGCTTGGTATGCGGTCAAAGTATTGGTAATGTGTGAATAAGCCAGATTGGAGTCTTAATTAAGATAAAAATTGGGTGAAACATTTATATGCGCACAATATTGGCAATGATTCCAGGTATGCAGGGGTGACTCTGTGTCAATTTTTGGTATCAGAGCTAGCTTAACGCTCTGAAAGATTGTTTTGGGAACTGAATTTTAAATTTAGCAGATGTATAATTGCCAGGAAGTGTGTTGATGAAGATAAGGATCAGAATGGAGAAGCAGAGAATGCCAGGAAGGTCTGGTAAGCATGTTTAAGCTGATAATTTTGCAGAGATGTATTTGAAAGTCTAAATGAAATAGTGAATAGGTGAGTCCTTTGACTGATGGAATGGGAGTAGTTTAAAGACATTTTTGAAGGAAATATTGCAGGTTTAAAAGATACTTTGATGTGTCTTGAGAGCAGATTGTGCAGGTCAGTGGATTTGCTGAAGGGAGGAATGAGTTATACCAGCATCATAGCATATGAGCCATGTGAAAAAGATAGAGCAAGAAGAATTTCCAGATGCGTAAAAGTGACAATACCCGACAGTAAACAAATTTACTGAATGAAGAAGGTAGTGAGCAATTGAAGATGCAGAGCCTACAACAAGAAGTATTCAAGAGAAGATGAGAACAACTTCCAACTGAGGTTGGGTAGAAGTTGATGAGGCAGCTCCACAATTGTGATTGTGGATAAGAGATAACAATTCCATCAAGAAGGGTGCTGGGTAGAATTGTTAGTCAGTGAAAGGTTCGAGAAAGAACCAATAGGTGCCAAAAGGCTAAACTCAGAAAAGTTTGGTGAGGCATGAAGGAGACTTGTTACAGGCGAAATGGAAAAGGTTAGTTGCAGCTCACTAGTGAACAAGGAAAGTTCACCAGAGGAAGGAAAGGAATTGACTATTGATGGTCATGACAGGGGTACAAGGGAAAGTCACAGACATAGGGAAAAGAGTGCTGAAGCAGTTGGACTCAAAGGAATGAGTAAAGAAGAAAGGGACATAGAGTTGGCTGAGATGAAGGCAGAACTCAGTCATTTGGAGAAGCTGCTATTGAAAGGAATTAGAGAAAAATGGAAACAAGGATTTTATGTGGGAAGAAGAGTTAAATGGCCTGTCAGAGAATTGTTTGCTGAGAAATTATTACTTCGAAGAACTGAGAATGAAGAAGTAGAATACTCCTGTGAACCAGAGAAAGGACCTCTCCTTGGGGACGAAGACAGTGATGACAGTAGAGAAGAACTGATCTATGCAGATCAGAATGAGAGGAATGTGTTGACATCATCTGCACAGACAAGAGGATCTCATATTTTTGGGATTAATTATTTCTGTGAATGTAGATTTGCAGGTATGCAGCCTAAAGAATTTGAACCTATGTATGAAAAAGTGAAAGGAGCAAAGGCAAGACAAGCAAGAAAGGAGATGCATAAGGACTTTCAAGACTTCAATTGGTGGAGGAAATTAAAAGGTATGGCTGAATGGTTATGTCTTCTTTTATTGGAAACTTATTGGATTATATTTGAAGGAATTTTAGCATGGAAAGAAGACCAATGGGAGATGAAAACAGGAAAAGAAACAAATGCATTGCAGATTTATGAAGCAAAGGGAAGGAAAGCTGACACCGAGAACTTAGCTGAAGAAGGTAAGCCAAGGAAATTTTTGAAAGATCAAAGTCTTATCAGAGAAGAGGAAGAGGCATTATTGTCTTATTTGGACAAACTGAGTATTGGAAGAAGTTGTGTAGAACAGGAAGGTATTCTACAAACTTATGATGAAGTTGCCAAGTATAGTCAAGAAATTGCAGTCCCAGAAGTTTTCTTTGATGAGGAAGAAATCAGAGATGTTGAGGAAGAATTTCTCAATAATTTAGTGAACTATCAGAATAGTTCAGAGGAGCATGAGAAGCTAATCATTGAGGCTTCGAATGAAGAGCCTTGCATTTTTGAAACTGACATGTTGTGTATGTTTTCAGGTTTGACAGGTGAGGAACATCGATTGGACAATGTGCTTATGCATGTTGATGAAGAAGTGAGATTACTGGAAGAAATGGCTGAAACAGAAAGATATTTTGAGCATGTATTTAATAATTTTGAGAATGATGGTATTGACAGGAAAATTGTTATGATTAAAGGAGCTGAAGATAAACAAATGAAAATTTGTGATGATAATTATAATGAAGTATTTTCAATAGAAAACCAAAATGAAAATATTACGGAAACTGTGGAAGAATGCATGATGATGTTGATAGATGCAGGAGTTCAGAAATTCTATGATTCTAAAGTGAATTATTTTATTGAATCTGTAAATCATGAAGAAGCTCTAGAAAACCAGAATTTTGTTCCTGTTGAAGGAGAAGATAATATAACATAATTTTGTTGCGATAGTATAAGTATAGAGAATGAAAAGATACTTCACAATGATATGCTCCAAGAAATCCTAGCCATTGAACTATTGAATGATAATCTTGTACAACAGACACATGTCAGTGGAGCTCAGTTGGAGACAAATGATAAGAAGGAAATCAAGAAATTGTGGAAGATGAAATTAGATGAGAACAGGGACAGCGAAAAGGATAAATTGACCACATAAATTTATATCAACAAGAGCAGAGGGCAACAACAAATTAAGATTTGGGAATCTGGAGGAACAGAAGTGACAGTGGCAGAAGAATTAAGTCAGCAGCATAATGAAAGTGATGACCAGTTACAAAGTAAAGTTTGGGATACTGGATGGACAGCAGAAGAAACACATGACCAGGAGGTCATGAAAAATTTCAACTTTGAGAGTCTGATGCAGGAGCATTCAGGCTAGTCAGCAATGTGATAGTATGGTCACATGTTGTGACTAGCAAGGGGTTGAAAGAAAATAATTTAATTAAATTATTTGTTTAAATATGTGAGAGTGTTTATTGAGGAAAGGGTATAGGTGGCTGAGTGATCCTCCTTGCATGGAGATCATGCCAAATAGTTAGATTTATTTGGCTAGAATAGAGTATGAGGGATTTTAAAAGCTTTATTTAGTGTTAGTTTAGAAAAGAGTGGGATTGAAGAGATTTTTTGGTGAGGTTGAGAGATTTCTGGTTCATGGAACCATTTATTTGTATAAATTGGGTCTTCTTGTATATTCAGTAGTAGGGAGTGGTGAGAGGATTAGAATAGGTTTTTCTGTGTGGAGCAGAAAGCTCAAATTAGTGAAGTGTGTGTGGATTGTTTTTGGCCAAAGGGCGAAATTTTGTTTGTTTTTCTGAATCCATTATGTTTACTGAATCATCGAGCATTGTCTTTCTGTGTATTTGGCTGGTAGTCACGGTTACGTGTGCGTTCTATAATGGAGTTAATTCGTGTTATATTACTATTGATCGACCATGGAAGTCGCCGGAGATCGATAAGCGATATGAAATCTCACGTAACTGTTATATATATAGAGGTCGATTATAATTTTGTGTGTGTAATGTCGGTTTGAGTTTATGTGGATTAATTGCCATAGTGGAAATTTGTGAGCAGAGGTGTAAATACTGAAACAAAGCCTGAGTAAAACGAAAGGACTATGGTGCAGAAGGATTCAATCTATGGTCGCGCAGTCAATTTGAAAAGGAAGAGCAAGAGTGTTGATGCAAGCCGTTGATGTAATTGATGGATTTGTAAGTGAAAGGCCGTGTGGTTCCAACGTTCTTATATAATCGTGAAATGCAGATTGGCTTTGTTGATAAATACAGTGGAAGGTTCTTGAAATCGAAATGCCGGATCGAACCGAGAAATGTCCGGAGAGTTCGGGCGATAATCAATCGCATTTAATTGCCAGTCGTTGTAAATGCTAATCTCCTAGATTCCGATTGAATCGGATCGGAGAGGTAGAAGATTGTATCGGGTCATAGTGATCGGATCGGAGCAACAGGAATTGGACTCCGATCAGAGTTTGGGTGGAATGCAGCGATCGCTGATTTGCGATTAAATCGGATCGGAGGTATTTCAAAATAGCATCGAAAAGCCGTATTGCAAACACCGATGGGCGATTTCCGACTGGCATCGGAATCAGAATTATGGAGTCTGATCATCGCAGCGGAACAATGATCTCTGGTTTCCTATTTCCAATTGAATCGAAATTGAAATTGTAGCGATTTGCATCACATCGGGCTGAATGAACACAAATGGTGGAAGCATATTTCCATTGCATTGAGAACTATTCCGAGTAGTCAGAGAGATTGGATCTGAGCGCAGGAGCTCATATAAGTCTTGCGGAAAAGGAAACGTATTACTGGTGACCGATTTGGGTAAGGTGTGTTCAACCTGAATTTAATGTAAATTGCCATTGTTATGAGCTGATAAGAGCGCATATTTTAGTTGAGATCTAGGTGTTTTGAATATAAAGTGGAGCGCTCGTATTAAATGGGCAAGTCCTGAGTTATAAGAATATGGTTTGTGAGTTTGCGTTCTGAAAAATACAGTGGATGACTTTGCCGAATTAAGAGTTTTCAGTTATGAAAAGATTGTTGAGTTTGTGGCTTCCGCAATTGAAGTTCATGAATGAACAGCTGTAGAGTTATGTTTTGGGAAAATGTTGAGATGTATTATTAGATATCAGACATTCAATGGTGTTTTTGCATACATTCAGAGCACAGGGGAAATAAGTCAATTTGGAGGTTCGACTACAATAATGAATTGGATTTAAATGTAAATGACAGGATTGTATGGAAATGATGAATCGATTTATGTGCAATTGATTCACAACGGAGAAGACAGGGTTTTAAGTTCGGTCATTGTTTATGAGTATTATACAGTAAATTAACATTTCTGGAATTGCTTGGTATGCGATCAGAGTATTGGTAATGTGTGAATAAGCCAGATTGGAGTCTTAATTAAGATAAAAATTGGGTGAAACATTTATATGCGCACAGTATTGGCAATGATTCCAGGTATGCAGGGGTGACTATGCGTCAGCATTACTCTCCTGTGCCTAACTTTGTAACTGAGGAAATTCTATAAGAATATATGGAAGTCGGGGCGATACCCCAGATGGGGCTCTTAGTCCAAATGGTGTGAGTTGTAATTGGGATTTCACATCAGGGAGACCCCCTTGGTTGAAAAATTTCTAGCACCCGTTAACAGGTTCATGGATCAAAATCCCTCTCTTTGTGGAACCTTAATCCCTCTCTTTAAGGATCTCATCCCTTGAGAAGAGGATCTCAAACCTCCTCTTCTTGGCCTATAAATTCAGCACAAAACAAAGGGTAAAAGAGGACTTTTGGAATGTAACCTTATGCTATCAAATTGAGCTTGGAAGCTTGTCACTTAAGGGAGGTTTGGAGACTATTGGAAATAGGTTTGCAACTTCAAGGCTAAGTTTGAATCTCCCATTTTTATTCAAGATTAATACAATTAGTTGTTTATTTTCTATTTGCACTTGTTATGATGATCATTGCAAACCTCCTTGATATTTTGCGTAGATTGTAATTGAGTATTGGATTGATGCTATGATATATGCTATGTTGAAATTTCCATATATATTATGTTTAAATATTTATCCATGTTATTCTTTTATTCCTTATTTGGTATTGTTTATGCGAATCTTCTCTTGAAGTAGCAATGAAGGGCTTTTGAAAGCATCACTGTACATGTACAAGCATTTCGTAGAAAGGTAAGAGGTTATTTCTCATTGTATATATATCATATTTCAATTATAGACTAAGGAAAGTTTCTAGTTACTTGTCTGTTTGTTTCTAGATTTGTCTTTGAATCTAGGGAGATCATCTTGTTTGCAAGAACGATTTGTCTGCCATAACATGGAGCTTTCCTTTCCTTTAGCTGACGATTCTCCAACATAACCAATACTTGTTTTGATACATGGATATCTATAGAAAATGAGAATATCATCCAACATTTGTGCTATTCATCCTTTGGTCTAGCTTGTCTAGTTCATCTCTTAATTATACATTTTCCTCTTCTTGTTTCTATCCATCCTGTACCTTATTCTAAATAAGTTATTATTCAATTCTCTTGGCCTCTTCAAGGTGGATCTTCAAACAAATGTTTTCGCCTTATAGCTTTCTCATCACAAGGCAAAGGTCTTATTCAACCTTAGAATTTTCTTTGATATGAGAAATTTTTTTTATTCCAATGCATTAATGATATGATCATTTATCTTCACATTGTGTATTTGTTCCTTAAGCCTCCTTATTTTTACAATGGTTGCGTCAAGTTCATGTTGCTTTTGATTGATTTCTTCCTTGAGCCTACTATTTTCTTTCTCTGTGTTCTATAGTTCTTTTAAATCATTGGTTAATGCCTATTCCATGTCCAATTCCTCTTCTTTGTTTTCTTCTCTTGACCAACATGATATTGACTTGCATTATCTTGACCTGCATGAAGATTTTGAATTCTATCCCAAATATGTTTAGCAGGATAACATAGTCCTATATTGGATTTCATAGAATATGGCACAAAACTTAAAATGATGCTCATATCTTTTGAACTGTATTTTCTTGATTCATTATTAGAGGTATTTCTAGAGATAACAAAATCCCATACATTATATCTAATAACTCCCAAATAATCTTCCATTTTACCTTTCCAAAATACAAAACTTGGTTTAGTGAAAAGAGGAATGAGACCGACCTGTTTCTCTTCATCTATTGTAATGGGTCCTGAAAGTATTTCAATATCAAAGACTTATTTTAATTCACTGAAATGCTTGGCAACTTGCATCCTATAATTTCCCATCTTGATTCACCAAAGATATGCCTTCTAGTTGTTATGTTGTAATTAAAGGATCTTGTTGTGATACCAATTATTGGAAATATTGAGAGGGGGATGAATTAATATTTCTCATCAATCAATATAGTTTTAACTTTACAAAGAATTAATAATATTAACATCATATCAAAACATAAATGAACAACACCATTCAACAATGCACAAAATCAAAGACAATATACACCATATATTTGAGGTGGAAATCCCTCCGAGAGAAAAACCATTGAACGTTTCTTAATATTTTATTCAATAAATTTACATCAATTAGGAAGCTTCAACTTCCAAGATTTACATCATCAACTGAGGAGGCTCTCACCCCCTAGTTTACATGGTCCAACCTGACAGTTTCTCCAACACCCTTGTTTACTAGATGTTGCTAGATGGATGCTCCAATTCCCAAGTTTATATGCTCCAACCTGAAGGGAGATTCAATTCCATAATTTACCAGCTACGAAAGGAAGGATGTTGTGACACCTTTCACATGCTCTAACTTTCCCTACACCTCCCTTCTACCATAAAGTTTTCTCAAGATCCAACCTGAAGGGGACTACAATCTCTTTTCTTGCACCACTCTACCACCGTATACTTCAAGCTATGACTTGAATTGAAGGCTCCAACCTTCAATACAACACATTGCACCACATGTCATAATTTTCAGAATGGATCCCATATGCTCAATATTAAAATAAAATGGAAACAATTTGTTGATATTGCCAATATGCAATACATGGTACCATAAAAAACAATAACAACTTCAACTAGCTTAAACCTTCTAAACCTTAAACCCTAGCTTCACAAATGAGACCAATATTGCTTTTCATATAAATATATATCTATTGACAAACCTAGTAGTAGTGGTTCAACATTACAATCATAATAATATACACTATATTTTCTCAAAAAATGAAACCATACTTATTTTATTCATTCTAACAAGAAAACAACTTCAATCATCAATGTCCAACAAAACTCTGCCAAAATGCATCACAACATAAAACCATGGTTCTGCTCAACAACAACCAAAATAATTCATTGATGCAACACAATCTCTAGTAGCAATTATGATCAAATCAACTCTAAAACTACACCAATCCCAACTCAACTCTGTCAATTCCAAGTTTTGCAGTACAACCTCACAAATTCTATGTCAAGAACTTTATTATCATAAACTCAAAATGCATGTTCTCACTGGCAGCTCACTTCCCACATTCCAAAGACTAAAAAACTATAGTATCATTAGACTTGTACAACTAGATCACTAGCAATATCATATGTGCTTAGAAACATACCAATGTCAAAATTATAGAAGAAATTCTATTGTATCTATAACTTTGCTAATTCAGTAGCACAACATGACAATTATAATAGCCTGCTACATGTGTTAGATGAATTACATATAGTAACCATTATTTGTCCTGAAAATTTTCTTAAAATACAACAATTTGTTTTATATCATACCTCTAGTTGTCACTGGAGATGCCTCTCCTAAAGATGAATCCATGACTAGGTGCTTCTTCCCTTGCTCCTTACTGTAATACTAACCCCTGTCTTTAATATGTATTTACAATTGTTAAATATGAAGATGAATAACCTTTGCCTTTTGATGAGGAACATGTGTTACTATTTTAAACTATTTTTAATACACTTTACTGTCAAGAATACTAATTGATAACTTCTGCAAAGCAAAGATACAAGGTTGCAAGTTTGTTTAGAAATAGTAGTTGCAATGCAACATGCAATGATTTACAAATATGAATCTTTCGTAAAAAAAGCATGATTTCCACAATGGTTCTGTGAAATTTAAGCCATAACATTCAAATCACTTAGCCCCTAATGCACTGAAATAAGGGCCACTGAAACCAACTTCAAAAACCTTATATTTGTATAACAATGCTACAAGCAATACAACAAGAGAGCATTTCAACATAATTGCAACTTAGTCATTTTGTAATTATCTAGGGCACTAATGTTGTACAAAAAACAAAGCAACAAGATACACCTAATATCAAGAGCTTCAGAACATACCTATAGATCCTTAAATTCTTGCCAAATGTGATGCTCAAAAGGTGCTTTGTATCAATCAAATAAAGATATCAATATTGCCACATTACAACCTTAGATGTTGGCACAAACCACTTTTATGAAGATAACCTTAAAGCATGTCAAATCATGGTCAAGTTATGCTCAAAAATTGGATTAACACGTAAACTTGGATTAACACGTACCCCCGCTTCAAATTCTAATGAAGGCCACAAAGGAATCTTCGATGTAACTTTCTGTTTGAACATTGGGGCTAGATGAACAAAAATATTAGTGCCGAAATATTTACAATATGAACTCATATCAGATCATGCAAGACAACCCCAAACGGTCGATAAAAAGGTTTAATCTATGTTGATTCTGTTTGAAACAATGATGTTTGATATGTCCATAAATACTTCAAATAGGGTTTAGAAATATCACTGATATGCCCCTTCAATAATTGTGTGAATAAAACTAAGTCTATAACCAGGCTTCCCTGATATGGTTAGGGCATTAGAAAATCAGGCTTCAATGCATCTTGTATTAGTTTCAAAATGGTCTGAATAAGCTCCATTAATGTGTTTCTTCAAATTTAGTTGTGGTCACAAGAAACAAAAAAATTCAACACTAAGTTTGTGCCACAAAATAGGGAAAAAAAACTCTGAGAGGGTAGAGAGGAATACTTAAGTTCAGATATCTTGAAACACTCTGCTTCAGAAGAATCCCTTAAGAGGGACGAGAGCTACTCAAAGAAAGACCAAAATCCCAAACCCAACACAAGATATTTATGCCCAAAACCCTTCCATAAAATCTTCAATAAGTCCATCAAACCGTAAAGGGGATAGAAAAGAAATGCCAGTTTGATATCCATCCAAATTTGAGTTGCAAATAGAAATACTCTTCTGTGAGTTTAATCAATGCCCTAGTTCTGAATTTGTGCCTCTCCACGAGTTGCAGACATGTTCGCCACTGAAGAAGGCACTGCTCTAAATTGCTAGCACCACCCCAAGTTCAAGTTGCAAGCATTGCCACAAAATGAGTCATTAGAGGGCTAAAGAGTGCTCCATACCAGACCTGTAGATAGATCCCAATTTTTTTTCATCAACTCTACAGGTTTGAAATATTGCAGACAGGTCCCAGATTATTCTACCCAGAGATCTGAGCCACTCAAATCCACATTTAAGAGGGCTAAAGGGCCTTATATATATAAAAGGGCCTTATATATATGAGTCGAATGGATGCTTGAAGAGATTGGTCAATCCTTTCTTAGAGGGAAAACATTTGATATAAAATTTAAATTTTTGTGCTCAAATCAAGGCCGACTTGGATGAAAATAATTAAATATTTTAATTTTACAATTTGAGCCACAAAACCCTAGCCTAGTTAGGGTTGCTAAGAATATTTTTAATCTTCTTTGATAAATTATTTTATGCATTAGCTTCCACATCATTTTTCTTTGTTTCCTCAATTTGAAGTGCCACATCAACAACCCTTAGGGTGTTTTCCCACTTAATGGGGTTTTGACCTTTAAACAAGCATATCTCCGAAACCAAGAGGGATCTCATGATGAGCCACATATGGATGATATCGATGACGATCATGATGTCTAAACGAACTAGAACTAGAATGGTAACTATACTCATCACCTAACATATCCAGAGTGTCCAAAAATGTGCTATCTCTCACTGTGTCTTCTCTATCTGAACAATGTCTACCAAGAGACCTACTACCATATGCCCCATTAGTTGTTTCCACATTTCCATAACTAATCCGTAGTGGCCCTTGTTTCTACAAATCTAACAATATCTGAAGAAGTATTGCATTCACCTCTTCTTGTTTCTCTTGTGCTTGTATGATCCTGTCATTGTCTTCACAAACTTACCCATAGTACATCCCTTGCATTGATCTGACTGTGCAAGAGTACCCTTGGGAAGTCCATTAGAAATCTGCTGCAAAATCTTCAAGGCGCCATGGTGAAGATGGCCCAATCTCCTGTGCCATAATTCGCCCTCATCCCGGCTCACCACTTCTTCTGCTTTGCCCATCATTGCAACGCAGCCATATACCTCTAGCTTGTAGAGATTCTTAACTCGAATCCCTATCCTCTTGGTTTGACCCATTGTTTTATGTCGCAGGAAAGCTTTTCCATCGTTGAAAACAACGTCATAACCTCTGTCCTCCAACATTGCGACTAAGACCAAGTTCTTCTTCAGACTTGGAACATGCATAACATCTTTCAATAGAAATGGTTTACATGAATCCCTCTCAAAGGTAATGGTACCAATTCTGGTCGCACTGTATCTACCATTGTCGCCCATCTCTATATGCATTTGGAGATCTTTCTCCTCCAGATCACTAAACAACTCCTTGTCTCCCCTCATATGGAAGGAAGCACCACTATCAAGATACCACACCGATCCCATTGCTTTGAAACCAAGCATGCGATCAAAGAGAAATCAAGTTCAAATTGCGAGGCTAAGACCTCTCCAGCTGTAGCTCCAGCAGCCTTCTTGTTCTTCTTTTTATGTAGGCAGTTACTGGCGAGATTCCCATGTTCGTGACAATGAAAACTCTTAAATTTGGACAAATCTAGCTTCTTACCTTTAGCCTTGGATTTTGAGTGGAATTTCTTCCCCTTCCCTTTCCTTGCTTTGGCAGCCAAAGCGCAATTCTCTTCATCATCATTCTTCGATGAAGAGCCATCCTTGGTATTACGTCTTATCTTCTCATGCACAAGATACGACCAAAGTCGCTCCCAATCCGAAAGTTTCTCCCGACCATTGACAGAGTCCTGATAATTTTGCCAACTCTTCGGTAATCCAAGGAGAGCCAAGCTCACCAGGTCATCATCCAAAATTGTAATTCCCACACTCCCCAGCTCATCCCTACATTGGACAAAATTCATGAGATATTTTGGAATACTGTCGCCCTTCTCCATTTTTATTTTTCTAAGCTTATATTTCAGCGCCAACTTCCTATGCTCGCTGTTGCTTTGGAAAAGATCTGTCAAAGCCTTCCACATTGAAAATGGAGTGGATTTGCCGTGAAGTCTTGACACAATATGGTCTTTCACACCTTCCAACATAATTCTTCTTGTCTTCGCTACCTTCTTTTGACATGCGCCAAGTAATGCAGCATCACTAGAAGTAGGCTTAAGAACATCACTATCGATGAACTCTTTCAGTCCATTATATTCAAGCACTGCCTCCATCCTATCCTTCAAAGCTATGTAATTCGAGCTACCCTCAAGGGCATACTCAAATCGCAACCCATTGAAAGACATTTCAATGAATACTCAACTATCACACCAAGAAATTTCTGCAGCAAATTCGAATTGTCCACCAGCACAAAAAACTCAGTACCTCTTCACTATTGCAATCTCTAGTAATTAACACTGCTCCGATGGCATGTAGAAATTTATTAATACTAATGTATTACCAGATTCTCCTAATCTAAAAATATTTATCTTCTTGCTAAATACAAAATCCTTCCACTGTTAATCTTGCGGAAATTTAAAACTCAATTGCAGACACATATGAAAAAAATGAATCGCACATAAACACAGTTGTTTAACGGGAAAGCTTAAAGCTAAAAACCCCAACTATCATATATTATGTATATCAATGGATCATGTAATAATCTCATACAAAGCTTAGTACATCAAGCTCTCAGTACAATAAAAAATCATTACACACTGTCATGCAAAAATTTGCATATCTATGCACCAATTTCCTGCCTCCTGACGGCTTGCCTCCACTGCGTAATCCCTACTGAAGAAGACCCCTGAAACAATTCAAATTGGCCTTGCCTTGACTATGCAATCCTCATTGGAAACTCCAATGTGTGTTAGATGCATTTAATGCATCACTATAGTCACAACAGATAGTCCATCTCACCCTTTCACCTATCTCTCCACTGGAACTGACATGCAAGTAGTTAACTGATGTATTTGTTTAGTTTTTAGTGAGTTATTAGTTGTGAATTAATTAAATAATTAATTCACTGAACTCTCACTAGTGTATATTTTAGTTAGACTAGATACAACTAGGTCAACTGATTTTAACTCACTTTAACTGAGTTAAAATAAATAACAACTCCCATAACTACTCTTCCAAATCTGTCACAACTTTGCCACTTTAGTTCTAACTGAGTCCTCCATGCATGAGTCACCAACCAACCTAGGAATTGCGTAATTCATTCAACCCACTGATTTTACAAATATGTTCACTGAAATAAAGTTCTCCAAGAGAATAAGTTGATATTTATTGTCGGATTATTATTAAGGGCTAATAATAATCAACATGCATCTATTTTTAGATTGACGATCTATAAATAGACTTTGCCCAATATTCTAAAAATAGAATTTCATATATTTTTCACATTTGACCAACCATCTACAAATAGCATCCTGAAATTTATATAATATGCTCACCATGTCTAAAAAATAGACATAAACCTAAAAATAGCCTACGGGCCCCACTTAGTGAAGGTGCTTAATTTTCACTAAGCTCATCATCTTGTTGAATCTCAACATTTGAGAGGAGGCCACTATGCTCAACAGAGACAATTCGATAAGTTTCCCAGGTAAGATCATAGAACTAAAATATTTTGTTTAATTCGAGTGTTTTCTTATTACATGAAGAAACTTTATAGTGATGTATAAATTTTATTACCTCCCCAGAATCCTGCCTGATCAGAAATATATAACATAGAATTGCAATCACATCTCTCCAACAACCCAGAACCACCTCAGAACATGCTTCAGTACTGTGAGACATTTTAATACTTTGAGGTAGTGCCGAGTGAAACATTTATGTATGTGTCCTTAAGCCTAGGGAAATCTTCAACGAAATCACACCCATTTTCTATAAATAACAGGGATGTACAGGAACACTACTTAAAACATTGGGGTGGCTATGAGAGAATAGGTTTCTCTCATCCAATGTTTCTCAAGCCTCGTCTATAAAAACATGGGTGATGTTTTAAAGTTGATTTTGTTAAAAGGTCCACTTGGTTTATTACTTTGTTGTCACTACAATATAGTTGCATGCCACAAAGTGATCCAAAACTCATTAGGGTGCATAAATTTTATTTAGCATGGTTTTAGATTTGAATGTAATGTAATGTTCTGAGCATGAAATCAATACAGAAATTAGAGAGACTTGTATTTAGCAAATGAATGTAAGCTGTGTAAATCAATAATCTTCTTTTATTACAATCACAAAAGTGGATTCTACCTGGTTTTCTTAATATTGTATAGAGTAAAATGAGAAGTGGATTCTACCTGGTTCTTAATATTGTACAGAGTAAAATGAATAATAGTTTTTGTATTTTTTGGATTTTTTGTAGCCTTTATGAGAGAATATCTTAAGCCTAAGAGCAACCTCCTTGAAATGTTTTGAGTGATTTCCATGTTCATAATAATGATTGCATTTATTATTGTGCTTTGATAATTGACTAATAAAGAGTTTCACCAAACAAGTTTCTTTTTTAATCTACATATTTCAAAAATGGAAAATGTATATACTGTGTTATAAAAGGGACATATGAGCATAGTAATTTCATCATTCAGTAAACTCAATTTCCTTGGACATAGGATTCTTGAATAACTTAACAACCAATTTTGCATTTTTTTCTAAGTTTTACATACTCCTATCCATTCAGTTATCAACGTGGATTTCAAACAAGTCACATCTATCAGAGTTTCTATAATTCCCTTTGAACTCTGTAGTATTCCATACCTTAAGAGACCATATCAGATGTTGATTTTCATGCTCAAATATCATGTCTTCAACAGGAAGATTCTAAACTTCGGAACAAATCATGCTTATGCAACAAGGCATATTCCCGCAACTTTCTCTTCTTATAACAATCTGAAAGCATGAATCAACTTTACTAAAAAAAATCAAATTCATGCATACCTCTTTCTTCAGCTAGCCATCTAGTCCAAAATTGCTTCTTATCTTGAAGATGAGACTTCCTCCATGTTGAACTATAACTGCAAACTTCTAGGAAGCTTGCTCTCAAAATCCGAGAGTATGGAATATTCCTGCAATGTCATCATGATTCTTCCTCTACAAATTAAATAATCTCTCATGATTTATTTCTTGTAGAGTATCTTTGATATCCTCTCTTGCTATGACATGATACAAAGAGTTGATGCATGCATTGGTCCTACTCCTAGATGACTTCTTTTATGAATACTTAAATTCTTCATATTCATATGGAAAAATTAATACTTCTACATGATCTACTCTCCAAACTGAAAACCTCATTATGATGGAGCTAATAGAAGAGATCCTTGGGATTTTAAACCTTAGGCTTATTTTCAATTTTTTTCCCTTCTTCAACTACGTGAGCTCCATCCCTTTCCTTTAAGGATTCTTAGGACAAAATCTCTTGAAGTGTCCATACCCATTATAGTCAAATAATTGTATTTTGGATATATTTATATTCTTTTGACGAGGTTTGAACTTCTTTAATTTAGCAACAAAGGCTTGAGACTTACCATTGGGATCAGTGTCATCCTTTGCCTTCAATTTAGTCTCTTAGAAGATGCATTGAGACCACAAATAAGCTTGGAGTGTCTTTCCATGAGTAGATGCTAGTCACAAAAGTGTTCCATTCTGGAGGTAGAGCATTTAGCACACAGAATGTCAATTCTGCATCTGAAACAATTTCTACAAGAGCTTGGAGTTGATCCCTCAACTGAGATGTCTTCACTAGGTATGAGGAGATGTCTTCATCAAAGAGTAGCCTTGCCTTGTATAAGTGACTCCTCAAAGATATGAGTATGTATTGAAGTGCTTACTGCATATAGCTTAGTCAACCTGTCATAGATGTCTTTTGCCTTATCCAATTCTGCAACAAATGGAATAAGGTGATCCTTGATTCAAATAAGGATTATTTAATCCCTTATTTCACCCTTGAAGTATTTTTTTCAGTCTTTGGTATTGCTCTTATCTAGTTCTGCAAATTTTCCTAGGACATGGTCCATGACATCATTTTCTATGAGGATAATATCTATCATGTTAGTCCATGCTTGGAAGTTGGATGTCCCATCAAGCTTATTTCTTTCTTTGCAGAATGAAGACATAGTATTAGATGCTTGAGACATATACAAAAATACAAAACCTACTTGAATTTGATGATTCCTTTAAGGTTCACTCCAATTTTAGGGTTCTTTAAATGGTCTAGAGTTGCTACTCCTTTTGTCTTCTGGTTAGGGTACATTGTAGTTACCACTACATTATTTCTAACTCAGCCTTATTCTGTTCCAAATAATTGTGGATGCCTTATCATCAACAAATAGCTAATTCACTACTTTAAAAATATATTTGGTACTTTTCTTAAGGTTATTAATCTATGCAAATACTTTGCAACTTCGGCCCTCTGGTTAGGGCTTACAACAGTCACTGCAAAAATCTTGAGACTAGGCTTAAAATTCCACTCCAACCTGCGATCTCCTTTTAATTTCTAGGTGACTTCTTCCTTGGCTTAAATTTCTGCTTCTAAGCCATTGTAGGCCTTCCAAACTTAAGAGTACATAACTCACCTTTCTTGACAAGTGAGACAGACCTGCGATCTGGGTTAGGCCTCTTCTCGGGCTGCCTGTAGAGGTTTCTAAGCCTCTTCAAATACTCCAGAACCCTCGACTTTGTAGCATAGAGTTTCAGATTTGTTAGCTATTGTTATAGCCTTATACTAGCCCTCAGACTCTCCTGAGGTAGATCTGACAAAAAAATTGGTCTTGTTCATAGAGGTATTCGAGTGCCCAAACTTGCCTTTAATCCCATGTTCAGCCTTCTACTCTTACTTTGCTTTGCTCTTGATTGATTCGGCCTTCAAAGCATTCACAAACAACCTCTTTTTCTTGACTTGGAAGCCCTTTTGACTTAAAACAACAGTGATATTCTAGCTTCCTATGACCTTGACCTTAGCTCTAATACCATGTTGATAAATTTATTAGGGCAAGAAGAATACAAAATTCTCTTATCTTGAAAAATTACTTGTGATGTTCATTTATCTTTTCTTATTTCTTATTATTATTATTATTATGTTTTTATCATCAAATAATTTTCTAAACACTGAAGATCAAAAACAGGAAAGAAGGACACAAGATATAGGCTCCGAGCCAGGGTAAAACCCCTACAAGGGGAAAACCCAAAAAAAAAACTTCTCTTCTTATAGAATAAATTCAAATGATACTTCTAGGACTTAAGACCAAAACAATACATCCACCAAGAACCAAGACAACAATCAAACAGGTCTTCTCCAGGACAAAATAGACTCTCTAAGGACAACGAAGCAAAATCTCTTTAAATAAAGGCTAGACTAGCCTTTCGTTCTCTGAAATATTCTTTTCTACTTTTCTTGCAATTCTCGGACTTGTAGAGTATCTAAAAACTCTAATTACTTCGCACGTGTGAGTTCTAATATAAATAATTTCAGAGATCGAACAACATTGGGGTTTCTTACTCCTTTGCTAGGGTTGTCCTTGCCTTCCAAGGCCTTCTCACATCCTTTCCAATTGCATATCGAATGTGAGATGTGTGCATCAAATGTGGTTGAAGTTACTCCTTTAAATAGCCTTTCTAAGAGGTTCAAATTGCCCTATCTAGGCCGACTTCATCATAGTTTGCCGAATTGGTCTTGGGAGTTCGATAGACTATTCTAGAGGCAAAATAATAATTATTTTCTTCATACAAGTGCCCAATAGGGTCTTTTTCAAAATTTGACTCTTTGACTTATGTAAGTCCTAGCAGCATTAATAGAATGCTTGGCCTAATTAACAAAATAATTGAACATGAAACCCATGCTTTACACAGTGATCTTCTTTTTCTTCTTTTGATACACATATATGTCCAATGTCAATTATGAAGACTGAAACCAGTTACAATTTCCAACGTCCTCAACATGATCTTTTGATTCTTGTTTGATTGTGTATAGTTGTATCATTGTTTGTGATTCAAGTGTTGAAAATATCTGATTACATATTTTTCTCCAGTCAATTCGATATCAAAACTCAGTTTCTTTTTCAGGCAACAAAAGGGAAGAAAGGAAGATGATAGAAATATATCAAAGAAGATAAAATCATGAATTATATCATAAGATTAATGAAAGGAAACTATGGACAAATTCACGATAATGAAAATGCTACTGATAATTTTGAATTAAAAACAATAGGAACTTGTATCACTATGTTTTCGTACCTTCTTTTGTGCTTGAAGCATGCTTCGTGTTGAAAAATGAAGTGCTTGTTATTGGATATAAGAAGTCTTAGGCTAAGAGAGTGTTATGGTTGATGAATATAGCAAGTATGGGCAAATCAAGACCAACCTTAAACATATGGAAGAACCATTGTTTACATATTGGATGCACCCCATAAATGTTAATGCAATCGATGATTACTTTAGCTCCATGTAACATCAATTGCAAGGAGATAAATCCCTTCCATGATTCAAATCAAACCCCGAGAGTTAATTAGAATACCCTTTATTACATATCCACATCCTACATGTTCAACGAAACAAAGAAGTATGTACTTGTCTATTATTTCTTTACTAGACATATATTTCAGTCAACATGGCCAACATGCATACTATTGACTTGATTACATTGTGCAACCCAATGGCATTGAATCTGTAGAAATAAAACAGATTTGAAATACCTTGAACTTCCAATGGCCACAATTTTGTCATATGGTGTACCTTCAAGGTCCACAACCACTCATTTCATTAGGACTAACAAGTCCCATACAATGGGAAAGAAATATGTGGGGTTCATAGTGTATGGTTGCCCCATGCTCTTCCATGATGGACTTGGACATTGGAGGTGGTTTACTATTTGATGCTAGACCTTGTTTGGATGTTTGAAAGACATTCTTCCTCGAAGTTTTGGATAAGTATGGAGCTTGGTGACTTCATGTTGTTGATGCATGAAGGGAGTTTGTGTGTTTGGAGTAGAGTTGGGTATTTCACCATGAGAAAAACCTCCCAAAATCACCATGAGCACACAAACTCCCTTGACATGTGAAATCTTGGGTTGAGGGAGTGGATATGTAGGTGTGGGAGTCCTTAATGTCACAAATTACCTTGGATATGAATTGTCCTTAAGGAGACACATGAACTTGGATATGCATTGGAGCTTAGGACCTTTGGAGGATTGTTGGACCCTGTGGAGTAGTGCTCTTTCCATGGAGGCCTTGCCTATTAATCATTGACACCTTTGATCCTGAAACATGTCACTTAGATTATAGTGCTTCACATGGGTGGACCTACTTGTGTCCTATAAGTTTTATTGTAGTGGAATAGGTCCACTTGTTATTGTAAAGCCCCTTTACCTCTCATATAAATAGAGGAAAGAGTGAGTTGTTATTATAGTCGATCATGCACTTGTGCATATTCCTTTTCATACTTGGGATAGGGATGTGAGAGTAGTGCTAATCTCTCTCTCTCTCTCTTGTTCAATCTTCTTTATACTTTATGTGTTTTTGTCTTAAGGTGTTAGGATTTCTTGGAGAATTCACCCAAAAAATTCATATATATATATATAAAGAAGAAATGAAACCCATGAACAAAATCACAACCTATTATATAATTCTCCATGCTTTCGAAAACCATAGATAGGGAAAACGAAGAGAAACCCTAGGTCCAACAAAGATACTCCAAAAATATAAATCACCATGAGAAAAACCTCCATGTCAGAGTATCTTTGGTGGAGCCACTGTAACCCTAAGTTATATTGGAATTGTTTTATTTCATATTTGACTTCCATCTTACCACCGCCTTTCATACCTTGTCACTCCCATAAATTAGGTTATTTCAAAGATTTGACTTCCATATTTTCATAAATACAATTTCCTCAATAATATAGTTGAACACTTTCATATTCATACTTAGATCATATTCCAAGAATATATACATTTGTTGTACCGATCAAAAATTGTCTCATGAAGAGCAATCACATCACAAGTGGAAATTGAACTTAGTTGGAGAGGATATTAATTTATCCTCTCAAGTGCTTGAGAAGACCAAGAAAAATGTGTATAATCATACTCAATCACTAAGGATTTTTGATAATTTATCTCTTTATTGGACTCAAACTTTCTCAATTAGCAACAAATAATTATTGTTAAAATCCTTTGATACAAACTTCCATTTATATTTTTATGACCATTTACAATTATCATGAGTCACTATTAGTGGCTTGCTTGTCATTCCAAGCACTATCATGATTTCACATGCACATAATTACTATCCTCATGGACAATGATTCCTCTCTTACTATATACAGACAGGGAAAATTGTTGGGTTCCAACATGCCCCTAGTTTAGATTTTCATTATTTTTATAAAATTATTTTGCCTTGCACATGAATAAGCAGAGAAAAAATATGAAATACATGATAATTTTTTGGGCACAATACTAAATTATAATTAAGTCCATTTTGTATTGATAGATAATTGAACACATTATTATTTTCCAATGTTTTGTAGTCTTAAAGTGAAATAATTACTGTTTTATTGTTTGGTGTTCATTGCTGAAAACAGATACACTTGTTGTGATAAGTTTCAATTTTTTTTATTTGTTGGTTGTTGTCATGTTTTGAGTGCAGACTTGTGAAATTTGAAATTGCATGTCACATTATGTGAAGGGTATATATATATATATATATATATATATTTTTTAACCTATGGTTCCCTGGAGATCCGTGTTACATTTGCGCAAAAGTTTAGATATCATTCAGATATCTAAAATTTTTAATTTTTAATTTGAATATTTATGTGATAAAGGAAAGACAAAGGTCTCAATTATAAAAAGCCACCAAACAACAACAACATTGAGTTTTTTTATTTCATTCAACCTGTAACATATTACATCTTTCTTCATCAATCCTCTTCTTCTATTTATGTCATTTCCTTTGCAATATTTGGTGCATTTGTGAGTTTTAGGTCATTTGTAGGCTATAAATGTCTTTAGAGTTTCAATTCTAATTGAGTATTCAACTTAAAATATTGAGTCTCTTATACATAACTATTTTTTCCTCCACCCACTTTTCATAACTTCCATAACCATTAGGTAGGGACCTGTAGCTTTGATGATGTTTTTCTTGTTTAGTAAAAGATTATAAAGACTTTAATTTATTGAAATTTGTATAATTTACAATCTATAAAGTTTCAAGATATAATTTTTAAAAGTCTAATTCTTTAAAGGGTGCTAGCTCAATGGAAGAGCACCTGCTTTACAAGCAGGAGGTTGGTGGTTCGATTCCATTGTGCCCTGATATTCATATGGAATGACGGTGATCAGTTTTTGGTGATGTAGGCTCTTTTGACCATCACCAGTGAGCTTATGGTGACATTTTTTGACCCTCTACAAAATATGAAATGGTGACGATCAACGAATGCCACCATATATACGCATCAATAGTGAAAAGCATGAAAGTTCTGTGACCATAAATCATTGTTGTTGATATGAAATGGTGAGGGTCATTGTTTTTCATTATAGTAATTATTCGTGATGGACCTTGAAGTCACCAATGATCTTATCATGACATTTTTTTACCCTCGCCAAATATGAAATGGTGACGGTCAACAAACGTCGCCATATATATGCACCAATAGTGACAACCATAAAAGGTCCATCACAATAAATCATTGGTGTTCATATGAAATGGTGACAATCATTATCCATCATTATAATCAATATTCGTGAGTGCCCTTGAATGTCACCACAACACATACTTTTGGTGACGCTACCTTTGGTGACATTCAATTTTTTGGTGACCGAGGCTATTGTCCGTCACCATTTCTCATATGAAATGGTGACAGTCACTATCTGTAATTATAAATCATTATTGGCGATGAACCTTGAATGTCACCACAACATCTATACTTTTAGCGATGCCACCTTTGGTGACGTTCATTTTTTGGTGACGGAGGCTCTTTTGATCGTCACCAATGAGCTTATGGTGACATTTTTCGCCCCTCACCAATGTCCTTTTTTTATTGTAGTGGCTGCTTGATTAGACTTGGAGTCCATGCAGTAGGGTTGTCATTCTAAAATAGGCCTTTTGCGTAGCTAATCTGAATAGCCACTCATGCAGCTCGTTAGCGAATTATGAGAAAAATATCCCATGTTGATCTGTGAAAATATACTTCTGCAACCACTTTCAGTTGATAGGCGTGGATTTATGTTTTCTTGCGTTGCAAATTCACTCTCTTGCAGATCTACCCAGTCTTGAATCTCTTTCTTGGTTGGATGCCACTTCCACATATCCCTCAATCAGATCCCTCTCTCGAAAACATAACCTTTTTTGGCTTGATGGGGCCTAGACCAACATTCAATTATGGTTGTGCGAACCAACAAAACCCATTATTACCGGCCCTTTCGGCAACGATGTATTGCATAGACCGAAGTCTCACCCGAGACAATATTAGGGGACGCTAGAACTAGGTTTCTGCATCCAGAGGGACTATGGAGTGTGGCATTAGGGCTTATCTTCTCTTTAACATTTATTAGAGCTTCACAGAACAAATATGCTAACTAAATAGTCATTGTTCAACACTTCTATTGAAATAGCTTGCAGACTACACGATTCTTATTAAGAATGCATTAATCAACATAATAAACCATAAGTAGGACTTCGCGATGCAATTATATGTAAAAAAACTAACTTGGAACAGATAATATCAAAATATAAGAAAATCAAACACATAAGCACATAACACATATATTTCTTCAAAGTCTTCAATTATTACTCAGATATTCTCAATAAAATATTGTCCACCCTGTTATCAAAAAATTAGACCTGATAGGCTGCTAATAAAATCAACCTCATGCAACTATTTCAAACCAATATTTTGATTGAGGGTTAGCCTCCTCAACCTGAGAGGGCTCTCTCAAGGGTTAATGATTTGGATAAAAGTATAGATGGCTAACTCTATGTGGGGCAATAAATAGATAAATGATAGAAATAGGTTGCAAATCATATAAACAAGTACACATTGGGCTTATGGAGTCAAAATATTTTCAGTAAACCAATAAATTTACTTAGCATGGAAGTTGAGGCATATCAGAGTTCTAGTCAAGAGAATAACACATGTGAAACTGTAAAAAAAACACAGTCAGTTTGTTTATGTAGGAAGTCAGAGCATCAAAGATGAATTCTGAGTAACATATACAAACACCACTGCAATAGGATAATAAAAGATACAATTAGAACAATAACACACTAGAAATCCTTTTGAATCTCAAGTTGTTTAAGTGGAAATCTCTGTATTATTTGAAAACCAGTTGATTACAATAAGCACAATCTTTTGCTAAAAATGTCCAACCCTTAGCATATTCGACTTATTGATCTTTTATAGACCATTTACAACATGAGATAACCTCATCTTCTGCTAGATACTTCGAATTCCTATGTCTTGACACCTTACATAACCATATTACATGGAATTTATTACAAAAAGACAACTAATCTACTAAACAATCCTATTACAAATAGGATTCAAACTCTTAATCACCTATCTATAACAACCTTATCTTAATTCAATTACATCATTTTCCAAGTGTACTAACACATGGTCAAATCTAGAAGATAAGCTTCAAATCTTTATGACCATAATGTTGACTTCCATCAAAGTAGGAAATAGTCCCCTGTTTTCTAGGCATAGCGTCCTTTGCACTCTTGAGACATTATGAGCATCATGAATTCATAATTTTGAGGTCCTTTTATTGTTAGAAACTGAAGTAATAACTTCCAAAAATCCTCCTTAAGCTCCAGGTGTCCAAAACCATTATCAAACTGTTCAAATGAGCTGTAATAGACCTGCGCTACGAAAACAACACAGTTTCGTAGCGCTTTTCATAGCATTGCTCTTTTACCTTTTTTCCTTCAAAATTTTGATTTCTTTCCTCTAGGATTATCTTCATTATCATTTAATACATCCTCCCTAGAAATTTCAGATCATAATTCATACTTTTTCCCTTCAAAATTTTATGAGAAAGAGTGAAAAAAGCTGCTACAACAGTTTCGTAGCACTTTTCACTCTTTTTACACTGTTTGCGCTACGGAATTGTTGAGTGAGCAGTTTTGTCCAAATTTTTTCAAAGTGAAAACTATAAATGTGACAAAACTTAAAAAAACCTTGATTTCATCAAATCAAAAAGCCATATGAACTGAAAAACATAGTCTTCATGAGGTTCCTTCTTAATTTTCACTTGATTTAGCTCTTGAATTTTTAATGATTGTCATTTTGCACCTTTGTTCTTTAAATCATCCTGAATCACTTTCAGCTGCTGCTCTAAGTCTTCCACTTGATCTTTAATTTTCCTGTTACTAGCTCTCAAGTGAGTATTTATTACTCTGACAAATTGGGCTTCCTTGATTGCTGGGACTATCCATGTGAAAAACTGCCCTGCACTGCTTGGAGTTTCAGAAATAGAACCAGTTTGACCTTCCCATAGTGCCTTCATTATTTTGAACTCTGCTTTCTCAATATTGTGCTTTCTAGCCCTATTTATCATCACAACAATTTCTTGGTTTGCCAACCTCAATTTCTCTTCAAGATGTTAACACTCTGTCATTTCTTCTTTTCCCTTCTTTGTTCTGTTGCATGCTCTACTATAGGTGATGAGAGATCAACCAATTCTTCAGGGGCTTTAGTTGTTTCAATAGTTTCTTGAACTTCCTTGTTGCCTTCCTTGAGTTTCTTAGCATGCCTAGTTAAAGGTTTCGTTGCTTTAAAGATGAAGGCTGCATCTTCTCCCTCAAACTCAAGCTTCTTTGCAGACTTAGCCTTTTTCTATTTATGCTAATCTTCTCCAATGAACTCAGCTTGAACAATGGGTGTCTCCTCTATATCAATTGCATGAAGGATGTCATCTAAATTTCCCTTGATTACTGGGTTTTCCTCTGAAACTGAAACAACTGTCTTTCCTTTTGATGCCACTGCTTGGCTTCTTGTCACTCTTTTGATTTCCTGCTTGATGGAAACTTGTTTCTGTTTTACCTCTTTAACACTCTTTGGCCTCTGTTTTGCAGGTGATGGAGTTGGTGTGTCAATAATTTGTGTCTGCTTTGTCCTTTTCTCAACTTGTTTCCTTGGCTTCAGTTTTATAAATTCCTTTGGTTTTGCAACCACAGGTTGACTAGACTCTGCTACTGGTGGTGATGGAGTTCCTCTAGTTTCAGGGTTTCCAGCAGGAGTTAGGGTTTCCAACTCAAAACCATTTATGAACAAGAAAGATGACCAATCCCTACCTATCTTCTGAAGTTCATTTAAAATCAATAACTTCACCAAACCATGATGAAACAAGGATGTTTCAAAATATTTAGATTTGGCTTGTACTTTGTCAGCCATTTTTGCAAGACTCCTATGTAGATAAAAAGGCAAATCAAGCGAAATCTTACTAGTGAAATGCATAAGCAGTGTTAGGTCCCTATATCACTAGTATAGCCCCTTATTATTGTTAGTGTAAACCTCTTATTGTTATTGTTTTACCCTTGTAACCCCCATTTTGTTATTATTGTGCCCTTAAATTATTATTGTTAGGTCGGCTAGGATTACATTGTGGCCCACTAGGATTACATTATGGCCCCATGGACTCCTATATATAGAAAGGAGGTTTTGTAAATTGTATCATCCCAGAATTGTTCATTTATGTAATGTATTGGAGGTTGCCCCTCGAAGTGGCTTATTTCTAAGGCGTTGACATTCTTTTCTTCTTTGAGCTGGTTAACAAACATTTGGTATCGCAGGCTCAGATTCTAGGGTTACCTTTTTACCTTGTCTGCCCAAACATTACTATCGCGGGAATTTTCGCTATAATTTTTTTTCACGAAGTTTCGTGTCGAAATGTTTAGGTGCGAAGCGAAACTCGATAGCATCGTTCGAAAAATTTCGCAGCTTGGTTCAACATTTTCGCATATCATCTGAAGAACAAGCCCTAAATGAAATATCGTGGAATTTTCGCTATAAAATTTTTTATACGAAGGTTCAGAATCTGAAATTCGTATGGTACGAAGCTGAAATCCTGAGGAAATTTGTCAAAAAATTTCAGAGCTTGGTTCACAATATTTTTGGAGATATGATCTGTGGAAGGTAGTGCTTGTTCAGGCTCCTGAATTTCATCTCAAAGAGGTGATCGTGGGAAAAGTTCAATAACTCTCTCTCTGGAGATTGGATTGGAGTGTCGTCAAAATTGGTCGTAAGTACACGGCCTGTAGTTTCTTGGATATCAATTTCAGAGACAAAGAACAAAACAATGACACGTGGCAAGTCGTACAAGTTCGCTCTACTGAACCAGTCCAGAATTAGGTTATTGTGGGAGATTGGACACAAATTTGTCTTGGAGAATCCAAATCAGGTCAGACCTGTGGCATTTGAAAGAAGCTTCAGAGGGCTACTACAGGGCTGAATTCAAGATATCGAAGATTTTCAATTACAGAGATAATTCAATTTCAATATCGAGCTCCTAAAAGCTAGTAAAAGGTGTGTATTTTTTTTTTTCCGAATTACATAAGTCTTGTTTGAAGAATCAAGTTGAATTGATTCCAAGGGAAACTTGTAGAATAGATATCAATATTGGATTTTAAAATGGCCCCTAAAAAGAATTCAACACCCATTAAGCCTTCAGAAGGCTCTACTATGAATCATGAAGATGAAGAATTGCAACATGATCTATCAAAATTACAAGAGCAAATGCAACAGTTTTCACTCTCGCAAAGAGCAACAAAAAATGAAATGGAAGTTTTGAAGAAAGGCATGGAAGTGAAGATGGACGGTTTGAAGAAAGGAATGGAAGCTAAAATGGATGGCGTGGAAGCTAAGATGGATGGCGTGGAAGCTAAGATGGATGACATGAAAGACAACATGGAAAACATGAAGAGTGATCTAAAAGCACACATGGAAGGCTTGATGACAAGCTTAAAACCAGAAATGATTCCTAATGGCGGAAATATAGGAGAAGAACCTCATGATGAGAACAAAATAAATGTTAATCTTGATTTCATAAAATCGAATGTTGGCGGGAAGAACCACCATATTCCAAAAATGGATATGAGGAAGTTTGATGGAAAGGATCCTGTAACATGGATACTACAGATGGAGCAATATTTTGATCTCCATAACGTGCAAAACACACAAAAAGTACGCATTGCAACTTTACATTTAGAACAAAATACATTTGTATGGTATCAATGGCTTTGCTCCCGTAAAAAAATTGTCACTTGGTCAATTTTTACGGAGGAAATGATAGCACATTATGAGGACACAAAGAGCAACACCTTCTTTACCCAATTGATAAATCTCAAACAAAAGGGTTTAGTGGGGCAGCACATTGAGGACTTCCAAAAATTGAATATAAGGGTAACTGATATTCCAGAGGGACACATGATTGATATCTTCCTAGGCACTTTAAAGGATAACATCCAACATGAAGTTCGCGTTTTGGAACCTGATTCATTGGAGAAGGCATTCAGGTTGGCAAGAAAAGTTGAATGTAAAATTATGACGACAAGGAAGCCTACCACTCAATTCTATAAAGAAGGAAGTGTTGCTACGCCTAGATTTCCACAACCTACAAGGTTGACACCACAACAATTGGAAGAAAAAAAGAGCAAAAGGGCTTTGCTATAGTTGTGATAGCAAATACACTAAAGGTCATAAGTGTGCTGAGAAGAAATTATTTTACATAGATTGTGAAGAGGAAGAAGAAAATGAACAAGAAGAGGACATACACCAGGAACCAACCCTAGAAGAGGAAGAAATGAATCCGACCATATCGTGTAATGCACTGGCAGGAATTACCACTCCTCAAACTCTCAAGATAGAAGGACACATCAAGAAGAAAAAGGTAATAGTGTTGATTGATTCAGGTAGCACCCATAATTTTATTCATTTTAAGGTAGCCAAGGAATTAAATTGTTTCCTATACCTAGCACCAGAATGTCAAGTGATGGTTTCAAATGGAGGAACTATAAATTGCTTTGGAAAATGCCATAATATCAAGATAATCATGGGGGAATACGTATTGACTAGTCCAATGCTTTCCATTCCTATGGGAGGTGCTGATGTTGTACTAGGAGTACAATGGTTACAATCTTTGGGGACGATAGTGTTTAATTTTCAAGAACTTTTCTTGAATTTTTTTTTAGAAGGAAAGGAAGTCGAATTACGGGGTATTGAAGGGAAGCCAGGAAGGATAATAAGCTCTAATGTCATGACAAAGCTTCTAAAGAAAGAACAAAGAGGCGTAATTGCACAATTATGCTCACTAGAAGTTCCAACATCAAAATCATCTATTTCTGCAGATCTCCAACAAGTCTTGGACAATCATTCCAAGGTGTTCAAAACTCCCAAAGGACTCCCACCTATTCGTGATCATGATCATGCTATTCATTTGATTCCAGGAAGTGTTCCTCCAAACATCAGGCCTTATAGATATCCTTACTTCCAAAAGAGCGAAATTGAACGAATGATTGCAGAAATGTTAGAGGCGGGTATAATTCAACCTAGTCAAAGTTCTTTCTCTGCTCCTGTAGTATTGGTACACAAGAAGGATGGATCATGGCGAATGTGTCCGCATTATAGGGAGCTCAATAAGCTCACCATTAAAGATAAATTTCCCATTCCTGTGATTGATGAATTATTGGATGAATTACATGGAGCAATTTATTTTACCAAGTTGGATCTTCGTTCAGATATCATCAAATTAGAATGAAGACTGAAGATATTCTAAAAACAGCATTTCGAACTCATGAGCATCATTATGAATTTTTGGTCATGCCTTTTGGCCTTACCAATGCACCTTCTACATTTCAAGGGTTGATGAATTCCATTTTCAAACCCTTCCTTAGAAAATTTGTGCTAGTATTTTTTGATGATATACTAATCTACAGCAGGTCTTGGAGGGATCATGTTCAACATCTTTACAGGGTGCTCAAATTAATGTAGGAGAAATAATTATATGCAAAAACATCCAAATGTTTTTTTGGAGTACAAGAGGTGGAATATCTGGGTCATATTGTATCTCACGAGGGTGTTAAGGTAGACCCTAACAAAATTAAAGCCATTAAGGAATGGAAAGTCCCACAACCATAAAGCAGTTGCGAGGATTTCTTGAGTTAACAGGGTATTATCGCAAGTTTGTTAAGAATTATGGGAGAATAGCAACACCTCTAACAACATTATTGAAGAAAGATGCATTTTCATGGACTCCTGAAGCAACTAAGGCCTTTGAACATTTTAAAGAGGCAATGTGCCTAGCACCGGTCTTAGCTACGCCAGACTTCACAAAAACCTTTATTGTGGAATGTGATGCCTCAGGAAATGGAATTGGTGCAATTTTAATGCAGGAAGGAAGACCCATTGCTTTTGAAAGTCGTCCAATCAAAGGAAAGTATTTACAGAAACCTATTTATGAGAAGTAAATGTTAGCAATACTGCATGCACTAAAGAAATGGCGAACTTACCTAATGGGAAGACACTTCAAGGTAAAAACTAATCATGATAGTCTTAAACACTTTTTGGAACAAAGACTATCTTCAGAAGAGAAGAAAAAATGGGTCATAAAGATGTTGGGTTATGACTTTGAAATAATCTACTAAAAAGGAAAGCTTAATGTTGTTGCAGATGCACTCTCAAGAAAGAATGAAGAGGTGGAAGCATTGCTTTGTGCCATTTCTATTATCCAACCAGATTGGATAACCGAAGCAAGAGATGAATGGAAGAAGGATAAAGATGTATGGACACTCATTCAAAAGTTGCAGCAAGATCCTAGTACATCTAATACATTTAGTTGGAAAAATGATTCCTTATGGTACAAAGATCGCTTATATCTTGGTAAGAATTCCCAACTAAAACAAAAGATTCTTCTGGAATTGCACACTTCTCCTTTAGGAGGACACTCAGGATTTTTAAAAACTTACCACAGGGTGAAGAAAGATTTTTTTGGGATGGCCTTAAATCTGATATTCAAAAGTTTGTGGCGGAATGTTTGGTTTGCCAGCAGAATAAAGTGGAGACAATTAAGACCCCGGGACTTCTACAACCTTTATCCATTCCAAGTCAACGCTGGGAGGAGATTTCAATGGATTTTATCACAGTTTGTTTGGTTCAAGGGAAAGAGTGCTAATAGCGGCGGTATTGATATTTGTTAGTATGCAATACTTTTGTGCTTTATCTCATCCATTTGTGCGCAGTAGAAGAGAGCACATAATTTGGCGGATGCATCTGTGCTGCGAGAGTCGGCAATAATAAGAGTGACAGAGATCCCATTTTTACTGGAAATTTTTGGACGGAGTTATTTTCTTGTTTGCGTACTCAATTAGCTCATAGCTCATCTTATCATCCTCAATCTGATGGTCAAACTGAGATAGTAAATAAATGTTTGGAAGGATATCTTCGTTGTTTTGTATCTGATAAACAAACACAATGGGTCAAGTGGTTACCTCTCGCTGAATGGTGGTATAACACTTCCTTCCATACTGCAGAAAAAATGACCCCATTTTATGGCACTTTATGGATATCATCCACCATCCATCACATCATCTTTAAGAGAAAATTCGAAGGTTCAAGCAGTGGAAGATCACATCGAGCATCAACAAGAAGTTCTCCAACTTGCTGATAATTTGACTTGGCATAAAATCGGTCGAGTCACAGCATCAACATCGCAGCAAAGAGAAGCCCCTGATGTAGATTGGGTATCTTTACGTTATTAAATTCATACAAACAAATGTCTCAAGCAAGAAGAAGGATAATATCGCAAGGTCCATACTTCCAAAGGGTGTTGCAAAAGATTGGTACTATGGCATAAAAATTGGAGCTTCCTGCTTCTTCGCAAGTGCATCCAGTTTTCCATGTTTCATGTTTAAAGAAGGTTATAGGTGAAAATCTTCCAGTTCAAACAATATTTCCAGAACTTGATGAGGAAGGAAAAATCATATTGGAACCTGAAGTAGTCACGGAAACAAGAACTCGACAGCTACAGAATCGATCAATTTCAGAGTATCTCATCAAGTGGAAGAACTTACCCACTGAAGATTCTACATGGGAGGATGAGAATTTTATACAGAAGCACCCAGAGCTACTCAAGTGTTGAGGATAACACTTTTTTGAAGGAGAGGGGCATGTTAGGTCCCTATATTACTAGTATGTTTCATTATCGTTATGCAACCTCTTAATATTATTGTTGTACTTTGCAATTCCCCATCTTGTTATTATCAAGTGTGTCTCCCAAATTCATTATTGTTAGTCAAGCAGATTTATCAGTGGGTGGACTAGGATTACATTATGGCCCCATGGACTCCTATATATAGAAATGAGGTTTTTTGAATTGTATCATCCAAGAATTGTTCATTCATGTAATGTATTGGAGGTTGCCCCCTCGAAGTGGCTTATTTCTAAGGCGTTGATATCTCTTTTTGGAGTTGGTTACACAACAAGCAGCTTGAAATGATATGTGTAGACCTTATGATATCTGCCTTCACATGTAAAATACCTTTTGAATGTTGAGCAGTAGCTTTTCATATGTGTCTTTGATGCAGCTTCTAGGGATTTCATTATTGAGGTCCATATCTGCATACTCAGGTTTCATGAACTCCTTGCATGGCTCCATATCAAATTTGAAACTTTTGAACCAAGTTTCTTGTCCTCTTGGTATCTATGTAACAATAGAAATAATCTCTGGTGTAATTGGCACACTTAGCATCCCAACCTTGGTAGTTGTTCCATTTAAGTTCAAGGCAAATTATTTGGAAACCTGTGTGTGGCAACCCTGCAACTTTTCATAAAATCGAAGACAACCTACTCTTTTGAACGCCTCCATCACTGTTGGGTCTTCAATTATGGCCTTCATATTTTTAGGCTCATGTATTAAGAAATTCCCCCTCTGTGGATTTTCTTTTCCTCTGCCATGCTTCACAGAAAACCTGTCAGCGTCGCTTGATAAATTGAATTAGCCTCGCTTGAAAATATGCAACAACAGTGTTGTGAAACCAGCTCCAAAAATAGAAGAAAAGAGATATCAATGCCTTATAAATAAGCCACTTCGAGGGGGCAACCTCCAATACATTATAAGAATGAACAATCCTTGGATGATACAAATTACAAAACCTTCTTTATATATATAGGAGTCCATGGGGCCACAATGTAATCCTAGTGGGGCCACAATGTAATCCTAGCCGACCTAACAATAATAATTTAAGGGCACAATAATAACAATATGGGGGTTACAGGGGTACAATAATAACAATAAGAGGGTTACACTAACAACAATAAGGGACTATACTAGTAATATAGGGACCTAACATGCCCCTCTCCTTCAAAAAAGTGTTGTCCTCAATGCTTGAGTAGCTCTGGGTGCTTCTGTATAAAATTCTCATCCTCCCATGTAGAATCTTCAGTGGGTAAGTTCTTCCACTTGATGAGATACCCTGAAATTGATCGATTTCGTAGCTGTCGAGTTCTTGTTTCCGTGACTGCTTCAGGTTCCAATATGATTTTTCCTTCCTCATCAAGTTCTGGCAATATTGTTTGAACTGGAAGATTTTCACCTATAACCTTCTTTAAGCATGAAACATGGAAAATCGGATGCACTCGTGAAGAAGCAGGAAGCTCCAATTTGTATGCCATAGTACCAATCTTTTGCAACACCTTGTAAGGACCATAGTACTTTGGCGATAATTTATTATCCTTCTTAGCTTGCTTGAGGGACATTTGTTTGTATGGTTGTAGCCGTAAAAATACCCAGTCTCCTACATAAAAATTTCTCTCGCTGTGATGTTGATCTGCCTGTTGTTTCATTCAATTTGTGCCAAATTCAGTTTATCCTTTAAGAGTTGGAGAACTTCTTGTTGATGCTCGATGTGATCTTCCACTGCTTGAACCTTCGAATTTTCCCTTAAATATGATGTGATGGATGGTGGATGATATCCATAAAGTGCCATAAATGGGGTCATTTTTGCTGCAGTATGGAAGGAAGTGTTATACCACCATTCAGCAAGAGGTAACCACTTGACCCATTGTGTTTGTTTATCAGATACAAAACAATGAAGATATCCTTCCAAACATTTATTTACGATCTCAGTTTGACCATCAGATTGAGGATGATAAGATGAGCTATGAGCTAATTAAGTACCCAAACAAGAAAATAACTCCGTCCAAAAATTTCCAGTAAAAATGGGATCTCTTTCGCTCACAATAACCCTTGGGTTTCCATGTAGCTTTTGAATTGTGTCCATAAATGTAGTAGCAACTGTACTTGCTTTAAATGGATGAGATAATGCACAAAAGTGTGCATACTTGGTAAGTCTACCAACTGCCACCATGATGACACTCTTTCCTTCGGACTTAGGTAAACCTGTGATAAAATCCATTGATATCTCCTCCCAACGTTGAATTGGAATGGATAAAGGTTGTAGAAGACCCGGGGTCTTAATTGTCTCAACTTTATTCTGCTGGAAAACCAAACATTCCGCCACAAACTTTTGAATATAAGATTTAAGGCCATCCTTGTGGTAAGTTTTTAAAAATCCTGAGTGTCCTCCTAAAGGAGAAGTGTGAAATTCCAAAAGAATATTTTGTTTTAGTTGGGAATTCTTACAAAGATATAAGCAATCTTTGTACCATAAGGAATCATTTTTCCAACTAAATGTATCAAATGTACTAGGATCTTGCTGCAACTTTTGAATGAGTGTCCACACTTCTTCGTACTTCTTCCATTCATCCCTTGCTTCGGTTATCCAATCGGGTTGGATAATAGATATGGCATAAAGAATCAACCTCTTCATTCCTTCTTGAGAGTGCATCTGCAGAAACATTTAGCTTCCCTTTTTTGTAGATTATTTCAAAGTCATAACCCAACATCTTTGTGATCCATTTTTGCTGCTCTTCTGAAGATAGTCTTTGTTCCAAAAAGTGTTTAAGACTATCATGATCAGTTTTTACCTTGAAGTGTCTTCCCATTAGGTAAGTTCGCCATTTCTTTAGTGCGTGCAGTATTGCTAACATTTCCTTCTCATAAATAGCTTTTTGTAAATACTTTCCTTTGATTGGACGACTTTCAAAAGCAATGGGTCTTCCTTCTTGCATTAAAACTGTTAATAAAGGTTGTCATTGATGTCAATATGGCATTGATTGAGATGTCAATATTCTTGAGATGTCTGGTTCCAGATGATGATTCCATGACTCTTGCTTGACTAGGAGACCATTAATGATGATGTCAAAGTCTATGAAGAAGTCTTGTCATGCCTATTGACCATAAAACCCTAGAAATCATGATGATGTGCTTACTCTTGATGAAGAAGCCTAGAACTTGGATGTTGTCCTTACCCTTGATGTGGAGGACTATACTTAATGAAGTCATACACATGATGATGTCATACTCTTGAATAACCACACTTGATAATGGTCTTGATGACATGGTTGAAAGACTACTTCGAAGTTTTTCCAATAACAAATTAATAAAGGCTGCACTATGACTTATCGCTGCACGAGTATATGATGACATGAAATGATACATTCATTTTTGGATACTATTATGACGTGGATGTCATACATGATTCTATGATGATGAAGAAACCAAACAATAGAGGAGCCAATCATTGGAGAAGCCATTCTATCCCAAATATTTATACACAATAATTTAAGGACAATCACATTAAAAAAATATTTTTCACCATCTTAGAGGCATCATTTCTTTGTGAGAACTTCAAAATCCGTTAGAGCATAATTTTAGCTTTCCAGCAAGCCCTTATTTGCCTCGAAAATCCCAGCGGTTTGAGAGAAAATGAATTTACAAGTTTGGAAAAATATAATTTCTATGCAAGCCAACATGAGACAACTCATGCAAGTCAGCCTCTTGGCCAAGGAATGTGACTCTTCGTCAAAAAGAAAAATATGTATAAATATGACGTTAAAACACTTCATTTTGGCACCAATTTTCGGTGAAGATTTCAGAGATACAGGATAGGAGGCCGAGGACTTCAAGGTTTATTGTTTGGGTCAGTTTTGTGATGAAGATTGTACAAGTTATCAGAGATTAGAAAAACGTTGAGAGGACAAAATTTTATTGGTTGGGTTAATTTCTGTTGGCTCATCTCTACAACTTGGTCCACATTGCAGATAGGACCTCAGATATGTAAACTCAGATTGTTGAAATGTGTTAAGCTTCAGAAAGCCTCGGTGCAGTGGTATTAAGCTTTGGACTTTGGTGTTACACCTTGAAACTGTGATAATATTTCTGTTGTATTCCTGTGAGAACTTCGTGAAAATTTGGTGATACGTCTAAGAAAAGTCATTGTTTAGAGCTATTATGCTTGGGATCTTTGCTGCCTAAAAAAAATCTCCACATCCCCCTACTACAGGAGCAGACACAACCCTTCAAAAGCATGTACCTTAACCCTTTTGCAGATTTAATTTTGTAACAGACCTCGGCCTAGAGGTGACTGAAGTCAACATAGGGAAACTCACCTCAAAACATAAGAAAACAGACTTTGAACAACATCATCATATAACAGATTTTGAGCACGAGATTGGTAGCAGACCTCGTAAGAGAACTTGAGACTTCTAGCAGCTTATTAGTATAATCTTTGGACAGTTATGTAGCCATGTCTTTTGGAGTAATCATTCACAAAGTTTTTTTAAGACATCCTTGCAGTTTTAATGGAGCAGCATATCTGAAGGATTGGTTGCAAATTTTTTTGGATTGCAGTCTTGAAGTCATTTTATGGAGCTGTTCTGTAGTGAAGACATCTGGAAGACTTATTTGGACTATAAGTTGAGCAGACTTAGAGAACTATGGAGCTGACCTTCTGAGCATTCTATAAGCATTTTGGAACTGAATTTTGGTTATATTTGTCGTGGGTGTGTTGGAACCTTTTTGGAAAAAATTCCGGCCTCTTTTGTAGCACATAATTCCATCCAAATTGACCATTTCACCATCAGTGTAGATCCTCTTTGAAGCATTATATTTAGGACACCTTAGAAGGACATTATTTGTAGACATCTTGTTGAGAAGCTTTAGCTGACCTGGGAGAGTCATCTAGAAGCCTATTGGAGACCATGATGATGTGACTTGAAGAATTTTATTGGGTACCATGAAGGACAACAGAGACACCTTCATGAGAAGAGATCAAGGTTGTCATTAATGAAGTGACGTGGAGACTAAGTGATGGCATTGCTGAATATTGACAGGGCTCGTTGAAGAAGACTTTGGGAGCTGTGGAAAATAACCAAACATATTTTGATGAAGTAAAGTTGAGGGTTGGAGCCTCATAGAGACAAGGTTGGTGCCTTGGAAGATAGGGTTGGAGCCCTAGAGGATTGGAGTCCTCAAGAAACTAGGTTGGATCCTGTACCAGAGATAGGGTTGGAGCCCTAGAGGTTGTTGCCTCAAATTGACAAGGTTGGAGCCTTGGAAAGACCAATTCGGTGCTTGGCACAATACAGGTTGGAGCCTGGAAGATTGGAGTCTTCATATAGGGTTGGAGCCCTATATCGTTAATGTACTTTACTTATTGTAAAGAAGAAATTAATAAAAGTATTTATTTCATCATTGTTCATTTTGTGTTCTAAATATAAGTGATTTAACTGGTAAAATTAACAATTGAAAAGAAATATTGATTCACCCCCCTCTTAGTATTTCCAACAATTGGTATCAGAGCAAGTACCTTCACTCAAAGCCTAACAGCTTGAAGGTTGATCATTAGAACACAAATGGCAAAGCCAAGGAAGAAAGTCTCCAGTTCTTCTAAAGAAGTGTCTTCCTCAACCATCAAAATTGAAGTCAATCAATTTGCGAAGGCTCCATTGTTCAATGGAAATTTTGATATATGGGAGGCAAGAATGAGGAATTTATTGAAGACTCAAGGAATTGAAGTTTGGACATCAGTGATTAATAATGACATGATGGACGAAGAATCCAAGGAGTAAAATACAAGAGCAATGAAGGCAATCTTGAATGGGTTACCAAATTCTGTGAAGGCCAATTTTGAAAAATGTTCATCAACAAAAGTCATATGGGAAAAAATTCATGATGTTCACTCAAAAGGAGCGTTGACGATGATCTCTAGTCAAGAAGATGATGGAAAACAAGAAAGAAGCCCATAATCCATCAAGGAAGCTGAAGATAAGAGAGATGACAACAAGACTAAAGAAGGACTCGAAGATGATGAGAACAAAGAAGACTTTGAAGAAGATCTCCTGAATAAACTTATGGATTCCATGGAAGAGATTAATAGTTTGAAAAAAGAAAATGAGGAACTTAAGAAGAAAGCACAAGTTGGTGACCAAGATAAGACAAGGAATGAAGTTGACCTTTTCAAGCTTCAAGTGCAAGAAAGAAATGAGGAGCTCATCAAACTTAAGGAGGAATTTCAACAAAACAAAAGAAAGAATCATGAATAAGTCATATCTATGAAAAATCAATTATATAAGGCAAAGAAGAGGGAAGAAACTTTGTCAAGCCACCTTGAACAAAGACCTAAGAGCTTGAACAATCTTAAAGTAGAGATTGGTCAATACAAGGAAGAGGCCTCCTCTCTTAGATCTCAACTAGAAGAAGCAAGAAAACAAGCGCAAGGAGCCAAGAAGTTGATGGAAACTTTGGCATTCATAGAAGGAGAAGTTGATGAAGCAGAAAAGGAGAGAAACACCATGATATGCCAACTAGAAGAAAAGGATGAAGAAATATTCAAACTAAAATCAGACATCAATCTTCTCAAGGTTGAAACATGTGAAGCTATGAGAATAAAAGAAGAAATGGAGAGTAGTATAGCAAAGGAGAATGAAGAAGTCTTCATAATGAAATCAAATATCATCTCCCTTAAAAATGAAGCACACGAAGCAACAAGGATGATGGAAGAAATGAAGAAGAAACTAGTCATGAAAGATGAAGATTGTGAAAAATCGAAAGAAGAAATTGTCTCTCTTAAAAAAGAATTTGACTTGCTAAATAAGAACTTGAAGAGTTCTCAAACCCTAGATGACATCCTAAGTCATCGAATATCCCGCCTTGATAATCAGGTCTTGGCTATGCAGGTGAACCCTCAAGCAAGAATGATAATGCTTCAAACAAGGATGTGAAGAAGCCAGGAAAAAATGGTACTCCCAATTCCAACAAAGGCAAGAGTCAAGATGACATTAGAAGAAACCATACTCCAAGGATATTTATAGATTATGTCAAGAATACAAAAGGAAATTAATATCATCTAAGAATTCCAAGACAAAAATTCTTCAGAAGTACTTCAAGGAACTCTTCATCTCCCAGGTACCAAAGTATATTTTTTGATTATTGCTATTCTTGTACAAACTTTGGGCATATGGAAAAGGATTGTAGGGCATATCACCAAGACAAATATAATGGTCCCTGTAAATCTCCTAGAAGAAACTCTGCAAGAAGAAATCATACATCCTCATTTATGAGCAGAATGGAATGCTTCAATTTCCATAAAATTGGGCATATGGCTCATGATTGTAACTTGACTTCGGTCCCTAAAACTATGACAACCAAGCTAGAGAAGAAACTTACACAAGTGTGGAAAAGGAAGCAAATTGGCTCTAAAAGTCTCTTGAACACTCCAACCAACAACACATGTTGTTGATTTGATGAAGACATCATTGGCAGATATGTATTACAAGGTTTAATGATGAATTTCTGCTAAGAAGAAGACTATGCATGCTGTTAGGGGGAGCTTGTGATTCTTGACCATTCTTGCAAAGGCTATCCATGAATGGGCCCTATGAAAAACTTGATGAGTCATACTTGAATGGTCATCCTTTGATAAATCATCTCTTGAGAACAACTTCATTGAAGAACATGATCCCTTATTCATCCGATGAACTAGTTTTCTTCCGCATGTTCACAAGGCAACAAGTTTTTCTCGAACTAGAAGATTTTATTCAGGCAAGAGAAGTTGGTTCACCACATGAAGAAATGAAAACATATCATGGACCACATTGCCAGAAGGAAGAGCACCATGATAGGGGGTGTAATATACCTATGAAGGACAACTATTCATGAAGAAAAGAAGTAGCTTGACAGGGGGAGTACTTGGGCACCCCATTTACCATTGATGTCAAAGGGGGAGAGAATGTTTGAAGGGAAAGAATATTGCCATCAATGACAAAGGGGGAGATTGTTAATAAAGGTTGTCATTGATGTCAATATGGCATTGACTGAGATGTCAATAATCTTGAGATGCCTGGTTCCAGATGATGGTGCCATGACTCTTACTTGACTAGGAGACCATTAATGATGACGTCAAAGTCTATGAAGAAGTCTTGTCATGCCTATTGATCATAAGTCCTAGAAATCATGATGATGTGCTTACTCTTGATGAAGAAGCCTAGAACCCGGATGATGTCCTTACCCTTGATGTGGAGGACTATACTTAATGAAGTCATACACATAATGATGTCATACTTTTGAATAACCACACTTGATAATGGTCTTGATGATATGGTTGAAAGACTAATTTGAAGTTTTCCCAATAGAAAATTAATAAAGGCTGCACTATGACTTATCATTGCACGAGTATATGATGACATGAGATGATACATTCATTATTGGATACTATTATGACGTGGATGTCATACATGATCCTATGATGATGAAGAAGCCAAACAATAGAGGAGCCAATCATTGGAGAAGCCATTCTGTCCCAAATATTTATGCACAAAAATTTAAGGACAGTCACATTAAAAAAATATTTTTCACCATCTTAGAGGCATCATTTATTTGTGAGAACTTCAACATCCTTTAGAGCATAATTTTAGCTTTCTATCAAGCCCTTATTTACCTCGAAACTCCCAGTGGTTTGAGAGAAAATGAATTTAGAAGTTTGGAAAAATATAATTTATATGCAAGCCGACATGAGACAACTCATGCAAGTCGGCCTCTTGGCCAAGGGACGCGACTCTTCGTCAAAAATAAAAATATGTATAAATATGACGTTAAAACAATTCATTTTGGCATCAATTTTCAGTGAATATTTCAGAGATACATGATAGGAGGCCAAGGACTTCAAGGTTTATTGTTTGGGTCAGTTTTGTGATGAAGATTGGACAAGTTATCAGAGATTAGAAAAAGGCTGAGAGGACATAATTTTATTGGTTGGGTTAATTTCTGTTGGCTCATCTCTACAGCTCGGTCCACATTGCAGATAGGACCTCAGATCTGTAAACTTGGACTGTTGAAATGTGTTAAGCTTCAGAAAGCCTCGGTGCAGTGGTATTAAGCTTTGGAACTCTGGTGTTACACCTTGAAACTGTGATAATACTTTTGTTGTATTCCTATGAAAACTTTGTGAAAATTTGGTGATACTTCTAAGAAAAGTCATTGTTGAGAGCTATTATGCTTGGGATCTTTGCTGCTTGAAACAAATCTCCACAGCCCCCCACTACAGGAGCAAACACAAACCTTCAAAAGAATGTACCTTAACCCTTTTGTAGATATAATGTTGTAGAAGACCTCGGCCTAGAGGTAACTGAACTCAACATAGGGAAACTCACCTCAAAACACAAGAAAACAGACTTCGAACAACAACATCATATAATAGATTTTGAGCATGAGATTGGTAGCAGACTTTGTAAGAGAACTTGAGACTTCTAGCAGCTTATTAGTATCATATTTGGACAATTATGTAGCCATGTCTTTTGGAGTAATCATTCACGAAGTTTTTTAAGACGTCCTTGCAGTTTTAATGGAGCAGCATATCTAAAGGATTGGTTGCAGAATTTTTTGGATTGCAATCTTGAAGTCATTTTATGGAGCTGTTCTGAAGGCATGTAGTGAAGACATCTGGAAGACTTATTTGGACTACAATTTGAGTAGACTTAGAGAATTGTGGAGCTGACCTTCTGAGCATTCTATAAGCATTTTGGAACTGACTTTTGGTTATATTTGTCGTGGGTGGTTTGGAACCTTTTTGGACAAACTTATGGCCTCTTTTGTAGCACATAATTCCATCCAAATTGACCATTTCACCATCAATGTAGATCCTCTTTGAAGCATTATATTGAAGACATCTTAGAAGGACATTATTTGCAGACATCTTGTTGAGAAGCTTTAGCTGACCTTGGAGAGTCATCTAGAAGCCTATTGGAGACCATGATGATGTGACTTGAAGAATTTGATTGGGTACCATGAAGGACAACGGAGACACCTTTATGAGAAGAGATCAAGGTTGTCATTAATGAATTGACGTGGAGACTAAGTGATGGCATTGCTGAAGATTGACAGGGCTCGTTGAAGAAGACTTTGGGAGCTTTGAACAATAACCAAACATATTTTGATGAAGTAAAGTTGAGGGTTGGAGCCTCATAGAGACAAGGTTGGTGCCTTGGAAGATAGGGTTGGAGCCCTAGAGGATTTCAGTCCTCAAGAAACCAAGTCGGAGCCTGTACCAGAGATAGAGTTGGAGCCCTAGGGGTTGGTGCCTAAAATTGACAAGGTTGGAGCCTTGGAAAGACCAACTCGTGAGTTGCACACATGTTGGAGCAAGGTCGATTATGCTCTTCATCTAGGTTGAGCCCTATATCATTATTGAAGCCTTACTTATTTAAAGAAGAAATTAATAAAATGATGGCTCATGTCATCAATACTCAGGTTCTAATGTAAATAGCAAGGGATTTAACTCCCTAATTAACAATTGAAAAGAAACATTGATTCATCCCCTCTCAGCCATTTCCGTAAAAATGAATAATTACATTTTCCGAGGCATCATCTACTCATAGTTGTTTTTGTGAATGTTGTTTTATTAATACCAGCATAGGAAAATCGCTTTCTTTTAAGATGTTCAAATGCCTTAGTTAAGTCAGGAGTTTTAGAAAATGCATATTTCTTCATAATATTGTTGTTATAGTTATTATTTCCATAATTTTTGAATTAAAACTTGGATATACCTCAGCGCAATCCAGAAATCCTCGCAACCGCTTGGCGTGCTGGGACTTTCATTCCTTAATGGCATTAATTTCGTTAGGGTCTACCTTAACACCCTCATGAGATACAATATGACCCAGATATTCCACCTCCTTTACTCCAAAGAGACATTTGGAGGTTTTTTCATATAATTTTTTCTCCTCCAATAGTTTGAGCACCCTGTCAACATGTTGAATATGATCCTTCCAAGACTTGCTATGGATTAGTATATCATCAAAAAATACTTAGCTCACTTTTTTAAGGTATATTTGAAAATAAATCTATCAACCCTTGAAAATGTAGAAGGTGCATTGGTAAGGCCAAAAGGCATGACCAAAAATTCACAGTAATTAACCTCATGTCTCTAAACAGATGTTTTTAATATTCTGCCTTCATTCCCAATTTGATGATATCCTGAATTCAAGATCCAACTTAGTAAATAAATTGCCTACGTAATTCATCTAATAATTTCATCAATCACATGAATGATAAATTTATCTTAATGGTGAGTTATTGAGTTCTGTAATCCTGACACATGCACCATGATCCATCCTCTTAAAATTATCACTATAGAGCAGAGAACTGACTAGGTTGAATTATACCCACCTCTAACATTTCTGCAATCATACATTCAATTTCGCTCTTTTGGACATAAGGACATCTATAAGGCCTGATGTTTGGAGGAACACTTCCTGGAATCAAATGAATAGCATGATCATGATCACGAATAGGTGGGAGTCCTTTGGGAGTTTCAAACACCTTGGAATGATTGTCCAAGACTTGTTGGAGATCTGCAGAAATAGATGATTTTCATGTTGGAACTTCTAGTGAGCATAATTGTGCAATTACGCCTCGTTGTTCTTTCTTTAGAAGCTTTGTCATGACATTAGAGCTTATTATCCTTCCTGGCTTCCCTTCAATACCCCGTAATTCGACTTCCTTTCCTTCTAAATTTTTTTTTCAAGAAAAGTTCTTGAAAATTAAAAGCTACCGTCCCCAAAGATTGTAACCATTGTACTCCTAGTACAACATCAGCACCTCCCATAGGAATGGAAAGCATTGGACTAGTCAATACATATTCCCCCATGGTTAGCTTGATATTATGGCATTTTCCAGAGCAATTTATAGTTCCTCCATTTGCAACTATCACTTGACATTCTGGTGCTGGGTATAGGAAACAATTTAATTCCTTGGCTACCTTATAATGAATAAAATTATGGGTGCTACCTGAATCAATCAACACTATTACCCTTTTCTTCTTTATATGTCCTTCTATCTTGAGAGTTTGAGGACTGGTAATTCCTGCCAGTGCATTACACGATATGGTCGGATTCATTTCTTCCTCTTCTAGGGGTGGTTCCTGGTGTATATCCTCTTCTTGTTCATTTTCTTCTTCTTCTTCACAATCTATGTAAAATATTTTCTTCTCAGCACACTTATGACCTTTAGTGTATTTGCTATCACAACTGTAGCAAAGCCCTTTTGCTCTTTTTTCTTCCAATTGTTGTGGTGTCAACCTTGTAGGTTGTGGAAATCTAGGAGTAGCAACACTTCCTTCTTTATAGAAGTGAGTGGTAGGCTTCCTTGTCGCCATAATTTTACATTCAATTTTTCTTGCCAACCTGAATGCCTTCTCCAATGAATCAGGTTCCAAAACACGAACTTCATGTTGGATGTTATCATTTAAAGTACCTATGAAGAGATCAATCCTGTGTTCCTCTGGAATATCAGTTACCCTTATATTCAATTTTTGGAAGTCCTCAATGTGCTGCCCCACTAAACCCCTTTGTTTGAGATTTATCAATTGGCTAAAGAAGGTGTTGCTCTTTGTATCCTCATAATGTGCTATCATTTCCTCCATAAAAATTGACCAAGTGACAATTTTTTTTTTTGAGAGAAAAGCCATCGATACCATACAAATGTATTTTTTTCTAAATGTAAAGTTTCAATACGTACCTTTTGTGTGTTTTTCACATTATGGAGATCAAAATATTGCTCCATCCGTAGTATCCATGTTACAGGATCCTTTCCATCAAACTTCCTCATATCCATTTTTGGAATATGGTGGTTCTTCCCGCCAACATTAGAGTTTATGAAATCACGATTAACATTGATTTTGTTCTCATCATGAGGTTCTTTTACTATCTTTTCACCATTAGGAAACATTTTCGTATCAACTTTGTCAACCTTCCATGTCCGCTTAGATCATTCTTCATGTTTTCCATCTAGATTCACAATGCATACTTATGCTATCCATCTTAGCTTCCATGCCTTTCTTCAAACCATCCATCTTAGTTTCCACGCCTTTCTTCAAAACTTCCATTTCATTTTTTGTTGTTCTTTGCGAGAGAGAAATTTGCTCTTGTAATTTTGTTATGTCATGTTGCCATTCTTCATCTTCATGAGTCATAGTAGAGCCTTCTAAAGGCTTAATGGGTGTTGAATTATTTTTAGGGGCCATTTTAGAATCCAATACTGATATCTATTCTACAATATGCCCTTGGGATCAATTTAACTTGATTATTCAAATAAGACTTATGCAATTTGGAAAAAAAATTATGACTACTTGTTTTTAAAGAGCGTGATATTGAAATTGAACCACTGAGACTGTGGATCCTCACATCTCAAATTAGTCTCCGTATTTCTCAGCTTCTTTCAAATGCCACAGGTCTGACTTGATTTGGATTCTTCAAGGCAAATTTATGTCTAATCTCCCACAATGACCCAATTATGGACTGGTTCAGTAGAGTGAACTTGTACGACTTTCCACATGTCAACGTTTCCTCCATTGGATCTGAAATTTATAGACATGAAACTACCATCTGTGTACTTGCGACCACTTTTTACAACATTCCAATCTAATGCTCAGAGAGAGAGTTATGAAGATTTTCCCACGATCACCTCTTTGAGATGAAATTCAGGAGCCTGAAAAACCCTAACTTCCACAGACCATATCTCTGAAAATATTGCGAATCAAGCTCTGAAATTGATCGAAGAAGTTCCTTAGGATTTCTGATTCACACTCTAAAACTTTCAGCTTTTGAAACTTCATATAAATACAGTTATAGCGAAAATGCCATGATGACCTGTTTGGAGCAGCAAAACCCTAGAATCCAAAGCTCTGATACCAAATGTTGTGAAACCAGCTCCAAAAATAGAAGAAAAGAGATATAAACACCTTAGAAATAAGCCACTTCGAGGGGGAAACCTCTAATACATTACATGAATGAATAATTCTTGGATGATACAAATTACAAAACCTCCTTTCTATATATAGGAGTTCATGGGGCCACAATGTAATCCTAGCTGACCTAACAATAATAATTTAAGGGCACAATAATAGCAATATGGGGGTTATAGGGGTACAATAATAACAATAATGGGGTTACACTAACAACAATAAGGGATTATATTATTAATATAGGGACCTAACAAGTAACCTCGCTTGATTGGTTTATATCAGCCTTGCTTGATTAGGATGTAGAAAACCTTTTGGAACAACCACAGTTTTGGCTTGACACTTCAATGGGAGCTCATAAATTCGAATGGAGGCAAGAGAGACAAGAATGAACAAATTAAGCAATATTTTGAATTTGAAATGTCATCTCATAGCTGAATGATGCCTCATTCATACCCTATCATGACAATGATGACTGCAGGATGGGTAAGTACATTGAATCTCATCACTAACTGACTCATCATACCACTAACCTATCATTTCCCAATGGATTCTGACAAATTTAAGCCCAAATGACAAGACAGTTTAGAAACCACACTTTCGTAGCGTCAACAGTGTATTTTTCCCTGTTTGCGCTACGAAACTATTAGTGCTTTCATAGCGCAAATCGACTTTTTTGAACTAGTGGCACTACGAAAACATGGATTCTTGGCTAATTGCATAGTTTTGACCCAAAAATTTATGGAATGACTCCAAAATGAAAATTATGGATATTTGACAATGAATGGACCTTTGAAAGACTTTATTTGAACTTAATGATGACCTTTGAACTTATAAAAATCTAACCTACCCTTAACCAAATCCTAAATTGACTTCTAAACCCAATTTAGAACCATGACCAAAAACAAACTTGACACAATGATGTTTTGAAATTTTTTGGGTGATAACAATGGCTCCACTTGGGATAGTTGGGATAGTGTGCCCCTATGGTATACTAAGAACCAGTAGTTCCAGTGCTGCTATCCATTTTCTTGACCAAAACAGAAAAAGCTTTGAAATTGCCAAGCTTTCTCCTCAAGCTCTAATGGCCTTCACCTTGGGCTCAAACTTGCTGATTTAGCTTGTCATTATTAGTAGAAAACCTCATAAAATGGAGTATGTACAATGACATGAATGATCAATCAGATTTTAGGAAGAGTAATGCTTTAAAAACCTACCATTGACAGGTCCTCCAGCATATGATTTTCCATCCATCTCCTGCAGTATGTAAGTATTGTTTCCGTGAAAAGTAGCTATCTTGAAAGGACCTTTCCACAAGTTCTCGAACTTACCATGTTTGCCTTTCTCTTAAATTCTGGCCTCCCATTTCAGCTTTTCATCCTGAATTTGAAAACTTTCTTCCTTGATCTTCTTATCAAATGTTCTCTTGATTCTATTTTGAGATTGTTGATTGTTGTTATAAACCTCATTCCTCTTCTCTTGCAGAGCTATTAGTTGATTAATTCTTCTCTGGATTGCATTAGGTTCCTCTTCTAATCCTTGAATAAGTATCATGACAGGAACCCCAAGAGATGTAGGAAAAATGGCCTCCGCCCCATATACCAATTCATATGGTGAGGTTCCAATTGACCTTTTTGTGCATATCCTATCAGCCCATAAGGCATACTTCAGCTTCAAATTCCAAGCCTTATTATTCTCCTGCAACACCCTTTTAATGATCCTCACAATTTTTTCTTCGATAGGGACTAGTTATTCTTCCTCTTCTGAAATTTATGATATTTTTGCAATGAAATTTATGTCTAGACAGTCAAAGTTTGGCTGTGCCATCAACTTTTCTAAGCCTTGCCCTTTGATCAATTTTGTTGGCTTAATCTCTATATCATACTCTAGCAACTTAGCAATCCATTTCCCCCTCTTACCATTAAGGTCGCCTTGAGTGAGGATGTCTTTCACTACAGTATTAGGAACAAAAGCCACAATATGAGAATGCAGAATATAAATTATGAAATCTTTGATAGCCTTCAACAAGGCATAGGCTTGCTTCTCTAAGATATTATACTTCAGCTCAGAGTTGGCTAATGTCCTACTAAAGAAAGAAATGGGCTGTTCAATACCTTGCTGTCCCTTTTGTAGCAAAACTCCAACAATAGTATTCTCTGATGTGAAAGTAAAAACCAAAAATTCTTTTGAGAAATTTGAACTGATCAATACCGGTGCTTGTGTGAGCGCCCTTTTGATATCCTCAAATGAGTGCTTTGCTTCTTCTTTCCAGTTAATGTCAACTCCCTTCTTCAGCATCCTTGTTATATCCTTCAAAATATCAACGAAGTTAGGAATAAATCTCCTTACAAAATTTACCTTTCCAAGGAAAGATTGAATCTCCTTCCTGCTTCTAGGCAAATCCACCTTCTGAATTGCATTGACCCTATTTAGATCAATCTTAATCCCATCTTTATAAATTATATGTCCAAGTAATTTACCTGAAGTGAAGGATAAAATTCTTTTGGTGGGATTTAGAGAGATGCCAAACCTTCTACACTTCAACAGAATTCTGTCTAGGTGTTTCAAGTGATCTTCTTCCCTCCTTGAGAAGACTGTTATGTTATCAAGATAAACGATCACCATCTTGTCCTTATCTTCAGAAAAATAAATATCCATTACCCTCTAAAAGGTATCTCCTGCAGTCATGAGACCAAATGGCATCTTGGCGTACATAAAAGTGCCCCGTGGTGTAGTAAAGGCTGTCTTTTCCTGATCGTCCGGATGTACAAGGATCTGATTGTACCCTGAAAAACCATCAAGCATAGACATTATTTGAGAACCAAAAATGTTTTGCAAAATTTGATCCCTATTTGGGAGAGGATAATTGTCCTTCATGTAGGTTTTAACCTTGTACAGAAATTAGTAAAATTAGTCGTTAAAATTCATTCAAAAATAGGAAAATAAACAATATATGACAAAACATAAAACAAGGAGTGATAAATAATAAGAGATTTTCCTTTGGACTGTAAACGGATGACCAACTTGATTTTCATTATATTCCTTTATGCAAGCAACACATATATATACATGTAAGACATAAACCCCAATCCATTAACCCCCGGATTAGAAGAAATTGAGTTCCCTCACCTGATCTTTACAAAATACCGACTCACTTAAAACCATCATGCCCTAAAACCATGTGAAACCATAATAAAACTATGGGTGGTCCCAGCATCCGGAGTAACAAGGACCAAAAAAATTTTGTATTCTCACCGCAGACGAGGGAAGCACGCTCGACCCCCTCGTACGTTGCGCCCAGCGCAACGTACACGGGGGGGTATTTCCCCCCTGTTACCCCCTTATGTGTGATTAGTCGTGGAAAGAATATAACACAAAACCCAAATATTCTCCGTAATTTATTTATTTCCGTAGGCCAAAGGAGAGCCGAAATACAGTCTAAATTTGTACACCGATTGTTTCTTCAATGAAGAGAACTTCAGTTCTCACAAGGCCTTGTCAATGCATCCGCAAATATCTTCAAGTGTCCACCTTTACCAAAGAATACCTCTTTTATTTCAACTGAGTATCTCACAAAGTGATATCAACATCAATGTGCTTTGTATTTGAATGATAATCATGGTTCTTAGCTGAAAATTTCACTTGGCTATCACAAAGATATCCTTATAGCTTGCCGTACCAACCCCATACTGAACACAATCTCTCGCAACCAAATTGTTTCGCTCGCATGAGTGCCCGCCATGTATTCCCGCGCTCTCTGTAGTTGAAAGAGCCACTACAGACTGTCTTTTACTCATCCAACTGACTGCACCTCCAAATAGGCTAAACACATACCCACTTGTAGATCTTCTTTGGTCCAGATCTCCAGCCTAGTCAGCATAAAAAAAACCATGAATGTCCAACACTCTTTCCAATCCCGGTCTTCCCTGGTAGCACAAGCCATAATCACTAGTGCCACGCAAATATATGAAAACCCACTTTACTACTGTCCAATGCTCCTTCCTTGGGTTTGACATAAACTTGCTCAATACTCCCACTGCATGTGAAATGTTTGATCTAGTACAAACCATTGCATACATCAGGCTACCCACTGCACTTGCATATGGAACACGGGACATATCCTCCTCTTCTTCTTGTGTCTTGGGACACTATTTAGCAGACAAATTTGTACCTACAAGAATCATAACATTCACTGGTTTACTATCCTGCATATTAAACCTCTACAATATAGTCACGACATACTTCCTCTAGTTTAACTAGAGATTCCTCTTTTCCCGATCTCTCTTAATTTCCATGCCCAAAATATAGTTTTTAGCACCAATATCCTTCATGTCAAATTTGGAGAATAGTTGGGTCTTCAAATCTTGGATAATTTCTTTTTCATTTCCAATCAACAACATATCATCCACATATAAGACCAAATAAATAACACGGTCACCAATTAATTTAAAGTAAGCACAATGATCCTCCTTGCTTCTGGTGAAGCCAAGTCCCCTTATATAGGTATCAAATTTTTGATACCACATCCTTGGTGACTGTTTTAACCGATACAGAGACTTCTTTAACCTACATACCAACTCTTTCTTCCCCTTCACCATAAAGCCTTCAGGTTGTTTCATGTAGATCTCCTCTTCTAGATCCCCGTGAAGAAGTGCTGTCTTCACATCCATTTGTTCTACCTCAAAATCAAATGCAGCAACGACAAATAAAAGTAATCTAATAGAAGTAACTTTGGCAACAGGAGAAAAAATATAACCAAAATAAATTCCTGGCACCTGGGAATAACCTTTTGCTACCAACTGAGCTTTGTATTTCTCCACCTTGCCTTCCACATTCATATTCTTCTTAAACACCCATTTTCTCTCGATGGGCTTCCTTCGAGCCGACAACTCGACCAGATCCCATGCCTCATTTTTATGCAAGGATTCCATTTCATCAACCATGGCTTCCTTCTAGAGTTTTCCATCCTCTGAATCTACTGCCTCCTTGATAGTTCTAGGATCATCATCAATTATAGTTAAACCAAAATTTTAACAGAAAGCAGATCGAATTTACCTTTCTGGTTGTCTTCTTTCGCGAGCTGATCTTCTCATAGCTGGAGTTTGTGGCTCTTCCTCTTCTGAGTCTTCTTTTGTTGTAGAGCCTAATTCATCCTCCTTTAGCTCAAACTCTATCTTCTCAGGTTCCTTTGGTAGGAATTCATGTTTAACAACATCTTTCACCTCTCTAAACACCACATCTCGACTGTACACAGCCTTCGTTGTTTTTGGGTTCCAAAGCTTGTAATGCTTTAAACCATCCTTATACCCAATAAAGATGCACCTTTCAGATTTATTATCCAACTTGGTCCTTTTCTCCTTTGGAACATGTACATATTCATCACATCCAAATACCCTCAGATGTGAAAGAGAGGGTTTCTTACCAGTCCATACCTCATGTGGAGTCTTATCCTCCAACGCTGATGAAGGTGATCTGTTAACCAAGTAACATGTAGTCTCCACTACCTCTACCCAGAATTCTTGTCCTAACCCGGTACTATTGAACATGCTTCTTTCCTTTTCCATCAGCGTTCTGTTCATTCTTTCTGCAACTCCGTTTTGCTGAGGTGTGTATGGAGTAGTATTCTGACGTGCTATACCACACTTCTTACAGAACTCTTCAAATTCCTTCTTGCAGAACTCCCCACCATTATCTGTCCTCAGCACCTTTGTCTTCTTCTCTGTTTGGTTTTCCGCCAGAGCCTTAAATTCTTTAAATCTGTCAAAGACTTCAGATTCCTTCCTCAAGAAATATATCCATGTATTCCTTGAGAAGTCATCTATGAATGAAACATAGTACACAGACTTACCTAGTGATGGAACCGACACAGGTCCAAACACATCACTGTGCACAAGCTCTAATATCTTGTTCGCCCTCGTAGCACCAGAAAGAAAACTCACCTGATTCTGCTTCCTATACACACAATATTCACAGAAATCGAAATCCAAAGAGCTATTGGACATACCTTCTACCATACCATTTCCATGTAGTATCTGAAGGCCCTTCTCTCCAATATGTCCAAGCCTTTGATGCCATAGCATGGTCTTTTTTCCAGAGATCACTAGGCTTTCCACTCCACTTTCGGGAACCATAGAACTGTTGCACCCATCAATAACATTGCTGCCCTGAAGCTTGTACATAGTTCCAATGCGAACTCCCCACATTAATACCAGTGCTCCCCGAACCATCTTACAGGTATCTTTCTCAAACACTGTTTTTACACCTGCATCATCCATCTTGCTTACAGAAATCAGATTTATGGCCAATGCAGGAATGTGCAAAACACCAGGAAGTGTTATGATCCTTCCACCTTGTAGCATCAGCTTGACCTTTCCACGTCCGACGATTTTGGCCTTCCTATCATCACCTAAGAAGACATCACCACCACGATATTTCTCATACTCGCAGAACCACTCCCTATGGGGAGTGAAGTGAAAGGATGCACTCGAGTCAATCAACCATGAATCATGATCTACATGTGTATTTGAAGAAGAAGCCAAATACACATCCCCACCTTCATCTGAGGTGGTTTTTGCCTCTGCAGAAGGAGCATCATCAGATCCCTTCTTCTCAAAAAGAGCTTAGATTCAGGCTCTTTTGTAGTGCCCTTCCCTGCATATTGTTATCACTATAACTTTCCAAGAGATTTAAATCTCTCTAGATTTAGTTTTTCGACTAAACTCATTTTGTTTTGTTCTGACCTTCTCGGTAGAGTATGGTGATTCTATTCTAATCACATTTTTCTCGTTCTATTCTCACAAATAAGGCCGAGACAATGTCATCACCTAAGGTAGTTGTATTGCTACCTATTGGAAATAAATCCGGCATCAGTCTCCACGAATCAGAATATAAAATGAACTATCAATTTATCTTCATTTGAGATTTTAATATCAATAGATGACAACTAAATTACCACAGTATAGAAGGCGTTCAGATGCTCTGTCATCGAGTCTCCATCCTTCATCCTCAGGTTATACAGTTTTTTCCGTAGGAACAATTTATTCACCAAAGAATTAGATTGGTATAAAGTCCCTAGCTTGTCCCACAAGGTCTTCGCCGTAGCTTCCCCAGATACATTCAACAATACTGAATCTGAGACACACAACCATATTGTGCTCTTTTACTTTCGATCCAGCTTCTTTCAGTCTTCATCTGACATTTCCGTTGGTTTAGTACCCAGATTTACCGTGATCCACTGATCTTTATCCACCAGCAGATCCTCCATGTTGAGCTTCCACAACTCAAAAATCTGACCATTAAATTTCTCGATCTCTATCTTCCCGCCGCTCGCCATCTTATTTCACCACAAGAATCGATCTCGCAGATCTCCCACTGAGTAGGGTCTACCTCAGGCCCAAGAAAAAAACCCCTCAGTAGCAAAGGCGTCCCCTTGAAGCTGAAACTACTCTGATACCAAATGTAGGTTTTAACCCTGTACAAAAATTAGCTGCAAACAAATCTTAAAAATAGAAAATAAACAATAGCGAGAGCATAAAACATAAAACAGATATACACAGAGATTTTCCCCTGGATCCAAAATCAGGATGACCAGCTTGATTTTTCATTATATTCCTTTTAGTGTTACAACACATATATATACATTCCAAACCATACATAAACCCCAATCCATTAACCCTGGATTAGAACATAATCGTAGTTCCCTTGACCAGATCTACAAAATATCAAGGGCCGGAAACCATCATTCCCCAAAACCATGTGCAAACCCATGCACAAAACCATGGGCGGGTCCGCCCACCAGAAAATAAGGTCCAATTTTTTTTTTCCTGGGTGCTGCCCCGGACCTCGACAAGGGGGGCTACTACCCCCCTGTGACCCCCTCCTGTACGTTGCGCCAAGCACAACGTACAAGGGGGGCTATCGCCCCCCTTGTTACCCCCCCCACACGTGACTAGTCGTGGAAAGAATATAACACAAACCCAACACTTCAGAGAGGCTTTATTCAAATTTGTGAAGTCAATACATATTCTGATTTCTCCACTCTTTTTCCTAACTAGAACCAAGTTTGCAAGCCAATTTGAAAATCTGATTGGGACAATAATTTTGGCATCAAAGAGTTTTTTGACCTCCTTCTCAATCAATGGCATGAGAAGTGGATTGATCCTCCTCAACTTCTGCTTGAAAGGCTTTTCATTTTCTTTTATGGGAAGAGCATGATGAATAATAGAGGGGTCATATTCTTTCAAATCAACATAATTCCAAGCAAAAACATCTATGAATCTCTTCATCATTTCAACATACTTAAACTTCATATCAGCTGAAAGAAACTTTGAAAGTTTAATCATTTTGGGCATAGCTACTGTACCAAGGTTACAACTCTCAACTTCTTCATCATTGGCTTGTATCTTAGGGGATTTAAAAACATCATTCTGATAAAAAAGAAATTCAAGAGGTATGAGTCCCTTTGGTATGGAATTATTCTTTAGTTGCAAAACTTCAGAATTCCCTTTAGATTCAGCGAGCATATTTTTCTGATCTACTTTTATATTTTCAAACTCTTCTTTCAGCTCAATAAAGTTCTTCACTTGTTGGTCATCCTAAAAAACTTTCCAATGAATAATATTATTAGGGATAGCTAGTCTATGGCGAGCTTTATTGAGCAATGGCGTTTTATTCTCTAGTTTTGACCATGAATGAATAAGCTTGAAAGTTTTCCAACATGTCCAAAACTAAGTTAATATATACCCTCATCCTTATATCCTTTGTTTGATAAACACCTTCAACTTGTTTAATGACTCATTCTGAATCTCCAAAAACATAAATGTTTTGAGCATTCATTCTTTTCAAAACCTCTAAGCCCAAAATCAAAGATTCATACTCAACCATGTTATTCATGCAATCAAAGTTTAATTTGTGGAAAAAGAACCTACTCTCATCACTTGGACTTGTGATCCAAATCCATACTCCTGCACCTTCTCTTCCTGTTGATCCATCAAAATGCAATGACCACCATCCTTCCGCCTCCTTATCATCGACTTGCTAATCTTCTGTTTGCTGATTTTCACACTGCTGAATTTTAGAACTCTGATTTTCTGCTTTCTTCTCATCTTCCGCTTCATTAGTCAATTCATTGAAAAGAATAGCAGAACCATGTTCAGTATCAAGAGCATAAATTGGAAAATTTTGGGGTTTGTCTTTACTACTCACCATGTAGGCCATTCTTGTCTCTTGATACAGTCTTATTTGCTCACCAAAAACATGAATGGTAGCATAAGTAAGGTCCATTTGCATTGTACTTTTTATTTTCGCTGCCCATGACCTTGACAACAACATACCAAACTTTGGTGGAATGTCTGCTACCACGATGTCCATGACCATAGTCTTAGCAGGAACTTGTCTTAGACCAACAACAACATCCTTAATTAAACCAATGCATTGAACTCTTTTCGTATCGAAGGAAAACAAGTCTTTATATGGCCTAGTTGTTTCTAACCCCATTCTTTCCATGATTACTTTGGGCATAATATTGTGAGAGGCCCCTGAATCCAACACAGCATTATGCAATGTCATGTCGTGAATGCTAAGGCTCACATAAAAAGGAGGCACCTCCTCATTCTGTTCATCTTCTAGTCTTGCACCCAAGTATATGGTTGGATGATCTTCTAGTACATTCAAAATATCAGCAGCGCCTGGTTGTGAATTCAACATTTTGACAGTCCCACTTCTATATTCATTTATCTTGAGAATCTCACCAAAAGGGACTGATATTTTAATCTTAGAAATTTCATTCTCAAGGCTGAAAACAGAAACAGATTTTTTAGCTTCTTTGATAGGAGGAACAACTGGTGTATCTTTCTTACCTTCAGCAACCTTAGGAGCATCTTTCTTGCCATCAACAACCTTAGGTGTATCTTTCTTAAAATATGCTTTGTTTGCAATGATAGGCACATTTCTATTTCTGAGATTGTATTGTTTTTGCATCTCAAAAATAGCATGTTGATATCCTTTGAGATAATATGATGGTTCTTCTCCATGGTTACCTTGGTATGATTCTTCATGTTCTTCTTTAGTCAAGAAAATTCCTAATATTTCTTCATCAAAACAATGAATAGACTCCTCAGAAATTTTAGGATCCTCTTCTTCATCAATCAAGTTCTGTTGGGAATGAGGTCTTACTAGGGGATCAAGCTATTGATTTCTTTTTTCCCTTAGTCTTTGCTGATTTTGAGGTCTCTTGAACTGAGGGTTTCTAAATTGAGGTTCATGTTGTGCAGGAGGAGCAGAGGTATTCCCAAGGGCCAGCCTATCCATCAAATTTTCCATTATTTTCATCATTGAATCCAACTTCTCTTGAGAGGTAGATGAGGAAGGCTTCTCTTCCTCTTTTAACTTATTCTTACCCATTTTTTACTTTTTAGTTGCCATCAAATTAACCTCCACCTTCATTGCATCATTTTTCATTTCAGCAAGTGAAGGGGATTCTCTTTCTCTTAGAAGTATAGAAAAATCATAGTCAAATGCTTCGGCATATCTCATTTGAGCTAAGGCTTGTGGTGGTTTCAAATGGGCAGGAATAAAGTGATACACCTTATTAAATATTTTTGAAAAGTTTTGAACAGATTCATCAGCAGCTCTTTTCAAAGTACTCTACTCAGTGATGGTTTGTACTGGATTAGTTCTATTTCCCCATTTTCTCAAAAAAGTATCTTCAAACTCATTCCAATTATGATTACTTCTAGGAGTAAGGGATTTATACCACTTCCTAACTTCACCAGTAAAACTCTGAGCTAACAACCTTAACTTAACATCTTCATTATCAACCTCCTCCCTGTCTATAAAATCATTAAATTGGTCCACATGTTCTTCTGCAGTTTTGATTATAGCAACATATTGGCTAGAGAGGTCATGTAAAATAGCTGGAAAAACAAGAGGGGCATATCTAGCAGGTGCAACGGTTGGAGGAGGTACATTTCCAACCATGGTTAGAGGGACTATTGTAACTTTAGTGATGACAAAAATAAAGGATGAAAAACTACTATGAGGAGGAATATTTTGTCTTTGTGGTCCACTAACAGTTGAACTCCAATTTGGAAAAGGTAAACCAGCTTTACTTTTCAAAAATAATTCAAAAGGATCAAGCTCTTTCAATTTATCTAAAGAATCTTTTTCCAACAACAACTCAGAAGTAATAGCTTTCCAAAACTCCTCTTTGTCTTCTTGTGTTACTAGAGTTGAGGTATCAATTCATCTCTTATTCAAGTCTAAGATAATTTCAGTTAGCTCTTTTTTCACTTTCTGATCTAAAAAAAACTTCATGAATTTTATCATCAAATATTTTGTCTTCACGACTTCTTAATATTTCAGAGGACAAGGATTTCAAATGAGATGGAGTACTTGATATTTTAGAAATGCCTTGACTGCCTCTTGAAATGGTGTTTGGATTGTCCACGATGGTAGGTGGATCTAGGTCACAATTAATCCTCGTGTACCTCCTTCTCAAATCCACCTTTGTTCATATAAATTTTAAATGGAGTCACCAAGGTAGATGCAACCTCGAAAAGCTTCTTGAGCTCCTACTACCTTCAGAAGTTCAACTTCAAAATCTCAGGAAAATATAATCTTCAGATTCTTGGCAGATGCACCAAAATGTTATCACAAAATTAGACCTAGTAGGCTACTAATCAAATCAATCTCATGCAAATATTTCAAACCAATCTTTTGATTGAGGCTTAGCCTCCTTAACCTGAGAGGGCTCTCTCAAGGGTTAATGATTTAGATAAAAGTATAGATGGCTAACTCTATATGGGGAAATAAACAGATAAATGATAGAAATAGGCTACAAATCATATTAGCAGGTATACATTAGGCTTATGGAGTCAAAATAGTTTTAGTAAACCAATAAATCTACTTAGCATGGAAGTTGAGGCATATCAGAGTTCTAGTCAAGAGAAAACACATGTGAAACTGTAAAAAAAACACAGTTAGTTTGTTTATGTAGGAAGTCAGAGCATCAAAGATGAATTCTGAGTAAAATAGAAAAACACCACTGCAATAGGATAATAAAAGATGCAATTAGAACAAGAACACACTAGAACTCCTTCTGAATCTCAAGTTGGCTAAGCAGAAATCTCTGTATTAGTTGAAAACCAGTCAATTACAATAAGCACAATCTTTTGCTAAAAATGTCCAACCCTTAGCATATTTGACTTATCGATCTTTTATAGACCATTTACAACATGAGATAACCTCATATTCTGCTAGATACTTCGAATTCCTATCTCTTGACATCTTACATAACCATATTACATGGGATTTATTACAAAAGATAGCTAATCTACTAAATAGTCCTATTACAAATAGGATTCAAACTCTTAATCACCTATCTATAACAACCTTATCTTAATTCAATTACATCATTTTACAAGTCTACTAACACATGGTCAAATCTAGAATATAAGCTTCAAATCTTTATGACCATAATGTTGACTTCCATCAAAGTAGGAAATAGTCCCCTGTTTTCTAGGCATAGGGTCCTTTACACTCTTGAGACATTTTGACCATCATGAATTCATAATTTCGAGGTCCTTTTGTTGTTAGAAGCTGAAGTAATAACTTCCAAAAATTCTCCTTAAGCTCTAGGTGTTCAAAACCATTGTCAAACTGTTCAAATGAGCTGTAATAGACCTGCGCTATGAAAACAACACAATTTCGTAGCACTTTTCCTAGCGCTGCTCTTTTACCTTTTTTCCTTCAAAATTTTGATTTATTTCCTCCATGATTATCTTCATTATCATTCAATACATCCTACCTAGAAATTTCAGATCATAATTCATACTTTTTCCTTTCAAAATTTTATGAGAAAGAGTGGAAAAAGCTGCTACAGCAGTTTCATAGTGCTTTTCACTCTTTTTACACTGTTTGCGCTATGAAACTGCTGAGTGAGCAATTTTGTCCAAATTTTTTCAAAGTGAAAACTGTAAATGTGTCAAAACTCAAAACAACCCTGATTTCATCAAATCAAAAATCCATATGAACTGAAAAACACAGTCTTCATGAGGTTCCTTCTTAATTTTCACTTGATTTAGCTCTTGACTTTTTAATGATTGTCATTTTGCACCTTTGTTCTTTAACTCATCCTGAATCACTTTCAGCTGCTGCTCCAAGTCTTCCACTTTATCTTTAAGTTTCCTGTTACTAGCTCTCAAGTGGGTATTTATTACTCTGACAAATTTGGCTTCCTTGATTGTTGGGACTGTCCATGTGAAAAACTGCTCTGCACTGCTTGGAGTTTCAGAAATAGAACTAGTTTGACCTTCCCATAGTGCCTTCATTCTTTTGAAATTTTCTTTCTCAATACTATGCTTTCTAGCCCTCTTTCTCATCACAACAATTTCTTGGTTTTCCAACCTCAATTTCTCTTCAAGATGTTGAAACTCTGTCATTTCTTCTTTTCCCTTCTTTGTTCTGTTGGCTGCATGCTCTACTGTAGGTGATGAGAGATCAACCAATTCTTCAGGGGCTTTAGTTGTTTCAATAGTTTCTTGAACTTCCTTGCTGCCTTCCTTGAGTTTCTTAGCATGCCTAGTTAAAGGTTTCATTGCTTGAAAGATGAAGGCTACATCTTCTCCCTCAAACTCAAGCTTGTTTGCAGACTTATCCCTTTTCTGTTTATGCTCATCTTCTCCGATGAACTCAGCTTGAACAATGGGTGTCTCCTCTATATAAATTTCATGAAGGATGTCATCTAAATTTCCCTTAATTACTGGGTTGTCCTTTGAAACTAAAACAAATATATTTCCTTTTGATGCCACTGCTTGGCTTCTTGTCACTCTTTTGATTTCCTGCTTGCTGGAAACTTGTTATTGTTTTGCCTCTTTGACACTCTTTGACCTCTGTTTTGTAGGTGATGGAGTTGGTGTGTCAATCATTTGTGTCTGCTCTGTCCTTTTCTCAACTTGTTTCCTTGGCTTTAGTTTTACAAATTCCTTTGGTTTTGCAACCACAGGTTGACTAGAATCCGCTATTGGTGGTGATGGAGTTCCTTTAGTTTTAGGGTTTCTAGCAAGAGTTAGGGTTTCCAACTCAAAACCATTTATGAACAAGAAAGATGACCAATACATACCTATCCTCTAAAGTTCATTCAAAATCAATAACTTCATCAAACCATGATGAAACAAGGATGTTTCACAACCTTCAGATTTGGCTTGTACTTTGTCAGCCATTTTTGCAAGACTCCTATGTAGATAAAAAGGCAAATCAAGCGAAATCTTACTAGTGAAATGCATAAGCAACTTGAAATGATATGTGTAGACCTTATGATATCTGCCTTCACATGTAAAATACCTTTTGAATGTTGAGCAGTAGCTTTGCGTAAGTGTCTTTGATGCAGCTTCTAGGGATTTCATTATTGAGGTCCATATCTGCATACTCAGGTTTCATGAACTCCTTGCATGGCTCCATATCAAATTTGATACTTTTGAACCAAGTTTCTTGTCCTCTTAGTATCTCTGTAACAGTAGCAATAATCTCTGGTGTAATTAGCACACTTAGCATCCCAAGCTTGGTAGTTGTTCCATTGAAGTTCAAGGCAAATTCTTTGGAAACCTATGTGTGGCAACCCTGCAAATTTTTACAAAACCGAAGACAACCTACTCTACTGAATGCCTCCATCACTACTAGGTCTTCAATTATGGCCTTCATATTTTCAGGCTCATGTCTTAAGCGATGCCCCCCTCTGTGGATTTTCTTTTCCTCTGCCATGCTTCACAGAAAACCTGTCAGCCTCGCTTGATAAATTGAATCAGCCTCGCTTTAAAATATGCAACAACAACCTCACTTGATTAGTTTATATCAGCCTTGCTTGATTAGGATGTAGAAAACCTTTTGGAACATACACAGGTTTGGCTTGACACTTCAATGGGAGCTTAGACATTCGAATGGAGGCAAGAGAGAGGAGAATGACCAAATTAAGCAAGATTTTGAATTTGAAATGTCATCTCATAGCTGAATGATGCCTCATTCATACCCTATCATGACAATGATGACTGCAATATGGGTAAGTACATTGAATCTCATCACTAACTGACTCATCATACCACGGACCTATCATTTCCGAACGCATTCTGACACATTTCAGCACAAATGACAAGATAGTTTAGAAACTGCGCTTTCATAGCGCCGACAATGTATTTTTCCTTGTTTGCGCTACAAAACTATTAGTGCTTTCATAGCGCAAATCAACTTTTTTGAACTAGTGGCACTATGAAAACGTGGATTCTTGGCTAATTTCACAATTTTGATCCAAAACTTTATGGAATGACTCCCAAATTAAAATTATGGATATTTGATAATGAATGGACCTTTAAAAGACTTTATTTGAACTTAATGATGACCTTTGAACTTATAAAAATCTAACCCACCCTTAACCAAAACCTAAATTGACTTCTAAACCCAATTTAGAACCATGACCAAAAAAAAACTTGATACAATGATGTTTTGAAATTGTTTGGGTGATAACACACCGCACGCACTTATTTGCAGGGGTCTACGCACTTATTTGTATACTTTCTTAGGTCTTCGTGCATTCAGCAGCAGGAGCCTTTCCTTTCCCACAAAACAACAGAATATCGACTCAATAAAACCTTACATCCAAATGCATTATATCATTAGTTCTTGATTTATTTAGATTGCTTTCAATACTATCCTAGACTACTTATATATTCTTGTCTTTTACAATACTATGGTCTAAAAACCATGGGCGGAGCTCAAGGTATACAAAACATTCCCATAAATTTACAAAATAAGGAGCTTTGACCCACCCCAAAACCCCTAAGACTCTATCATAACTTTGTTTTGCACACTACGTTCCTCAAAATGTAGATTATTTATCAAAATATTCAATCAAGGGGTACCCTATCCAACAGTCTAGTTGAGATTGGGATTAAAGGGAAAATAACTATAAGTTGTATAATTAGAAAATTGTACAGTTCGTGCATGAGGTCACTAGAAAGCCTTAGATTAATTGTGCAATCAATTCCATGTAATTTCCTAATTAATAGGGCCAAAATTCCTCCAGGAATGCATAAACAAGGCTGGGGGACAGAGGTTGACAATTGGTTAAGTATTGGACCGATTTTGTCTAGATCAGAGTGAGACAATCAACAGAGTGTAGAGGTATCTCATCGAGGGAAATATAATTGTATTTTTTCATGGTCTTGAATTTATGAAATATACAGATAGCGGGGTTTTGAGCATATGACTTCCCCAGATACATCTTGTGTTGTGTGATTGATAATTTATTTCTCTTACGTGTTATGTGATTGTGCGATTGAATTTGGTTTCCGCAAATTTTAGAAGGATTCAATATTTTGTTTTAGTACATTACAAGATCAGATTGAATCCCCTTGGATATATTTTCTACATTATCATCCTTATAGGAGGATTAATAGGGGATACTTTCTAAATGAATTTAAGAAATAAAAGTCACCTAATTTCTATGGAGAAGTGAAGAAACCAACAGATGTAGAGGCTTGGATACTTTGGATGAACAAGTTCTTTGAGTTGCATGAGTACACAGAAAACATGAAGGCCAAAACTTCTATCTTTAGTTTGAATGGTAAAGGAGATATCTGGAGGGAATATGTGAAGTGGGTCAGAGACAGCAGGACAAAGGACGTGAGTTGACATGAGTTCAAGAGGCTTTTCAAGAAGAAGTACTTGTCATAAAGGTACTATTCTGGTACAACAAAAGAATTCCATGAGCTAAAGATGAGATCGATGATAGATGAGGAGTATACGACCAAGTTACTAGATCTATTGAGGTATGTACCTTATATTAAAGAGGAGAAGGCTAAATTTCAGCGATTTTTTAGTGTTTTCCATTAGCATTTAGAGATCGGATTGAGTATGATGAGCCTCAGTCACTTGAGTAAGTTATTGGGAAATTGAAGCATTATTATTGAACAGTTAAAGTGTAGGAATGAATCTCAGCAAGGATGGAAAGGGAAAGATAAAGGTAAGGGTAAATGGAAGCCAAAAAGAACAAGGCCTCTGAATGCAAAAGAGAAATAAAATATGGCACCACAAAATAAGTTCAATGTAGCGAGACAGGGACATGGATCACAACAACAGCATAGAGGTGATGGTACTAGATGGTTGGAGTGTTGGAAATGCAGTAAGGAACACCTTAAGAGAGATTGTCCATAGAATCAGGGTGGTATGCCTTAGATATATAATGGAGAGGAGGCGCATATTGTTGGGGATGTTGGTTAGAGTTCTCCTCGTATCTATGTAGCACTAGATAATAGGTGGGCAGACCATCATGCATCTATCATTGAGATGGATGGTAAGCTTTGTGATCAAGTTGTTTCTATTTTTATTGACCATGGATCTAATTATAGTTATGTTAGTCCTGACTTGGTGAATAAGTGTGGTTTGAATAAAAAAGTGCATGCAAAATCTTTGTTAATGCATTAGGCTACAGGTACAAAGAAAATAGTTCATCATTGGGTAATATTCTTGTATGTCTACAACAACACCTGAACATATTTCTTTTGGGATCATATAGTGTGCTATTGGGTATGGACTGACTATACTTTCACATGACGAAGGTGGATTGTTATGACAAATATATTGAGTGCTTAAATGACAGTGGGGAACCAAGAGTCTTACAGGGAAAGAAGAAAGTCACATCAGTTAGGATGGTGTCAGCTATGCAGGCCAAGTGTAGTCACAGCAAAGGGTGTGTGTTATTTGCAGTACATATCTATAGTGACAAAGGTAAGGAAGTTGAGGATGCATATGTTTTGAGAAGGTACCCAATTCTACAATAGTTTCAGGATGTATTTCCTGCAGATATTTTAGAGTTTCCACCTCACAGGGAAGTAGACTTTTCTATTGAGTTGGTACCAGGGGTAGCTCCAACATCAAAAGTACATTACAGGATGAGCACACCTAAGTTGGTAGAGTTAAAGTTGCAACTGAAAGAGATGCTTTACAAAGGACACATTAGGCTAAGTGTGTCACCATGGGGTGCACCGGTATTGTTTGTAAAGAATAAGGATGGTACTCTCAGTCTATGCATTGAATATAAGAAATTGAACAAAGTGACCATTAAGAACAGATATTTGTTGTTGAGGATTGATGGCTTTTTTGATCAGCTAAAGTTAAAATAGTGTTCTTGAAGATTGATCTAACATCCAGATATCATCAGGTATGCATTAAGGAAGAGTACATTCACAAGACAACTTTCTGGACCAGGTATGGGCATTATGAGTTTGTTGTAGTTCCATTTGGTTTGAATAATGCTCCATCTACCTTTATGTGTTTAATGAATAGTGTGTTTCATCCATATTTGGACAAGTTTGTTATTACGTTCATTGATGACATATTGGTATATTCTAAAAATGAGTAACTATTTCGATCATTTGGCAACAGTGTTGAGATTGTTGAGAGAGCATTAGTTTTATGATAAGCTCAACAAGTGTAGTTTCTTTCAGATTAAGGTAAATTACTTAGGACATGTTGCTGTTATGAAGGTAAATCCTCTCTATGGAAAGAGACGATCCCTCTAGCCCTAGAGTGGGTCTAGTAACAAGAGGACAAACTAGGGTGTAGGATCCTAATTACTGAATGAAATAAAGGCGGTAGATCAACCTACCTAGAGTCCAACGTTGTCATCATGGCTATTGCAGTGGTGGCCTCTTGATTCTTGTCTAGGCAAGTCATGATCCTCTCGCAGCGATGCTCAAATATCTACACAAGATCAACGAACAAGAGCAGCATATGAAACAACGATCTCATTCATAATTATTAACCATTCAAGGAGGGTTAAGCATGTTGCATTAAATATAATACATCAACGTAAAATGGGAACCAGACAATAGTTATACACATGTATTAATAGAAGAAAGAGTTACAACCAAGCCTTGACATCACAACCTCCTTTAGCGAGGTTCAGTTGAAGCGTGTCTTGACGAATGTCAGGAAATTCAGATGGGATGAAGGCACAAGCCTAAGATCTCTCAATGAGGGACTCTTACATTCTATCTCTCCAGCGTTTCTACTATATTATCTTCAGTTCAACTAGCTTCAACAATGGAGGATGGCTATATTTATGCACGGAGAGGAGGAGGTTGGGATCCCTACTATAGAGGAAGGGAGGCCTTATCCTTTGGGAGGTTTCCCCAAAAGGTGGAAACAAGAGGCCAAAGGAGGAAGGCCATGGTTATTCAGTCGAACCACTCCCCATGACTCATCCACGAAGTTGTAAGGAGGAAGGCTGTGGTTATTCAGTCGAACCACTCCCCATGACTCATCCACGAAGTTGTTGTGATTGAAACTTCACCTCTATTTTTATTAAACTTTCCATAAACATATTGGCGCAGGAGGCTAACTGAGACAGAGCACCAGCTAGTGTGGGGGCTAGTGTTAATCTGCCTCATCAGTGTGAGGACATAACTGGCTACCAACGCTAAGGCAAAAGCAAGGGTTTTTGGTGGTCTGTTCAGGAAATAGTCAACAGAAGGAATGTTAGAATCATGATAAGGGATACAATGATGGTATTTGCAAGGCATGACACTTTATTTTGACCACTGAAAGGAGCCTCCAATGTGTGGTTATGGGGATTGCAGGGACGATGACAAAATTTTGTGTAACAGTTGTCTCCAAGGAGGGCATAGCAATGGATCCATAAAAGGTTATAGCTAAAATGGAGTGGGAATCTCCTATAATTGTAGATGAGGTGAGATCCTTCATGGGATTGACAAGTTATTACAAGAGGTTCATTAGGAATTCCTCACAGATTGCTTATCCTATTACATCCTTGCAGAGGAAAGGCAAGAAGTTTGAATGGACAGGGGAGAGTGTGGTTAGTTTTGCACAACTTAAGCAGTTGTTGAGACATGCTCCAGTGTTAAAGATTGCTTATTATAACAAATAGTTTGAAGTGTGTGCATATGCTTGAATGAGAGGACTTGGTGGAGTCCTTAGGTAGGATGGACAGGTGGTATGCTATGAGTCACTGAAACTAAATGAGTATAAGAAGAACTATCTGACGCATGCTCTTGAGCTAGTAGCAATCATACATGCATTGAAAATGTGGAGGAACTATCTTCTTGGTAGGAGGTTTTTATTGATGAGTGATCATAGTGGATTAAGGTATCTATTTGACTAGAAGAATATGAACTCTAGGCAAGCTAGATGGTTGGCCACGATCAGTGAGTTTGACTTTGAGATCAAGTACATTAAAGAAAAGGAGAATAGGGTCGCAAATGATCTTAGCAGGTGGATATAGGTAAATCACATAGCAAATATTAGCTCCTTTGGGACATATTTACAGGATATGATCTTGCAGACAGGTCAACGAGATGACAGGTATATGGAGATTATGAACAATTTGTATCAGAGAACAGATACAGGTGCAGGTGTGTAGGATGTGAACTATCATCTCATGGAAAATGGATTAGTTAGGTTTAGAGATAGGATATATGTGGCAGACAATAGTGATCTCAAGAAGGTGATCTTAAGGGAGTTTCAAGAGAAATCATATTCAGGTCACCGAGGTGATCAGAAGACATTGACCCCAGTGAAGAAGTTTTATTATTGGTCGAATCTAAAGAAGGATATAGAAGAGTTTGTGGATAGGTGTTTGGGTTTCCAACATGTGAAGGAAGAGTGTAAGCATCTAGGTGGACTTCTATAATTGATTGGGATTCCATAATGGAAACAGGAGGTCATTTCCATGTACTTTATGACACGTTTTCCGAAGAAATCTAGACAACACGATTCCATCATGGTTTTTGTGAACAACTTGACAAAGGTAACGCACTTCATTCCAGTGAAGTTTACATTCTCAGCTAGTGATGTAGCACAGGTGTGCACTACAAGGAAAAGACCCTCTAGCGGATGTTTTTGAGGAACCCCTTATAAAAATACCCCAGACATCTGTTTCTAGCAGAGGTTCCTAGAGGAGGTTGGCGGGCGGAGGTTTTTGCGGATGTATTTCATCTAGTGCTCTTATCACAGTAAAACGCCCCGGTGCGTTCAAGATGACAAAGCACCGGTGTGGTTAAAAAATTGGCACACCTGACACCGTGCGCTCCGTACACACCCGCCCGGTGTGTTTTATTTCTGTAGAGTACCAGTACTTGATCCAGGTGGATATCGGTGGCCACCCACCTATTCCATTTGGACCCACACCATCAATTCTTGCAGCTTTTCACATTCAACACCACTTACTATTTTTAGCAGGTTTTCGGGTCCTGCACTTCCGGAGCCGTTTTGGGGCCTTAATGATCCAGGTGGATATTGGTGGCCACCCACCTATTCCATTTGAACCCCCACCATCAGTTCGTTCACTTTTTAAGTTGCAACAAAACTTGCTATTTTTAGCAGTGTTTCGGGTCCTGAACTTCCGGAGCTGTTTTGAGGCCCTAAACGACGTTTTTTGGGAAAACCGAGAGTAACATGGGTCCATAGACTGATGTTGCTCACATCAAAATTTTACTCCTCGAATAGATATTTCTAATGAGATATTGAGCGTGTCAAACAGAGATCGGATGCCAAAGTTATGTCCCCGGGAAGTTGAAACACCAACTTACCCAAACGGGGGCCCACAATTTTGGCGCTTCATCTCCTAGAGTTAGGTTTTTGGAATTTTTAGTTTTTTCATTGTTTCTCAATAATAAATAGGCCCTCGAGCCTCATTGTAACATAGTTCAGAGGTCTGTAGCCACCACATCTCTTCTTAGAGATTCGCTACCAGCACCCTAGCTATTTTATTTCCATTATGTCTGTAAGAATATTTCTATTATTTGATATTAATGAAATGGCGCATTATTTTCGCTGCATCTCTATGTTTATGGTTATTTCTATATTCTGCTGCGTTCCTGCATAAATCTGGATCAGTGGTATCAGAGTGGTTTGCTCTTTCTTTGTTTTTCTTTGCATGTCCCCAACGCGGTCAGGGTATAAGGAGTTAGGGCTCGATCTGGTTGAACCCTTGCAAGATCAGCCTCACAAACTCTGATGACCTCCCATGGCGGAAGAAAAGAAAGACGAGGGAATAAGAAATCCTATCAAAATATTGCTCGAGGAGGCCCTTGAGAAACAAAGGAACGCGATGATGGATAACTTTGCTCAGATCCTTCAATGACTGCCATTAGGGGAATTTTGAGGTCTAAAATGGGCCTCCTAAGGAAAATGTACAATCAAAATTCACTTTATGAGAACCAATCACATTTTAGAGGATGACATCATCCCTAATGGTTGAGGTGGCATTGCTTGAGTTAAAAGTACTTACTTGTCACATTCTCAATGGTGGATAAAAAATCATGGTTAACCATGGTAGTGCTCTAAGTAATTTTAAAGTCAAAGTAAAGTACTCATAATAAATGTCATTTCCCACTTTTTGAATAAAAATATATTATTGTCATTTCATATTTCTTGAAAGAAACAATGCATATCCCTATACATTTATTATATTATATTATATTACTTTTATATAGTATATTAATTACATGTTATTATATTATTTGAATAATATAAATTTAATTAATAACATATAATATAATTAAGAATTTATAAATTTATATTTATATTTTATTTTAAGTTATTTAAGTACAAATGACAAATGCATTAGTTGTTCAATGATAATTACTTTTTCTTGAAAATATCATTTGTATTTATAGTCACATCAATACAATTTTTTTATTAATTTTATTTTGGTACAACCTTTGAATTGAATTTAACTATGGTTAGATGGATTGTGGTGCAAAAAGTGAATTGAAAATTTATAAATATTATTTTATTGTTGTAGTTATTATTTTATTATTTCCTTAGGAGGCCCATTTTAGACCTCAATTTTCCCCTAATGCCACCTACAACGCATCTGCATCCAACAACCACTCTGGAGGCGCCACTCCCTTCAATGTATAGGTAAAATTTGATAGTCCTGTATTTGAAGGCCAAATAGATGTAGACGCCGTAGATAGATGGTTGAATTTTCCGGAAGCGTATTTCTCGGTCCATGATTTCTCTGACCGTGAAAAGATTATTTTTGCACTCCTCAAAGCTGCCCCCCATGTCAAAGATTGGTGGGAAACCTACCGTGAGCAAGAGGACGAAGGGGAACCCTCTCTGTTCTCAGACACACCCACTTGGAATTCGTTCCGAGATGGCATCAAGGAACAATATTACCCTGTGGAAAGCTATGAGGACAAATACATCCAATGGACCACACTGCGGCAACAAAGGGATCAAGATGTGCACGAACTGATGAATCTGTTCCATACGCTGTGCATAAAGTTGGGTATTAAAGATTCAGAGAGAAATTTGGTGCTCAAGTACCGCGGCTGTCTACACAAACACATTCAGGAGGAAATGGAGTTCCTCGACATTACATTGCTTGGCACGACATATCGCTATGCTGCCAAGATCAAGAAAAAATTTAAGCAGAAGAAGCGAAAATTTGGATCTACGAATCCGAAAGGTGCCCCCGAAACAAAGAACAAGGGGCAAGGCCAAAGTGGTGCTACTCAGAACAACACCAAAAATCAAAAGAAGGACACAAGGAAGTGGTGTGAATTTCATAACAGCCCCACTCACAACACAAACGAGTGTCGGGCCAAACAGTCATTGGTGGCTGAACTAAAGGCACCTGAATCAGATGCATTTTCTGATCCTGAGTCAAAACCAGACAAAGGCAATGACAAAGGGAATAAGATCATTGATGCGGACCCCAGTGCCATTGTTTCCACCACCAAGATCTAGAGGGAGGACCCAGAGGATCCAGAGGAGGGGGAGCACCTCTTCCATTCACAAATGTGGGTGAAGGGTTCTCCGCTGCAATTCCTTGTCAATAACGGAAGCCAAAAGAACCTCGTTTAAGCAGAGGTCGTGAAGCGGCTTGGCCTACCAACCATAGCACACCCGCAGCCATATACCATTGGGTGGCTTCACCCAGGGAGAGATATCCGCATCCGCCAATAGTGCCGCCTTCCGTATAGCATCAAGCCATTCACGGATGAGGTATTATGTGATGCTTCTCCTCTTGATGTAGCTGATGTATTATTGGGCCAACCATAATTGTGGAGGTGACATGATGTGTATGAGTCTAGGCCTCGTACTGTTATTATTACTTTGGGAAATAACTTATACAGGATACCAGAGGTAGTACTGCCTCCTGTCATCTCTTTGACTACTGCAAAACAACGCAGTAAGATTGTTTCCCAAACAAGGAAATTCATTTTCCTTACAACTCGCTCATAGGGAAAGAAGAATATTGTGGCCACAACCTCGAAACATGGCTCCCTTTCACGACTTCAGCAGATGGACAAATTCATGGAGGAATACGAGGACATTTTCTCCTCACTCACAGAGGTTCCTCTACACTGTCAGGACAAGTACTCCATTGATCTGACCCCCAATGCACCGCCACCTGATGTTACCATACCTCCTGCAAATACACATACATAATCCACACATGTACTATCTGAGGCTGATAAAGAAACCAAATTTACTAAATGCATCCAGCTTGTCTACCCATAGGTCCATGACATATTCAACAAATCTAATACCCAGTTGTACAACATTTGCTTCATCTTAGGGAGGATCTCAACGCAATGGGGACCATTGCTTCCTACGGAGGGAGGAATGATCCAGGTGGATATCAGTGGCCACCCACCTATTCCATTTGGACCCACACCATCAATTCTTGCAGCTTTCCACATTCAGCACCACTTACTATTTTTAGCAGGTTTTCGGGTCCTGCACTCCCGGAGCTGTTTTGGGGCCTTAATGATCCAGGTGGATATTGGTGGCCACCCAACTATTCCATTTGAACCCCCACCATTAGTTCGTTCAGTTTTTAAGTTGCAACACAACTTACTGTTTTTAGTAGTTTTTCTGGTCCTGAACCTCCGGAGTCGTTTTGAGGCCCTAAACAACTTTTTTTGGGAAAAACGGGAGCAACATGGGTCCATGGACGGACGTTGCCCCATGTTGCTCACATCGAAAGTTGTACTCTTCGGATAGATCTTTATAATGAGCTATTGAGCGTGTCAAACAGAGATCGGATGCCAAAGTTATGTCCCCGGGAAGTTGAAACACCAACTTACCCAAACAGGGGCCCACAGTTTTGGCACTTCATCTCCTAGAGTTAGGTTTTTGGACTTTTCAATTTTTTCATTGTTTCTCAATAATAAATAGGCCCTTGAGCCTCATTGTAACACAGTTCAGAGGTCTGTAGCCACCACATCTCTTCTCAGAGATTCGCTACCAGCACCCTAGCTATTTTATTTCCATTATGTCTGTAAGCATATTTCTGTTATTTGATATTAATGAAATGACGCATTATTTCCGCTGCATCTCTATGTTTATGGTTATTTCTGTATTCTGTTGCATTCCTGCATAAATCCGGATCAGTGGTATCAGAGTGGTCTGCTCTTTCTTTGTTTTTCTTTGCATGTCCCCAATGCGGTCATGGTATAAGGAGTTAGGGCTCGATCTGGTTGAACCCTTGCAAGATCAGCCTCGCAAACCCCGACGACCTCCCATGGAGAAAGAAAATAAAGATGAGGGAGTAGGAGATCCCATCAAAATATTGCTCGAGGAGGCCCTTGAGAAACAAAAAAACGTGATGATGGATAACTTTGCTTAGATCCTTCAACGAATGCCCATCTACGGTGCATCTGCATCCAAAAGCCACTCAGGAGGCGCCACTCCCTTCAAGGTACAGGTAAAATTTGATATTCCTGTATTTGAAGGCCAAATAGATGCAGATGCTATAGATAGATGGTTGAATTTGCTAGAAGGGTATTTATCGGTCCATGATTTCTCTGATCGAGAAAAGATTATTTTTGCACTCCTCAAAGCTGCCCCCCATGTCAAATACTGGTGGGAAACCTACCGTGAGCAAGAGGACGAAGGGGAACCCTCTCTGTTCTCGGCCACACCCACTTGGAATTCATTCCGAGACGACATCAAGGAACAATATTACCCTGTGGGGAGCTATGAGGACAAATACATCCAATGGACCACGTTGCGGCAACAAAGGGATCAAGATGTGCACGAACTGGCGAATCTGTTCCATACGCCGCACACAAAGCTGGGTATTAAAGATTTAGAGAGACATTTGGTGCTCAAGTACCGCGGTTGTCTACACAAACACATTCAGGAGGAAATGGAGTTCCTCGACATTACATCGCTTGGGCACGACATATCACTATGCCACCAAGATCGAGCAGAAATTTAAGTAGAAGAAGAGAGACTTTGGATCTGTGAATCCGAAAGGTGCCCCCAAGCCAAAGAACAAGGGGAAAGGCCAAAGCAGTGCTACTCAGAACAACACCACGAATCAAAAGAAGGACACAGGGAAGTGGTGTGAATTTCATAATAGCCCCACTCATAGCACAAATGAGTGTCGGTCCAAACAGTCATTGGTGGTCGAACTAAAGTCACTTGAATCAGATGCATTTTTTGATCTTGAGTCAAAACCAGACAAAGGCAATGAAAAAGGGAAGTAGATCATTTATGCGGAACCCAATGTCATTGTTGCCACCATCAAGATCCAGAGGGAGGACCCAGAGGATCTAGAGGAGGGGGAGCGCCTCTTCCATTCGCAAATGTGGGTGAAGGGTTCTCCGCTGCAATTCCTTGTCGATAGCGGAAGCCAAAAGAACCTCATTTCAGCAGAGGTCGTGAAGCGGCTTGGCCTACTGACCATAGCACACCTGCAGCCATATACCATCGGGTGGCTTCACCCAAGGAGAGATATTCGCATCTGCCAACAGTGCCGCATTCCGTACAACATCAAGCCATTCACGGATGAGGTATTATGTGATGTTGCTCCTCTTGATGTAGCTGATGTATTATTGGGCCAACCTTAATTGTGGAGGCGACATACTGTGTATGAGTCTAGGCCTCGTGCTATTATTATTACTTTAAGAAATAACTTGTACAGGATACTAGAGATAGTATTGCCTCCTGTCATCTGTTTGACTACTGCAAAACAACGTAGTAAGATTGTTTCCCAAGAAAGGAAATTCATTTTCCTTACAAATCACTCACAGGGAAAAAAGAATATTGTGGCCACAACCTCGAAACAGGGCTTCCTTGGACGGCTGCAGCAGATGGAAAAATTCATGGAGGAATACGAGGACATTTTCTCCTCACTCATAGAGGTTCCTCTACACTATGAGGACAAGTGATCCATTGATCTGACCCCCAATGCACCGCCACCTGATGTTACCATACCTCCTGCAAATACACATACATAATCCACACATGTACTTCTTGAGACTGTGTTGTGGAGGTAAATCCCCTCTGCGGACAGAGGCGATCCCTACTAGCCCAGACCAGGTCTAGCAACAATCAATCACACTATAGCGCAGGTCCCTAATTGCAAATAAACCAACTAGCGATGAAGGCTTACCTGGAATCTAACGCAGTCGTTGTAGAAGAGGTGGCACTCCCGTTCCTCAACTCTGGCAGATCACGATCTCCACGATCTCCGTGATGGGACACCTGCACATGCGAGAAACAAAACAAATGCAAGCGTAAAATCCAGTAGATGCAACTATATGTCAGTCAGAAAGGACATAACTCATCATCGTAAATAACAACAAGAGTGGAACCATAACAAATAGTCGTTCATTAATAATCAATCAAAGGAAAATTACAACCATAGTTCTGACGCTGAATTCTCCTTCGGAGGGGGTCGCTAGTAGAACACGTCTCAAAAAGCCTATCAAGGATGGGACAAACCTCTCTTCTCAGACTTGACGATAGTCTCCTTGCTTGAAATTGGCCTTAAGGGAATTATGGAGGCTCTTGCAGCGTAAGGTGCTTCAAACATTGGGGGAAAACCACCCGGTCGGGACCTTAAGACAGCTCCTTTTCCGTTTGGGATGGTGGCTCCGACTGGATTTAAAGGACCAGTTTCCTTATAACTAAGTGGATTGAATTGGATGGGTGAAAATGGGACTAAATTAACGGAAAATAAAACTATCTAATCTAAACTAAATACTGATAAAGAAATTCTAATTTTAACCCGGGTGATTATATGTGAATACAACTTAGGATTGTTTCAATCTAATAATAACCATGGAAATGTATTATTAGTTAAATTGAAATGTGTAGAAACGAATAAAGATAACTCTGTTTAATAAATTAAACAGATTTATATTAGCATATTGCATTCATCATTATATACCATTCATATATGCCTATAAATGATAACATTCCAATTATACTCAGAAATGATAATATAAAAGGAAATATTATGAAATTCAAATATATAAATGATAGCAAATTCTTCAAATGAATACCATATAACGGAGAAAATCAACAGTGAACAGATAAAAATACCTCATTCATCTTTCAGACTATCAAACGAAATGTGATACTCTGATCTAGCAACTCCGATGTAAAATTAAATCCAAAGGCACAAAAATGCAACACTTCAAAGATAATTTTGAGCACAAAAATCACCAGATGTGATCTTTCATATAAATATAATAAGGAATGAAGTACAGAAATGTTAGCTCCAAATCCCAAAAATATTACAACTTCCGATCCCTCTCTAAATGCATGAGAGGGATTTAAATAATAAATTACATAACAAAATCCTAATACTAATGCTACAATCTATCAAATTAAAACTAAAATGCTATCTTGAATGAAACTGATTCATTGTTTTTCTCCCTCGCTTGATGAAGCCAAGTTGCAAATGTTCAACATATCTCGGAGTCTTGGTGGATGACTCATCTCAGAATGCAACTGTCCAGCATAGGTGGCATCGGAAAATTCTGGAATTAGACAATCGACAGCGTTTGATAGAAAGTTGATAGCTGTCTGTTGATTGTTTGGTTTGATCAAATGAGTCCACATACTGTCCCAGGATATTGTTTGAAGTTTGCCGATTTGTTGACTTTTCCTTTCCATTTCTTCTCTCCACCTGTCTTCAGTTTCTTTTATTTTTGGCAAACTGCCAGGAACACAGTCTGAAATGAGATTAATTGAGTATAAGCTGTCATTTATGAGTTGTGTGATATTATTCATCATATTTCTGGCCCTGGATATTGCTCTCTCAGCTTTCATTAGTTGATGTTCCCATTCTGTAAACAAGATTTCTTTGTGTTTTTCCTCTATCCTAGGAAGATTTGCTTCTTTTCCTTTTTCTGTATCCTGCTAGTTGAGAAACTCGGAAATCTTTTCATCGGCATCATCTATTTCTTGTCTAAGAGTTATGATATTTTGGATCAAAGATGAAGTAATATCACATAAAGGTTCTGCTTGTGACAGCTTTGAGCAAAATTCAATTAACTGCTGAGTCAATAGTTTATTAGCCTCAAAGGCTTCTGATTTGAATTCATTTAACTTTGGGTAATCTTTAAACTTATCCAAAGTTGCTTGAAATTCCTTTTCTTGAATCAATTTTGCATTTTCCTCATTTTGTAGCAGACTTTGTAACTTAGAAATTTCTTCATTTAGCTGCTTTTGTTTGCCTAAAAGCTTTTCATCAACTTTCTTCTTTTCTTCAGCAAGCTGTTTTTCCAATTCTTTAGACCTGAGTGCCTGATCCTGTAGTTGCTGTTGCAATTGGCTAATCTGTTGCTGATTTTCCTTAGCTTGTTCTTCCAGTGAAGCTATGTGAAGATCTTTCTGAGTTACCAGTTGAGAAACTTCTACAACTTTATCTACTGTTGCAACACTATAAGCTCCTGTATACTGGGATAATTTCGTGAGGTCTTCAAATGGATTCATTTCATTGTTCTTATAAACAATATTCATAAACTCCTCTGATGGAGTAGAAAATATGCCCTGTTCTGTTTTTCTTTTCTTTCTTTGCCTTTTAACAACAACCTTATGTTTAGGGCTTTAAAATACATCCAAAGGAGGGATCTCCTCAACTTTTAATACAATATGCCCTGTAGGATGTTCAGGAATGATTTCAACATCCTGCTCCATTTGCTCTTCATCTTTATCCTGCAATCCAAGCTGTTGAGCAAACTGATCATATTGTTTTAATAGCTGAGAAGAAACATCAAGATTAGTGGAAACCATAATATCCTTAGTTATTTCTTTTCCTTTTTATTTATCTATGCTCTGCTCAGTGCTTTTGTCATCCGATCCATCCTTTTGATTATGCACATCATCATTGATATTTGTGCATTTGTCTGTCATTTGAGAAGTAGACTTCTGGCCAGTATTTGGACCGGATTTATCATCAGTATTTCCCTTTGGGACATCAGGTTTGTCAATAGTGACCACTTTTTGAGTATGTACAGTCGGCTGGTTGACAGCCGATTGTGTAATGATTTTGCTGGTAGATGTTTCTACTATCGTTTGGCCGGATGTACCTTCTGTCTCTGATTTTTGGATTTGAGTTCTCAGCTGGTCCAGAGGTACTCTCAACAATCTCTGGCTTCTAAATAAGAGAAATTTATTTATTTCCTCCTGTTGAAATTTAGACTTGACCAAGTCAAAAATTTGAGGAAACTTATCTAATGAAACAAACAAATCATCGAACATATCTGGTTCATGCTCAAAACGAGCAATTGAAACTGAAGCAGTGACATCAAATGCTATCTTTTTTGGATCATATTGTCTTCCAGGAATGGTTGCAAATTTATAACCTCTTATCTTGGAGACTTCCTTTTCTGCATGCTTGAAATCATTTAGAGTGAAATGACCACAATTGAGTGGGAATTGAGGCCACATTTTCTTCTTACTGTTGTTCAAAGACCTGGATATACCTTCAATTGTCAATTGATAAGAAACTTCTTGAGCGAGAAGTTTGTCTGGAACAAAAAGCGGAAGAACGTGCGGCTCCACTATACTACCAAAAACCCTGATGTAAGTAAATTTTTCCTCCCCAAACCAATCTCCGATTGCAGACAGGTCGGCTTTAGCTTTATCAGAAAACCTAGGAGGAAAGCGATTGAAAATGGTTTGGAAAACAGGGATGAGGAAACCATGATAGATTCTATATACATTAGCTTGGAAATGAATCTTCCAAAGCAATTTATGATAAATATGGATTGGAAGAGGGTCTTTGGGAGTCCATTTCCATCCAAATAAGGGAAATTCGGAATTGAAACAAAGAGCATCAATAATGTAGGCACAAAAGAAAAAAGGAGTAGAATTTCCAGCGGCTTTTTCTTGTCTATATTCAAGTATCCTATTGGCCATTCTATCAGAAAGAATAACAGCCCAATCCATAATGTCAGAATTCACAGCAGCTAGGATTAATGGGACCATTTGTATAGAAAACCTAGCTGAATTATCATTGCCAAATAACCTACAAATCATGGCAGCTGCATAGCAATATGGAGGCAGAAGGGAATCTACAGAATACATACCGGATGCTTCGTTTCGGTGCTTCTCTGGGTTTTTCCTCCAATCTTTGATAGGGTCAGATTGGACTTTGTTATTATCAGCAAAATCTTTGATAAATTCCTTGTTATACACCTTCTGTGGGTCTGGAAGGTGGTACATTGCTTTCAGGTCTTCTGCTTTAAATGAGCCGAAAGGCACTCTAGATGATGAAACAAACGTTCTATCTTGTATCTTTACAATGTCAATAACCCATCGAACTACATCATAGTAAGGCATGATGCTCGCTCTGGCTGCAATTCGATGCAAAAACGAATTTGCAAGTGTTTTTTCATTGATATCGGAGTCGGAATCCGAGCTATGCTCATCTGGAACTGATGCTTTCTCCACTGTGACCTTGGGGTTTTCTTTTTCCAATAGGTTGTAGACTGTGTCCCATGTCATTTTCCCAAGACCTTGGCATGATGTATCTGTGACTAGTCTTAGCTTTATAGGCTTTTCTTTTGAGACCATAGGAGTTTCGGCAAACTTCACTGGTAGAGCGGTCTTGTTTCTTCTCCCTCTCTTTGACATTTCTGCGTCCGCTACCGCTTCCCTTTGTCTGTGAATGAAAGAACTTGGTGTTTTTTGGCTCTGCAAGACAACAAACTCTCAGTCGTGATCAACAAGCCACTCAAACCGAATGATTTATGAACTTATGGTTTTCATTTATTTGTTTCGTATATTGCGTAAATGCTCCTTTTGGGTCACACTTAAGTATTTAAAACCAAATCATAAACCATATTCATTTGATTCGTTATTGAATGCCTTCGTACCAATAAAGATTTGGCGCTTGTGATATATTAATATATTCAAAAATATCTTCATATGCAAAATAGATGAATCGCATCGGAAGTTTTCGAATGACAGATGAAGATCACAATACGTTTATCCCGATTGATCGATTGCGATTGAGGATCTTTCCGATCTCTAATGGTGGGGCCTACCATATATTTTAAACAAATGTTCGATTTTTCTTTAAAAAGATTTTATTATCAAATGCACATCGGATCGGGGGATTTCAACTAGGCGTAAAGAGTTTCTTAAAGATTGTCCCGATTAATCGATTGCGATTGACCGCATCGCATCGGATGTTACAATTAACTGTTTTAAACTCTTAGCGATTGAAATTTTCCGATTGGACTAATCGCATCGGAAGATTTGAAATGGGCATATGAAATTTCTTTTAAAGGTTATCTCCGATTCTCCGATTGCGATTGAACTTTTAACTTTGATTTGTTTTTATGATAAGGCCTTGTATATTAGATCGAACCATAAATTTTTTGAATGTTGAATCTGTTTAGTAACAATATGAAATTTTCCAAAACAATGAATTTTATTTCTAAGTGTTTTATTTCTAAAAAGAAAGGGACCCTATTTCTAAATTTTATTTCTAAAATTTAGAAAAAGGGAGGGTTGTTGTATAGTACAACAATTGGCGATTCACTTGAAAGAACCAGTTATCTCTGCAAAATAGAATGAATACTATATTTTAAGTAAGTAAAGATTTTTAAAGGTAAAATAAAAATTATCCTAGGATAATCAAAAATAAAATCTAACTTATAAAAAAGAATAAAAATTATTAACAATTTCTTTCTAGTTTCTTGAGAATAAAAACATTTTGAGTTATCTTAAGCTTTGATTGGTATTAATAATGAAGTAAGTGGATTTCTTCAAGCTTGGTTTTGATAATATACTCTATTGTCATAGGTATTGCTTCTGCTGCCTGCAAACGTTCATAGTCTCGACAGGGTTACCTTTTAACCATTAACTATTCATTGTCCCATTCAACTAAGATTATGACTTTTTAAAAGATAAATTCATAAGACATGTTATCTCATGTTTTTTTGTCTTTTATTTATTTTTTTATTTCTTTTTTAAGAGCCATTGTTCTGGTTTGGTAGCCAGTTGTTAACAATGCCATTCAATAGTTATAATTAAACTGAACAAGCTGGCTCGTGATGAGACCCCTTGTCTTATATTAATAAGCCATTACCCTGTTTTGATAGGCAGTATTGGTAATGTCAGTTTTATTATTTCTTATGAATATGGTAAGTCGGCTCATGATGAGACCTCTTATCTATTAAAAGAATTTTTTCAATAATTTCTTAGAATTATATTCTAAAAAATCACAACCTAAATGAATGGGGTGAACTAGTCTTATCCTTAAGAATCAATGGATGACAATTTTCTGAGTTTTTTGAGTACCAAGACTTGAATAATCTTTACTTTTATAGATAACTTCTCTCTGCTTAATAAAATTGTAATGATTTACATTTTCCTCGTTTTTCCAAAAATATTATGCAAATAATTGGTATAATATTTCAAAGTTTAACATCTTATTTAAAACTATCAAGAGAATATAATCATTTCTCTAAAAATTCTTATTTACACTAAAATAAATATTTATAATATTTTTCTTAAGAATTTTTCTATCAAGTAAACAGTCAACTAGAGACTTATTAACAACCTTTATTTATAAAAACAATAAAAGACTTTTGCAAAAAGGAATATGTACAATTTAAGAAGGGGTTACCTCCTTATGAGAAGAATTTCTTTAAGATAAGCCCGTTTACAGGAAGAGATTCTCTCTTACCTGTTAGATCTTGGAGCATGAATGTATTTGAGCCTATCTTTTCAACGATCTGAAATGGTCCAAGCCACATATTTTGAAATTTGGTATGTTTACCTTTTTCCTCATGTGCCTTATCCCATTTTAGAACAAAATCACCAATCGATAAAATTTTTGAGCCAGTAGAACTTGCATCAAAAGAAGATTTCACAAGCTGTTGATGTTTTTCATGAACAATTCTAGCTTTATCTCTTTCTTCTTCTAGTTTAAGGATTTTATCATACCTCAATTGAATGGATGAAGAAGGATTTTCTTCAATAAATTGTACTAGGGCTAATGATGGAAGAGTTAAATTTGATGGTATCACAACTTCTTTTCCATAAACTAAATTAAAAGGTGAAGTTCCGATTGAAGATTTCTCTGTAATACGATCAGCCCATAATGCAAAGATTAAAGATTTATGCCAATTCTTTTGATTTTGATCGATAGTCCTTTTAATAATCTTGATGAGATTTTTATTGGTGGATTCAGCTAACCCATTACCTTGTGGGTAATAATTTGCTGAATATTTGAGTTTAAAACCTTTTTTAACTGCAAATTCTATTAAATTGTTTCCTGAAAAATAAGATGCATTATCAAAGACAAGAGCTTGAGGTACACCAAACCTGGTTATGATAAATTGATCTATGAAATCAATAATTGCATCAGAATTGGCTACCTTCAAAGGGTTTGCCTCTACCCATTTTGTAAAATAATCGGTTGCAGTAAGAATGTACTTGTGCTGCTTGGAAGAATGAGGTACTATCTCACCAATAATGTCAAGTCCCCATTGTTCAAATGGTTGCTCAATATTTACTGGTTGTAAAGGAAAAGCTGGTTTCCTTTGTCTTCCACTTGCAGTTTGGCAGATTCTGCACTTTCTTACATATTCATGTGTATCTTTAAAAAGGGTAGGCCAATAATAGCCAGCATGAATTATTTTGTGAGTTGTGGTATCACCTCCAAAATGACCTCCTGCTGGTCCATCATGCAACTCCTGCAAAACCTTTTCAGCCTCAGTCTTTTCAAGACATCTCAACAAAATTGAATCATAATTTCTTCTAAATAACACATTATCAATGATCTCATATTTAACAGCTTTTAATCTTAAAGCACGTTTTTTTTTATAACTGAGATCAGAAGGAGCATACCCATTTTTCAAGTAATAGATGAGATCAGAATACTGAGACTCAGAATCCGTAACACTTATCTGATTTACTTGAATATCCTGATTTGAATGATTATTCTCTGGTATGTTATGAGCTCCTGCTAATAATCTGCAAAAACCTTGTCCTCTAACAATCTTAGCTAGTTTAATATCAACATCATATTCTTGTAAGGCTGTTACCCAGTTAGCTCGTTTTTCTCCTACTTCTCTCTGAATTAATAATTGCCTCACTGCTGAGAATGGGACAATGATTTTTGTATGAGTTTTTAAGAGAAAAGGTCTGAAATGCTTGATTGATTTGAACACGGCAAAGGCTTGTTTTTCAACATCGGAATAATTCAGTTCAGCTCCTTGCAGATTTGAACTAAAGAATGAAATTGGTGCTTCAATTTTCTGATCATTAAGTTGTGTTAAAACAGCTGCATAAGATGTCTCTGTGGCTAAAGTATACAAAATAAAATCTTTAGAAAAATCCAGAGTACTTAGTGCTGGTGCATTAATGATTGCCTGTTTGATTAACTCAAAGGCTTCTTTTTCTTTATGCCCCCATTTGAATATTGAATTCTTCTTGATCATATTTTGCATAGGTAAAACAATTAAAGAAAAATCAGGAATGAATCTTTTTACAAAATTGATCTGTCTAAGAAATGATTGCATGGATTTTTTGTTATGAGGTAAAGAAATATCAGAGATCTCTTTAACTCTGTCTGGATCAATGTATATACCATCTTTTGACACAACAAATCCTAAAAGTTTTCCTTCATCCAAAGCAAAGAAATATTTTTTTGGATTTAAAGAAATACCAAACCTTCTACATCTTTCAAATATTTGTTTTAGATCATGTAGATGATTGGTTCTCTTTTTTGAGAATACTGTTATATCATCGAGATAAACAACAACTAATTTATTGATCAGACCTTCAAATGCTATGTCCATGGCTCTTTGGAAAGTTGCTCCTGCATTTATTAATCCGAAAGGCATTTTTTGATAAGCATAAGTTCCCCATTTTGTTCTGAAAGTCGTTTTCAATCTGTCATCTGGATGAACTAAGACTTGATTATAGCCTGAAAATCCATCAAGAAAGGACATAAGTTAAGAACCAGCTACTTTTTGAAGTATCTGTTCCATGGTTGGCAATGGGAAATTGTCTTTCAAACATGCCTTGTTTAAATTTCTGAAATCAATACAGATTCTTATATCACCATTTTTCTTTCTTACAGGTACCATATTGGAAACCCAATTGGAATGCCTGACAGGAAAAATGATTTTGGCTTTCAAAAGTTTATTAAGTTCTGATTTGATTTGATCTTCAAGATTTGGGTGAACTTTCCTTAGTTTTTGTTGAACAGGTTTAATATCAGGAAGCATTGGAATTGTGTGTTGAATAACTGAAGTATCATATGTTTTTAAATCATCATAATTCCAAGTGAAAACATTTTTGTATTTGCTCAATAATTTAATGAAAGCATCCCTTTCCTCTGATGTTAAATTAAGTCCTAAATTAACATTTTGAGGTTTTGAATCAGAACCAAGATTCACTAATTCAAATTTCAAAGCAGAACTTTGAAGCTTGGTATTAGTGACTTTCTTGAATCTGTCTTTAATATCATATAAGTCCTCCAATCTAACAACAGATTTCGGAATGGGATTTTCATTATCTTTTGAAGCAATTTGTAAATCGTGATCTTCTTCATCAATAATTTGATCATCATATGATTTCTCTGAAGTCATGAAATTTAAGATATCTTGATCATGGTAAAAAACTCTCCAATTTGTGACATTGTATGGGACAGATGGTCGAAAAAGTAATTCTATTGAAAATCTATCTGGGCTGTAATCTTCGGAGGGTATGAGTTTGGAGGCAACATTGGCTAGCAAGTCTGCTGCTGAATTTTGAGACCTAGGGATAGAAGAAATATTGAATGCAGAAAAGTGTGTGGTGAGTTCTTGTACCAGTGATTGATAATGTTTGAGGTGATTTGAAAGACAGTGAATTGTATTTCTCACCTGCTTGACAATAATTTCGGAATCGCCGAATACTTTCAAATATTGCACTTTGAGGCCAATTGCTTTATACAGACCTTGGACTAAAGCTTCATACTCGGCTGTATTGTTTGTGCATTCAAATTCTAACCTACAGGACAGCATTGTTTTTTCACCTTGCAGGCTAACCAAGATACACCCTGCTCCTGAACCTTCGTTAGATTTAGAGCCGTCAAAATATAAAGACCAAAATAAAGAAGTATTAACAATATTATTTACAGTTTCCCCAGTATCACTAAAACATCTTGACCTATCAGTTTGTGAATAGTTTTCAATCTGTGATGTTAAACTGTTTACTGAGAAAGGGGATGGTTGGGCAGTGAGATTTCTGAAAAATGAATCTGATGAATAATTTCCCAAGATGTTGTTATTAAATGCAATTGGTTGATTTTCCTGTTCAAAATCTGTTACAGTATGGGTCATGTGTTTCTCTCGATTGATTTTTATTTGATTTGGCTTTCCCCTATAAGGTAACCACATGTGAGACCAATCGGTAGAAATATACCCGTGGAGCTTTTCGGACCAATCTCTACTCAAAATCAACCCATAAAATTCAGGTATATCAGCTATTAAGATATCAATTCGTTGAACTACCCGTGGATCAGCTGCTAACCTGATAGTTACAGAGTTAATCTCTCCTAAAACCTAGACCTTGCTTCTGTCTAACTGTACAATATGTATGGAAGACTTTTGGGGTTCTATGTTCAGTTTGGAACAAACTGAAGCTGGCATTATATTGGATGATGCCCCTGAGTCAATCAAACAATTGTGTAGGTTTCTGTTATAGATCTCAAAAGTCAAAAGGAAGGGTGGAGTATGAGAATTTGATCTATCCCCAATCAGGACTGAATCAGTAGCTTCTATCATTCCAGAAGGTGGTTGACGAGAATCATTTGCAGCTTTAGCACTGGGAAGAGGTGAACAGGGAACAGCATTCAATTCTTTGAGAAGCAATTTCTGCTGATGTTTTAATTTGCTAAGTTCAAACATAGTAATGTTTGCCTTAGTTTTCTTCATATCATCAACAATATTGTAATCCATTGAATCGGATACTACTAATGTTTTGGATGTTGGAGGAGTATTTGAAGTTGAAGGTGGGTTTTGGGGGACTGCTGCGGGTGATTTCTTTGTAGGTACTTTTTCTTTTGTTGTAGCAGCACCTGCACTCCGTTTCTTTGAAGTTGTCTGAACAGGTTCAAAAGTACCTTTACTCCTAGTAGAGACAGGTAAAGCTTCTTCATCATTATCTGTATCGGAGTTGGGCAGTATGAAATTCCACATGCCATGGCATTCAACAATTTCCTCTTCATTATCAGTTAATGAGATTGTTTCCTCTTCTTCCTCTTCTTGATCTGAATCTGCATAAGATACGATAGTTGGTGGTTTTGATTCGGTTTTCTTATAATTCTTAAAGGGCCTTTTGGTTGAAGTTTCAGCTACTTGTTTCTTAATTTCAATCATTTCATTTGACATAGTCTTGAGGACCTTTTGAAGGCCTTCCATATCATATGGATCTTTCGAGATTTTCTTCTTTGAGTCTTCTTTGAATGAAACTTTTTTGGTTTTTCTTTCCTCAAGAGCCGCTTTCTTTTCTAGAGCATTAATACGTTTTTCCACAGCAAGTGCTTCTTTCATGTTTTCAGCAAGTGTTGGTTTTGCGGCCCTATCTACAAAAATAACTATATTGGCAGGTAGGGCAGTAATATACCACTCACTTCTGATTTGTTCACTTGGTTTGGAAGTCGTTGGGATTTTATTCAAAAGTTTATTGAAACGAGCATTAAATTCTTTAATGGGTTCCCTATGCTCTATCCTAAGATTGGAGAGATCATTTATTAATGTAGCTAAATATCTATCGTCTCCATACTTAGTGAGAAACTGTTCTTGGCAAATGTCCCAACTGGTAATAGAATCAGAAGGCAGGGAAAAATACCAAGATCCTGCTGATCCTTGCAATGTATAAGGAAAAAGCCTAACAACGACATCTTGCTCAGTTACTCCCTTCAAATTAACTGCTAACATGAAGTTATTGATATGTTCCTCTGCTTGGGTTCCATTTTCTGGATTAAACTTGGGTAGCCATTTTTCAGGAGCATCTGGTAATGCATGTAATGGTGCGGGCATGTTGACTGCACCAGGTCTGGTCCATGGATCTGCCATTGTAATACCAGTGGTGGATGATACTGTTGTTGAGATTCCAGATGTCTGGGAAGGAATTGATATTGAGGAATGAGCAGGTTGAGATGTTGAAGTTCCTAATTCCTGGTGAACAACAATATGTAATGAGGGAGTGGATGGTTGACTTCGCACTGGAGAAGATGAGATGGAAGATGTGGATGAAAGTGCTTCACTGTCAGAATCTTCAGTATTTTTCTTTGCCCTTTTCCTTTTAGGTAAAGGAAATTCAGTAGGTTCAATACCGAGCTTTTCACTCTGAAGTCTAGTAAGAGGGTGAGGTAGATTGAATTGCAAAGTCTCACTGCTTTGAGATAGCTCAGATTTCTGTGGTGAAATCGAGAAACTCTGAAGTTTCTGGATGAGAGACTGAACTTCAGGAGATTCAAGACTTAATTGTTCTGAAGTATGGTGGGTTTGAGCAGTGATAGTGGATACCTCTTCTTCTTGCTTGGATGCTGAAGAATCAGCAGGCAATTGGGAAGTACGAGGTGATGTGGAGGGAGAATTACTCTTAGAATGGTTTGCCGATTTGGGTTTGCTTGCCATTCACAGTTGAAGGCCCTCCTTCTAGCGCCAAAAATGTTGAAGCCTAGAAAATCTCTGCTTCAAACATTGGGGGAAAACCACCCGGTCGGGACCTTAAGACAACTCCTTTTCCGTTTGGGATGGTGGCTCCGACTGGATTTAAAGGACCAGTTTCCTTATAACTAAGTGGATTGAATTGGACGGGTGAAAATGGGACTAAATTAACAGAAAATAAAACTATCTAATCTAAACTAAATACTGATAAAGAAATTCTAATTTTAACCCGGGTGATTATATGTGAATACAACTTAGGATTGTTTCAATCTAATAATAACCATGTTAATGTATTATTAGTTAAATTTAAATGTGTAGAAACGAATAAAGATAACTCTGTTTAATAAATTAAACAGAGTTATATTAGCATATTGCATTCATCATTATATACCATTCATATATGCCTATAAATAATGTATTCCAATTATCACTGAAATGATAATATAAAAATATTATGAAATTCAAATATATAAATGATAGCAAATTCTTCAAACGAATACCATATAACAGAGACAATTAACAATGAACGGATAAAAATACCTCATTCATATTGCAGACTGTCAAACGAAGTATGATACTCTGATCTAGTAACTCCGATGTAAAATTAACTCTAAAGGCACAAAAATGCAACACTTCAAAGATAATTTGAGCACAAAAATCACCAGATGTGATCTTTCATAGAAATATAATAAGCTATGAAGTCTGATATTGCTCCTGTGAATAAAATATTACAACTTGGAGTCCCTCTCTAAATGCATGAGAAGAGTTTAAATAATAAATTACATAACAAAATCCTAATACTACTGCTACAATCTATCAAATTAAAACTAAAATGCTATCTTGAATGAAACTGATTCATTGTTTTTTTCCCTCGCTTGATGAAGCCAAGTTGCAAATGTTCAACATATCTCGGAGTCTTGGTGGATGACTCATCTCAGAATGCAACTGTCCAGCATAGGTGGCATCAGAAAATTCTGGAATTAGACAATCGACAGTGTTTGATAGAAGTTTGATAGCTGTCTGTTGATTGTTTGGCTTGATCAAATGAGTCCACATACTATCCCAGGATATCGTTTGAAGTTTGCCGATTTGTTGACTTTTCCTTTCCATTTCTTCTCTCCACCTGTCTTCAGTTTCTTTTATTTTTGGCAAATTGCCAGGAACACAGTCTGAAATGAGATTAATTGAGTATAAGCTGTCATTTATGAGTTGCGTGATATTATTCATCATATTTCTGGCCCTGGATATTGCTCTCTCAGCTTTCATTAGTTGATGTTTCCATTCTGTAAACAAGATTTCTTTGTGTTTTTCCTCTATCCTAGGAAGATTTGCTTCTTTTCCTTTTTCTGTATCCTGCCAGTTGAGAAAATCGGAAATATTTTCATCGGCATCATCTATTTCTTGTCTAAGAGTTATGATATTTTGGATCAAAGATAGAAGTAATATCACATAAAGGTTACTTGTGGCAGGTTTTGAACAAAATTCAATTATTGCCAGAAGTCAATAGTTTATTAGCCTCGAGGGCTTGATTGAATTCATTCTTTGGGTAATCTTTAAACTTATCCAAAGTTGCTTAGTCCTTTTCTTAGATAATTTTGCATTTCCTCATTTTGTAGCAGACTTTGTAACTTAAAATTTCTTCATTTCACATTTGCTTTTGTTTGCCTAAAGCTTTTTCATCAACTTTCTTCTTTTTCTTGACAAAAATTTGTTTTTCCAATTCTTTAGACACAGTGCTGCACGATCCACCGCCCCAATTCTTTGTTGCAATTGGCTAATCAGTTGCTGATTCTCCTTAGCTTGTTCTTCCAGTGAAGCTATGTGAAGATCTTTCTGAATTACCAGTTGAGAAACTTCTACAACTTTATCTACTGTTGCAGCACTATAAGCTCCTGTATACTGGGATAATTTCGTGAGGTCTTCAAATGGATTCATTTCATTGTTATTATAAACAATATTCATAAACTCCTCTGATGGAGTAGAAAATATGCCCTGTTCCGTTTTTCTTTTCTTTCTTTGCCTTTTAACAACACCCTTATGTTTAGGGCTGTAAAATACATCCAAAGGAGGAATCTCTTCACCTTTTAATACAATATGCCCTGTAGGATGTTCAGGAATGATTTCAACATCCTGCTCCATTTGTCCTTCATCTTTATCCTGCAATCCAAGCTGTTGAGCAAACTGATCATATTGTTTTAATAGCTGAGAAGAAACATCAAGATTAGTGGAAACCATAATCTCCTTAGTTATTTCTTTTCCTTTTTCTTTATCTATGCTCTGCTCAGTGCTTTTGTCATCCGATCCATCCTTTTGATTATGCACATCATCATTGATATTTGTGCATTTGTATGTCATTTGAGCAGTGGATTTCTGGCCAGATTTTGGACTGGATTTATCATCAGTATTTCTCTTTGGGACATCAGGTTTATCAATGGTGACCACTTTTTGAGTATGTACAGTCGGCTGGTTGACAGCCGATTGTGTAATGATTTTGCTGGTAGATGTTTCCACTAGCGTTTGGCCGGATGTACCTTCTGTCTCTGATTTTTGGATTTGAGTTCTCAGCTGGTCCAGAGGTACTCTCAACAATCTCTGGCTTCTAAATAAGAGAAATTTATTTATTTCTTCCTGTTGAAATTTAGACTTGACCAAGTCAAAAATTCGAGGAAAATTATCTAATGAAACAAACAAATCATCGAACATATCTGGTTCATGCTCAAAACGAGCAATTGAAACTGAAGCAGTGACATCAAATGCTATTTTTTTTGGATCATATTGTCTTCCAGGAATGGTTGCAAATTTACAACCTCTTATCTTGAAGACTTCTTTTTCTGCATGCTTGAAATCATTTAGAGTGAAATGACCACACTTGAGTGGGAATTGAGGCCACATTCTCTTCTTACTGTTATTCAAAGACCTGGATATACCTTCAATTGTCAATTGATAGGAAACTTCTTGAGCGAGAAGTTTGTCTGGAACAAAAAGCGGAAGAACATGCGGCTCCACTATACTACCAAAAACCCTGATGTAAGTAAAATTTTCCTCCCCAAACCAATCTCCGATTGCAGACAGGTCGGCTTTAGCTTTATCAGAAATCCTAGGGGGAAAGCGATTAAAAATGGTTTGGAAAACGGGAATGAGGAAGCCATGACAGATTCTATATACATTATCTTGGAAAGGAATCTTCCAAAGCAATTTATGATAAATATGGATTGGAAGGGGGTTATTGGGAGTCCATTTCCATCCAAATAAGGGAAATTCGGAATTGAAACAAATATCATCAAGAATATAGGCACAAAAGAAAAAGGGGGTAGAATTTCCAGCATCTTTTTCTTGTCTGTACTCAAGGATCCTATTGGCCATTCTATCAGAAAGAATAATAGCCCAATCCATAATGTCGGAATTCACAGCTGCTAGGATTAATGGGACCATTTGTATAGAAAACCTAGCTGAATTATCATTGCCAAATAACCTACACATCATGGCAGCTGCATAGCAATATGGAGGCAGAAGGGAATCTACAGAATACATACCGGATGCTTCGTTTCGGTGCTTCTCTGGGTTTTTCCTCCAATTTTTGATAGGGTCAGATTGGACTTTGTTATTATCAGCAAAATCTTTGATAAATTCCTTGTTATACACCTTCTGTGGGTCTGGAAGGTGGTACATTGCTTTCAGGTCTTCTGCTTTAAATGAGCCGAAAGGCACTCCAGATGATGAAACAAACGTTCTATCTTTTATCTTTACAATGTCAATAACCCATCGAACTACATCATAGTAAGGCATGATGCTCGCTCTGGCTGCAATTCGATGCAAAAATGAATTTGCAAGTGTTTTTTCATTGATATCGGAGTCGGAATCCGAGCTATCCTCGTCTGGAACTGATGCTTTCTCAACTGTGACCTTGGGGTCTTCTCTTTCCAACAGGTTGTAGACTGCGTCCCATGTCATTTTCCCAAGACCTTGGCATGATGTATCTGTGACTAGCCTTAGCTTTATGGGCTTTTCTTTTGAGACCGTAGGAGTTTCGGCAAACTTCACTGGTAGAGCAGTCTTGTTTCTTCTCCCTCTCTTTGACATTTCTGCGTCTGCTACCGCTTCCCTTTGTCTATGAATGAAAGAACTTGGTGTTCTTTGGCTCTGCAAGACAATAAACTCTCAGTCGTGATCAACAAGCCACTCAAACGGAATGATTTATGAACTTATGGTTTTCATTTATTTGTTTCGTATATTACGTAAATGCTCCTTTTGGGTCACACTTAAGTATTTAAAACCAAATCATAAACCATATTCATTTGATTCGTTATTGAATGCCTTCGTACCAATAAAGATTTGGCGCTTGTGATATATTAATATATTCAAAAATAAATAAATCTTCGTATGCAAATAGATGAATCGCATCGGAAGTTTTCGAATGGAAAATGAGTATCACAATACGTTTATCCCGATTGATCGATTGCGATTGCAGATCTTTCCGATCTCTAATGGTGGGGTCTACCATATATTTTAAACAAATGTTCGATTTTTCTTTTAAAAGCGTTTATTATCAAATGCACATCGGATCGGGGAATTTCAACTAAGCGTAAAGAGTTTCCTGAAGACTGTCTCGATTAATCGATTGCGATTGACCGCATCGCATCGAAAGTTATAATTAACTGATTTAAACTCTTAGCGATTGAAATTTTCCGATTGGACTAATTGCATCGGAAGATTTGAAATGGGCATATGAAATTTCTTTTAAAGGTTATCTCCGATTCTCCGATTGCGATTGAACTTTTAACTTTGATTTGTTTTTATGGTAAGGCCTTGTATATTAGATCGGACCATAAATTTTTTGAATGTTGAATCTGTTTAGTAACAATATGAAATTTTCCAAAACAATGAATTTTATTTCTAAGTGTTTTATTTCTAAAAAGAAAGGGACCCTATTTCTAAATTTTATTTCTAGAATTTAGAAAAAGGGAGGGTTGTTGTATAGTACAACAATTGGCGATTCACTTGAAAGAACCATTTATCTCTGAAAAATAGAATGAATATTATATTTTAAGTAAGTAAAGATTTTTAAAGGTAAAATAAAAATTATCCTAGGATAATCAAAAATAAAATCTAACTTATGAAAAAGAATAAAAATTATTAACAATTTCTTTCTAATTTCTTGAGAATAAAAACATTTTGAGTTATCTTAAGCTTTGATTGGTATTAGTAATGAAGTAAGTGGATTTCTTCAAGTTTGGTTTTATTATATACTCTATTGTCATAGGTATTGCCTCTGCTGCCTGCAAACGTTCATAGTCTCGAACGGGATTACCTTTTAACCATTAACTATTCATTGTCCCACATTCAAGTTAAGATTATGACTTTTTTAAAAGATAAGTTCATAAGACATGTTATCTCATGTTTTTTGTCTTTTATTTATTTTTTTATTTCTTTTTAAGAGCCATTGTTCTGGTTTGGTAGCGAGTTGTTAACAATGCCATTCAATAGTTATAATTAAACTGAACAAGCTGGCTCGTGATGAGACCCCTTGTCTTATATTAATAAGCCATTACCCTGTTTTGATATGCAGTATTGGTAATGTCAGTTTTATTATTTCTTATGAATATGGTAAGTCGGCTCATGATGAGACCTCTTATCTCTTAAAAGAATTTTTTTTTTTCAATAATTTCTTAGAATTATATTCTAAAAAATCACAACCTAAATGAATGGGGTGAACTAGTCTTATCCTTAAGAATTAATGGATGACAATTTTCTGAGTTTTTTGAGTACCAAGACTTGAATAATCTTTACTTTTATAGATAACTTCTCTCTGCTTAATAAACTTGTAATGATTTACATTTTCCTCAAGTTTTTCCAAAAAGATTATGCAAATAATTGGTATAATCTTTCAAAGTTTAACATCTTATTTAAAACTATCAAAAGAATATAATCATTTCTCTAAACATTCTTATTTACACTAAAATAAATATTTATAATATTTTTCTTAAGAATTTTTCTATCAAGTAAACAGTCAATTAGAGACTTATTAACAACCTTTATTTATAAAATCAATAAAAGACTTTTGCAAAAAGGAATATGTACAATTTAAGAAGGGGTTACCTCCTTATGAGAAGAATTTCTTTAAGATAAGCCCGTTTACAGGAAGAGATTCTCTCTTACCTGTTAGATCTTGGAGCATGAATGTATTTGAGCCTATCTTTTCAACGATCTGAAATGGTCCAAGCCACATCTTTTGAAATTTGGTATGTTTACCTTTTTCCTCATGTGCCTTATCCCATTTTAGAACAAAATTACCAATCGATAAAATTTTTGAGCCAGTAGAACTTGCATCAAAAGAATATTTCACAAGCTGTTGATGTTTTTCATGAACAATTCTAGCTTTATCTCTTTCTTCTTCTAGTTTAAGGATTTGATCATACCTCAATTGAACGGATGAAGAAGGATTTTCTTCAATAAATTGTACTAGGGCTAATGATGGAAGAGTTAAATTTGATGGTATCACAACTTCTTTTCCATAAACTAAATTAAAAGGTGAAGTTCCGATTGAAGCTTTCTCTGTAATACGATCAGCCCATAATGCAAAGATTAAAGATTTATGCCAATTATTTTGATTTTGATCGATAGTCCTTTTAATAATCTTGATGAGATTTTTATTAGTGGATTCAGCTAATCCATTACCTTGTGGGTAATAATTTGCTGAATATTTGAGTTTAAAACCTCTTTTAACTGCAAATTCTATTAAACTGTTTCCTGAGAAATAAGATGCATTATCAAAAACAAGAGCTTGAGGTACACCAAACCTGGTTATGATAAATTGATCTATGAAATCAATAATTGCATCAGAATTGGCTACCTTCAAAGGGATTGCCTCTACCCATTTTGTAAAATAATCGGTTGCAGTAAGAATGTACTTGTGCTGCCTGGAAGAATGAGGTACTATCTCACCAATAATGTCAAGTCCCCATTGTTCAAATGGTTGCTCAATATTTACTGGTTGCAAAGGAAAAGCTGGTTTCCTTTGTCTTCCACTTGCAGTTTGGCAGATTCTGCACTTTCTTACATAGTCATGTGTATCTTTAAAAAGGGTAGGCCAATAATAGCCAGCACGAATTATTTTGTGAGCTGTGGTATCACCTCCAAAATGACCTCCTGTTGGTCCATCATGCAACTCCTGCAAAACCTTTTCAGCCTCAGTCTTTTCAAGACATCTCAACAAAATTGAATCATAATTTTTTCTAAATAACACATTATCAATGATCTCATATTTAATAGCTTTTAATCTTAAAGCACGTTTTTTCTTATAGCTGAGATCATAAGGAGCATACCCATTTTTCAAGTAATAGATGAGATCAGAATACTGAGATTCAGAATCTGTAATACTTATCTGATTTACTTGAATATCTTGATTTGAATGATCATTCTCTGGTATGTTATGAGCTCCTGCTAATAATCTGCAAAAACCTTGTCCTCTAACAATCTTAGCTGGTTTAATATCAACATCATATTTTTGTAAAGCTGTTATCCAGTTAGCTCGTTTTTCTCCTACTTCTCTCTGAATTAATAATTGCCTCACTGCAGAGAAAGGGACAATGATTTTTGTATGAGTTTTTAAGAGAAAAGGTCTGAAATGCTTGATTGATTTGAACACAGCAAAGGCTTGTTTTTCAACATCGGAATAATTCAGTTCAGCTCCTTGCAGATTTGAACTAAAGAATGAAATTGGTGCTTCAATTTCTTGATCATTGAGTTGTGTTAAAACAGCTGCATAAGATGTCTCTGTGGCTAAAGTATACAAAATAAAATCTTTAGAAAAATTCGGAGTACTTAATGCTGGTGCATTAATGATTGCATGTTTGATTAAATCAAAGGCTTCTTTTTCTTTATGCCCCCATTTGAATACTGAATTCTTCTTGATCATATTTTGCATAGGTAAAACAACTAAAGAAAAATCTGGAATGAATCTTTTTACAAAATTGATCTGTCCAAGAAATGATTGCATGGATTTTTTGTTATGAGGTAAAGAAATATCTGAGATCTCTTTAACTCTGTCTGGATCAATGTATATACCATCTTTTGACACAACAAATCCTAAAAGTTTTCCTTCATCCAAAGCAAAGAAAGATTTTTTTGGATTTAAAGAAATACCAAACCTTCTACATCTTTCAAATATTTGTTTTAGATCATGTAGATGATTGGTTCTCTTTTTTGAGAAGACTGTTATATCATCGAGATAAACAACAACTGATTTATTGATCAGACCTTTAAATGCTATGTCCATGGCTCTTTGGAAAGTTGCTCCTGCATTTATTAATCCGAAAGAAATTTTTTGATAAGCATAAGTTCCCCATTTTGTTCTGAAAGTTGTTTTCAATCTGTCATCTGGATGAACTAAGACTTGATTATAGCCTGAAAATCCATCAAGAAAGGACATAAGTTCAGAACCAGCTACTTTTTGAAGTATCTGTTCCATGGTTGGCAATGGTAAATTGTCTTTCAAACATGCCTTGTTTAAATTTCTGAAATCAATACAGATTCTTATATCACCATTTTTCTTCCTTACAGGTACCATATTGGAAACCCAATTAGAATGCCTGACAGGAAAAATGATTTTGGCTTTTAAAAGTTTATTAAGTTCTGATTTGATTTGATCTTCAAGATTTGGATGAACTTTCCTTAGCTTTCGTTGAACAGGTTTAATATCCGGAAGCATTGGAATTGTGTGCTGAATAACCGAAGTATCATATGTTTTTAAATCATCATAATTCCAAGCGAAAACATTTTTATATTTGTTCAATAGTTTAATGAAAGCATCCCTTTCCTCTGATGTTAAATTAAGTCCTAAATTAACATTTTGAGGTTTTGAATCAGAACCAAGATTCACTAATTCAAATTTCAAAGTAGAACTTTGAAGCTTGGTATTAGTGACTTTCTTGAATCTGTATTTAATATCATATAAGTCCTCCAATCTAACAACAGATTTCGGAATGGGATTTTCATTATCTTTTGAAGCAATTTGTAAATCGTGATCTTCTTCATCATAATTTGATCATCATATGATTTCTCTGAAGTCATGAAATTTAAGATATCTTGATCATGGTAAAAAACTCTCCAATTTGTGACATTGTCTGGGACAGATGGTCGAAAAAGTAATTCTATTGAAAATCTATCTGGGCTGTAATCCTCGGAGGGTATGAGTCTGGAGGCAACATTGGCTAGCAAGTCTGCTGCTGAATTTTGAGACCTAGGGATAGAAGAAATATTGAATGCAGAAAAGTGTGTGGTGAGTTCTTGTACCAGTGATTGATAATGTTTGAGGTGATTTGAAAGACAGTGAATTTTATTTCTCACCTGCTTGACAATAATTTCAGAATCGCCGAATACTTTCAAATATTGCACTTTAAGGCCAATTGCTTTATACAGACCTTGGATTAAAGCTTCATACTCGGCTGTATTGTTTGTGCATTTAAATTCTAACCTACAGGACATCATTGTTTTTTCACCTTGCGGGCTAACCAAGATACACTCTGCTCCTGAACCTTCGTTAGATTTAGAGCCGTCAAAATATAAAGACCAAAATAAAGAAGTATTAACAATCTTATTTACAGTTTCCCCAGTATCACTAAAACATCTTGACCTATCAGTTTGTGAATAGTTTTCAATCTGTGATGTTAAACTGTTTACTGAGAAAGGGGATGATTGGGCAGTGAGATTTCCAAAAAATGACTCTGATGAATAATTTCCCAAGATGTTGTTATTAAATGCAATTGGTTGATTTTCCTGTTCAAAATCTGTTACAGTATGGGTCATGTGTTTCTCTCGATTGATTTTTATTTGATTTGGCTTTCCTCCATAAGGTAACCACATGTGAGAACAATCGGTAGAAATATATCCGTGGAGCTTTTCAGACCAATCTCTACTTAAAATCAACCCATAAAATTCAGGTATATCAGCTATTAAGTTATCAATTCGTTGAACTACCCGTGGATCAGCTGCTAACCTGATAGTTACAGAGTTAATCTCTCCTAAAACCTGGACCTTGCTTCTGTCTAACTGTACAATATGTATGGAAGACTTTTGGGGTTCTATGTTCAGCTTGGAACAAACTGAAGCTGGCATTATATTGGATGATGCCCCTGAGTCAATCAAACAATTGTGTAGGTTTCTGTTGTAGATCTCAAAAGTCAAAAGGAAGGGTGAAGTATGAGAATTTGATCTATCCCCAATCAGGATTGAATCAGTAGCTTCTATCATACCAGAAGGTGGTTGACCAGAATCATTTGCAGCTTTAGCACTGGGAAGAGGTGAACAGGGAACAACATTCAATTCTTTGAGAAGCAATTTCTGCTGATGTTTTAATTTACTAAGTTCAAACATAGTAATGTTTGCCTTAGTTTTCTTCATATCATCAACAATATTGTAATCCATTGAATCAGATACTACTAATGTTTTGGATGTTGGAGGAGTACTTGAAGTTGAAGGTGGGTTTTGGGGGACTGCTGCGGGTGATTTCTTTGTAGGTACTTTTTCTTTTGTTGTAGCAGCACCTGCACTCCGTTTCTTTGAAGTTGTCTGAACAGGTTCGGAAGTACCTTTACTCCTAGTAGAGACAGGTAAAGCTTCTTCATCATTATCTGTATCGGAGTTAGGCAGTATGAAATCCCACATGCCATGACATTCAACAATTTCCTCTTCATTATCAGTTAGTGAGATTGTTTCCTCTTCTTCCTCTTCTTGATCTGAATCTGCATAAGATACGATATTTGGTGGTTTTGATTCGGTTTTCTTATAATTCTTAAAGGGCATTTTGGTTGAAGTTTCAGCTACTTGTTTATTAATTTCAATCATTTCATTTGACATAGTCTTGAGGACCTTTTGGAGGCCTTCCATATCATATGGATCTTTCGTGATTTTCTTCTTTGAGTCGTCTTTGAATGAAACTTTTTTAGTTTTTCTTTCCTCAAGAGCCGCTTTCTTTTCTAGAGCATTAATACGTTTTTCCACAGCAAGTGCTTCTTTCATGTTTTCAGCAAGTGTTGGTTTTGCGGCCCTGTCTACAAAAATAGCTATATTGGCAGGTAGGGCAGTAATATACCACTCACTTCTGATTTGTTCACTTGGTTTGGAAGTCGTTGGGATTTTATTCAAAAGTTTATTGAAACGAGCATTAAATTCTTTAATGGGTTCCCTATGCTCTATCCTAAGATTGGAGAGATCATTTATTAATGTAGCTAAAGGTACCAGAAGGGAGTCTCTAGATTAGCTTCCTGGATAATGAGCTGGAGTCGACAGGAAGTGACCTTGATTGAAGGTGGGCCATAATGTTTCCCACATCATCGACACGAGACAGAGGAACATAATGTCTTTGTGAATCAGGATCAGATGAGAATTAGAGGAAGGTTGAGATTTGCAAAGGTCAACTTCTCTTGAACATATTGGCGACACGACAATGGATTTGGCAGTATTTGACATCAAAAGATCAAAGTTCATAGTGACGAGGCAAAGAGAAGATGAGAGGTCAAAAGGGATTACCCAAACCCACGGAGGCAAGTGAAAAACGAGATGAGATTTCCCCAACCCGACACGAATGCAGACAAGTGCCATGTTCAAGAGCGACATACTGCTAATACGACAATGATGCTGGTTCCATTTTCCCCACCATTTCGGTGAGTACCTCTTTATTTTTACACAAGCTTGAAGAGGAGACCATATGCTTGTCATATAAGTCCATCCGAGTACATTTAACGAGCCCTAGGAAGGAGCGACTCGAGTAGCGTCATAATGACTGAATCCGATGTCATCAGGGTTTAACGAGTCTGACAAAGGAAGAACTCGGCGTCTTTTCATGTTTAGAGAGTTTGAAAAGACAGTTGAAAAGTAAACTCCAATGGTCCCTTTTCGTAAATAGTTCCTCAGATCCGGAAAGGTAGAAAACTATGTCTGAGAAAACCTCCTAGTTGCGATAGGCTAGGGTATTCCTTTTTCGTAAATAATCTATCCCAGCCCGAAAAAGGGGTAAACGTATACTGGGTAGATGTCGTTTCGCAGCCACTTTAACAAGATCGAAACGACAAAGGCCTCGGCAATATTTTCATGTTTAGAGAGTTAGAAAAGAGCTGAAAGATGACTCCAAAGTGACTTTTTCGTGTTTTTACCGAGTCCGAAAAAGTATAAAATACAACTCGTTTCACCGTTTAAGTCACGTACAAACCTGTCGCTTCACACAGAGGCAAGCGTAAAATCCATTTTCGACAAAATATATTAAAATAGTGATAAAAAATGACTTTTTTAAACCTAATTAGAGTTCAAAAAGATATAAATAAGTCTCAAATGGTAAAAACAAAATTACTTTTTCTATTTACCTCATTGGAGAACAACAGTGATCCGTTTGGTGTGCAAACTTCTGACGACGATTGTGACTGATCCGGGCTACTATTCAGATTCCCGTTCGTTCCAGGTAAGAGGTGCTTCCCTGTACTCCATTTTACTCCATTTTTAATAGTTTTCCATTGCTCATTAGATTCCTGTGGAAGGATTTTTAAATTTTAGGGCTTCGCCCATTGGCGCGGGTATCGGGCACAGACCCACGCCAATGGGCTTTTATATACACAGGGCCCGCGCCAACTGGCGCGACTGTTTTTGAAACAGTCGCGCCAACGGTGGAACCAAATTTTTCGCCCAAAATTTCTGAATTATGAGTAACTTAAGTGAATTTTTTAAGCATGACAGAGATCTAATCAAGGGTTCTGATCATGTTGATGCAGGCAACTGAGCAAAATGGTGATTGAATGGAGAGAGTGGGAGCATGGGGAAGAGGATGAATTAGCCATGGAGAATGAAACTTGCATGAATGCCCTTAGAAATTGCGGGCTAAATAAATTCTTCCTGACACCTTGCTTATGAGCTCAACCTGAGCTCCTATAGTACCTGATCAGTATTTGGGATGTAGATGAACAAGTGTTCAAGCTGCGGGATCAAGTATTGGAACTGGAGGTTTCTGACGTATACTTCATAACCGGATTGTTGCGCAGAGGTCCGGTGCCCATATTGACAGGGAGAAAACCAACTGGTGAAAAAATGGAGCAGGTAATGGCGAGGGTGTGCCCAGGGGCACAAACCGGATCTGGAAGCAGAAAGGTAGACATTCACACCATCGAGGATCTAGCACTCAGAGTAGTGCTACACACCATTATGCGGGCTGCAGGAGCACCAAAGCCCAACTCATACTCGCCTCTGAGTGTATGAGTCCCACACTATTTGATTGGGCCACAACAGTGACAGTCAACATGAAGAGGCAGCTGACAAAATGCAAACAAGCCAAACTGAAACAATTCGGCTACGGTTCTATCCTGGTATCGTTCATTCTGGAACGACTACCAATCTTCCAAGGCCAAGGGGCCATAGTAGCTGAGTCGATACCATGTGAGCCGAGAATGGCTCGCTGGGCAGCACTGATGCCTAGACCGGGAGGAGGCCAACAGATGTCCTGGAGGCCGGAGTTTTTTGGGTGGCTACGACGTCAGTTGGTCGTAGTCGAAGACTGGCCATATGCAGGAACCGATTTCACTGGTGATCCAGATTCTCCACTCCCGGAGGGAGATGATTGGGACGAGGAGTTGGGTAAGACCATCTTTTTGATTTTTATGCATTTATGATTTTTTTTTGTAATACATGTTCGTTCTAAAGACAGTTGTTATGTGTATGTAGATGTCGGCCCAGAGCGACCTGCCGGCATGTCTCCTATCTCACGGAGAACTCAGCCCGCAGCTGACCCTCAGGCGGAGGGTGTCGAGGGGGGAGAGTTAATTCAAAACCTCGAGGGGATTGTCCGGGGGATTCCAGACTACGCCCGGCTGGCAGATGTCCCACTAGCATACCAGAGACATACGGTGGGAGTGCCTAGTCACCTCCACCGCGTCCTGAGACAGCTAGTGCGTGTGGTGACTTGTTATCATGAGCACCACACAAATTAGACACCTAGGGTTTATTTCATGCATATTTTTTGAGAGACATGTCGTCTCCGGTTGTATTAAGATGAACATGTATATTTTTTGATTTTATGCGACGCACACTATGTAAACATTTTGATATCCATATATATACATATCTATTTCTGGATGGATCTTTCTTTTTACATGTGATGTTGTTTTACAAATTGCGCAAATGTCTATCTAAAACCAAATTAGCTACTGCATCTGTTAGTGTATTCATATGCCTGGGTATATGTTGATATGTGATATAGTCAAAATTTCTTTCCAGTAAACGAATACGCAGATACAGACGTAAAATATATGGGTTTCTGACTGAATAATGACCATTAAGCCGTAATACTACAAGTTGTGAGTCTAGATACACAAGTAATTCACGGATACCAAGGTTTACAGCCTCAGTTAATAATTCTAATACAACACTATATTCCGCGATGTTATTTGTAGCACGTCCCAGACACACACCTTGCAGGTTGACCAACTCACCAGCAAGATCGTAAATTACCCAGGCTGCCGAAGACAGATTCCTGGTACTGCGGGAGGCACCATCCGCGAAACCAACAAACGGATTGACGGACATATGCACAATCAGGAAGACCCGATCAGTAGAAAGATGTTTACATTGCACACCACACCACACATGCACACAAATGAAATAACACACTTATGTACACACACCACACCAAAAATGACTTCAAGCGTAGTATTTTTTCAGGTACAACCCATTTCTGGGCTGTGCTAGCGGTACTCCTTCATAATCTATAAGCTCATAAGCCCCATTCTTCAATACTCATTTAACTATATAGGGCCCATGCCACATGGGTTGGAGCTTACCGGCCCCAAGCTTGTCATGCGCTTGATCGTATAAGAGGACGAGGTCCCCTTCGACAAAGGAACGTGGAGAAACTCATTGATCGAAGTGAGCTTTGACCCGCTTCTTTTGTGCTTCAATGAATAAAGCAGCCAAACAACGGGTTTCATCGAACCGTTCCAGATACAAAAGACGCTCTTCCTCAGCAGAAGTATCGGGTAGGAGCTCCACAGCTAGTTTCAAAGAAGGAATCTCGCATTCAATCGGAAGAGTTGCTTCCAGACCATACACCAATTGAAATGGTGTGAATCCAGTTGCACTCTTTGCAGACGTCCGGTAGGCCCATAGAGATGAGAACAGTTGGAGGTGCCAATTGGTTTTGTGAATACCAACTGTTTATTGAAGCATAGTGACCAGAACCTTGTTCACTGCTTCAACCTGGCCATTTTCCTGAGGGTAATATGGCGTTGATCTATCGTGGCATAAGCCAAATCTTGAAGTCAGCTCAACCATCATATAATCTCAGAAATGAGTACCATGGTTGGTGACGATGGCCTGAGGGACCCCGAAACGTGCAATGATGTGGTTGAAGATGAATTGGGCAGCTGTCTTATCGTCGGCAGCTAGTGTAGGCATCGCTTCGGCCCACTTGGTGAAGTAGTCGACAGCGACGATTATATACGCATGCCCCCCGGCCGAATGAGGGTTACACATCATAAAATATACGCCCCATTTCGCAAAAGGGCTGACGATAATAACATGATGCAAAGGGAGAGGCGGCGCGCGCATCTTGCGCTGAAACACCTGGCACACATGGCATTTACGGACTGCAACGATACAGTCTTTGAATATGGACGACCAGAAGTAACCTGCTCGCCGAATTTTCTACGCAGTGGAATATCCGGACATATGTCCACCACAGGTGCCACTGTGGTAGGCATTTAGGACCCTTTCAACCTCTTCCAAGGTTAGGCACCGACGGAGCACCGAATCTACACCAACGCGATATAAGGTATCTCCTACGATGCGGTAGGGTTGAGACTGATGCCGAATTCGACGTCGGGCATCTTTAGTCAACTCAGACCGAAATGTGGAGGTTTGAAGATACACAATTATGTCACCATACCAAGGGTCGCAAGTACTGATAAGGAAAAGAGTTTCGTCCGGGATATGATCCTCGGAGTGTGAAGGAGTGGAGTCTGTTGGGAGTGAGCATATAAGATCCGTGAAAACCAGCGATTTGGTTGACTTAGCAGTAGTAAATTCTAAGTCAAACTCCTGCAGGATAACAATCCATTTGGAGTATGTTGGTCACTTTAATTGTTTTAACAATTCAAGCACCACATAAATTGACAACCTGGGAAGGTCTGTTTATTCCAAAGACAATCACGCACTGGATATGCTCAATTCCAAAAGCAAGGTAATGTTGTAGTAGAAGTTACACAATTATCAATCATACAAATCTAACTATTCACACCCCACTTTAACAAAGCTGAAGCCTACTTGTGTTACAGCAGAAGCAATTCTTCTATTGCAGCTTTTCATTAAAAGAATTCTAGGAAAAGATAATGAAAGGAAATCACCCTGCAGGAAAGGAAATAAATCAACCATAACAGGGAACAAGACCCTATTCCTCCAAACAAGAATCTTTAGCACCTGTTGCCTGACACTAATCACACTATAGAAAAAGATCAATCCATGGAAAACAGGATCCTATTCCCATGAGCAGGAACCTTCAGTACCTGTTTCCTGATATCAATCACACATTCAAACAAATAATGGAAAAATATCTCTTGGATTCTTTAAGAGTGAATGATACAGAACTAATGCAGTGTTAAAGAAAACAGAGTGCTTAAAGTACTACAGAACTGTGTAAATGATTCTTCAGCAAACAGAGTTAAATTAAGGTGCAAATAACATAAAGAAGTTAACAAACTACAGGAGAAACTGGGTGAATCTTGTGATGAAGGCGGGCCCTTTCCTTCTCACAAGATTCCCCAGAGGAAAGAGTTAAATTGAAACGCTCAAAAGAAACCTTTATTCATCTGTCAAAACGGAATGATACATTACAATGGAGTCTTGCTCCTTTCCGCTCCAAAAATAATGTCTCTCCTGCAGTCTCTAACTCCTCCTCTAATGATGATGTCTCCTCTTTTTAAAGAGGAGACATCTATTACAGTTACATCAGAGAAATCCTATTTTTATCGAAATCTATTCTTCTATCTTAAAACAGGGTCTTTCTATTCTTCCATAGCAGAATATTGTTACAACAGATACAAAAATACTGGCTTCAAAACAATCCGTGTAACAACTTTCCTTGCTTGTCTTCGTCTTGTTGCCATCGTTCCTAAAATACTCTTTCGAAATCGCAAATCACGAGTAGTGACGGAATTTACGTGCCCGCTGACTGTTTCAGCAACATATTTGACTATTTCAGCAACAGAGTCGACTTTTTCAGCAACAGCCGATTGTTTCAGCAACAGCACGTTCCTTATCATAAATTATCTGCGATCTTTTAGACTTGTGTTAGCAACTATCTACCTTCGATTAATGATGAATATAAGAGTAATGTGGAATTATATATAAAACAGATTAAATATATAGTAAAGAGAAGGATTTCATAAACCTTCGGATAAAATGGATGAAAATGATAATGTAACCTTTTTAAATATAGCTATAAAGAGTAAAGTGGTGTCAAAATGTATGGTAAAAAATGGTACATTGTCAAGTCCTAATAGAGTATTTGCCCCCCAATAATTGTCGAGAAAGAATATATGTCATGGGGTTGCAATCCGAAACCAATGTTATCGTACGCAACAGGATGTAGTGGCGAAAGCGCTGCACAGTGTGTACTGCGGCTAACGCCAACTTCTTGATGTGAGCATAACGCGTTTTTGTATCGAGAAGGTTTTGTGACAGATAATAAACAACATGTTCATTACCATCATCATCATCCTACACCAGAACCATAGCTATGGTGCTAAATGCGGCGGCGAGATACAAAGTGAAATCGCGATGATAATCAGGAGGATGAAGCAAAGGAGCATTAACCAGTAACGTCTTCAGCTTCTCAAAGGATTGTTGAGAAATTTCGTCCCAATGGAAGGGAACGTTTTGCTTTAATATGCGTGTGAATCCTTTGGCTACCTCCACGTAGTTCGGGATAAAGCGTCGAAGGAAGTTTGCTTTTCCCTGCAGACTCTGTAACTGATATAACAAGGAGGGTGATGGGAGATTGATGATAGCCTCGACCTTTAAAGGGTCAAGGCGAATTCCGTCTTTGGAGACTATGAATCCCAAAAGACGGCCAGAATCTACGCAAAAGACACATTTATGAGGATTAAGCCTAATATTGTAGCGCCTACAGCGAAGGAAAATTTGGCGGAGGTGTTCAGGGTGGTCCTCTCGCCTAGCTGAATGAGCTGGCAAGTCGTCCAGATAAGGCTGAACGATATGGCGAATGTCATGAAAAGCGTAAGACATCGCATGCTGAAAGGTGGCTCCAGTGTTCTTCAAGCCGAACGGGAGCTTTTTATACGCGAAAGTACCCCACGGACAGATGAATGCAGTCTTGTGTTGATCTGTAGGTAAAATATTGATCTGATTATACCCCGAGAAGCCATCCATCAAGGAATAAATCTCACTTCTGGCACATTCGTCAATAATTTGGTCTATGAACGAAGTGGGATAGTTATCCTTCTGACAGGCACGATTAATATCGCGATAATCAACACAGACCCTAATAGTACCCTGTTTTTTATCGACAGGGACAATGTTGGAAACCCATTCTGTAAGGGGGATGGGATAAATAAAGCCCGCTTTCAGAAGTTTTTCAACTTTTGCCTTAATTGCAGTGGCTTTGTGAGGATGCACTGGGCGTAAGCATTGGTGCATGGGCTTCACACCAAGGTAGGTTGGAATCTCATGCACTACGATACTGGGATCAATCCCAGGCATTTCCTCGTAAGACCAGGCGAACACATCTCTGAATTATTTAAAAATATCAGTATAGACTTGTATCTCATCAGGAGAACAAGTCACTCCCACGTGTATATTCTCAACGATCCCCGGCTTAACGGAGATGTTGATCGGGATGGTTTGAGTGATATTACTCAGGTTTCCTTCCGAAAAAACCTCATGCGTCAAAATGGGCGTTTGGAGAGGAGGAGTAAACACCTAAGATGCATAACGCTGTAGACAATCTGACATTGCCCCCAGGCCGGGCATAAAGGAGGAACGATGATGTCCATCGCTCCAAGGCAACTCTTCAAGAGACATGGTTTCAATAATGGCCTCATCAGAAGGAAAAGTCTCATTAAGAGGATCTGACGAATCGACCTGACCAAGCCAGGGGATTGAGAGTAGACATCTAGAGCCATGCTCAAAGGAGCATGCTAAGGAGGTGGAGGATCAGATGCAGCAAAAATTTCACAGTAGATAATCTCTACTGGAGTCAAGGGCATTGATTCTCCAAACTCAAGCACCTGCTCAGGCGTAGGGATGAGCCAGGGGTCATCAGACCTGGAGATCATGTTAACTTGAGCGGTGTGCGGTGGTGGTGCGGAAAAAATACCCATGAGGACGGGGTCCTTGAAGAGACCGAGTCCTACACTCTGAGGGGGATTTGGGATCTGATCCACGTATGGAACGTTGTTCTCGGAGGTGGAGGTGAAGAAGGACAACTAATCCACTGGAACGATTTTTCCCTCATGAGGGAACTTAAGAAATCGAAAAACGGTGGATGGCACACATAACATGGCATGAGTCCAGCTGCGACCGAGAAGTATATTGTAGTTAAGCTTGGCGTCAACTACTTCTACTTCTACGTTGACTATCTTCCCCTGTAAAGTGATTGCTAAACTCTCGAGAACACCCAGGGGTTTGGATTCCCGACCATCGAATGCCTCTAGGGCATTGGGAGATGATGAAAGAGCCAGAGAGCAAATGGCCTTCTAGCAAGCGGACGACATAACACAGGTAGAGGCACCTTCATCCACAACAACCCTATGGATGTTAAGACCGTTGATCCCAAATTGAATAACAAGAGCGATCTGATGTGGAAGTTAGGGGGTGAAATTCTCTAAGTCGAAGGTGAGAAGACTTGAATCGGAGGGATCAATGCCACCGATTTCAGACAACAAAGCCTTCTGTTGCGAAGGACAACTCTGAAGAACTTCTAGTGCAGACATAGCCGAAGGCACCTGTGCCAAATCCTCTACAATACTGTAGTGTTGAGCGGCACGGGCATTCGGATTGTAAGAAGATCTTCGTAAAACACATTTAGAAGGTGGCTTCACAACAGGTTCAGGGGTGGGATTCTCAATTTCCAACGAACCGGGGATAGGTGGGGGAGGCGGTCCATCCGCAACTGCCTTCCCAGGTGCCTGTCGTGATTTATTATAATCCTTCGAACGTGTGGCAATAGAGATAGGTGCAGCACCATTCATCATAAAAACTTGGGACCCAATTGGTGCAGATGGTGAAGGCTGTTCAACGATCTGGGTCTGCTGAGACGGGAATGGTTCTTTAAGAACTGCCGGAGTCCCTTTAGAGCCTTTGAGAAGTTGACTAACTTGAGATCGTCATGGACAATCCTTGGTATAATGGTCTCCTTCACAAATGAGGCAGGGGTACTTCGGTTTACATTGAGAACCATCCGGAACCAATAACACCATCCACCGCTGGGGTAGGTGGGGCTTTAGAGGTTCCAGACTGTGGAGCATCAGGCAAGATGTCATACAACATGCCGGATTGTGATTATACAAGATCCAGATATTGAGCACGCGCGATGGCTTGTTCTTCAGTCACACACGCTCCCATAGCAATATCTTGGGCGATTTTGTTAACAAAGGAGGTGGTGAACCAATGAGTTAGTATCTGATCAGGTATATGAAACTTGATCAACCTACGACGACGTCGTCACTATGAATGTGATCAGAAATGTGGGTGGCTTTGTCCTGCTTCAAAGAAGTCAGGAGGTGCGTCCCGGCTTCGTAGCAAACCGGTAACTGAAAGTGAGTCAGAAAAACCATGGCTAACGTATTGAAATCTTGAAAGATGCCATTGGGTAATTCGATATACCACTTAGCTGCAGCGCCAGTCAAAGTGCGCTGGAAGAGGCGAAGACGAACTGAATCATCCACCCAAGAATTGGACGAACACCAAAGATGGTAGGTCATCACATGAGCTTGGGGGTCCTCTCCAGCTTTACCCTCAAACCTGGGGCAATCACCGGGCACCTTGGTAGGAACTGGAGGCCAATACAAATTATGCAGTATTGGATCATTCGTTAATTTTGAAACATCCGAAAAATCCAAGGTAGCCAGGAACGGCAATGGCAGATTAGACGGCATACCTGGCCCTGGGTAAGGACCAGTACCTCTACTCCACGTTGGTTGCGAATATCCTTGCCCCCATGGGTTCTGTCCAGCAGGATTCTGACCATAGGGGGTGTAGGTGTTATAACCAGCTTGATTCGGCTGCTGGTAACCAGTGTACGGGGGTTGATAACCAGAGTATGGACCCTAATTAGGAGTCGGCCCCGTGTAAGCAGCATTTGGATTTGGCTGCTGAGTATAGGTATAACCGGGTTGTTGAGGATGATAGTTAGACCCTTGGGGCTGGCTATAATTCGGTCGATATTGACCATGAGAATAGTAGCCACCCTGAGGTTGAGTGGGCTGCTGGTAGGAGGGACCCTACTGAGCCTGATAATTAGGGTGCAGTGGTTGATTTGGCTGCAGCATCGAATAAGTCGGCCATTGTGCAAGGTTAATAGGATGGACAGGCTGGTCTGGTTGAGCAGGCTGACCTAGGTGAGGGGGCTGCCCTGGATTAACAGGTTGACCCGGATGAACAGGTTGAGCCGGTTGCGTAGGTTGACCTGGATGTTGAGAAGCACCAGGTTGTACTGGATGAACCGGTTGGCCTGGAGGCGGAACACCGGGTTGTGCCAGATAGATCGGTTGGCCTGGTGGAGGAATGGAGCCAGGTGGTGGCTGTTAACCGGGTTGACCCGCAGCAGGACCATAAGATGGTCCTGGCTGGTGTGCAACGTTTGGATTAACAGGATACTGAGGTTGCATGGGTTGAGAAGGCTGGATTTTCCCCCCAGGACCATATACTGGCCCCGGTTGGTACCCCGGCTGAGGCTGCATAGGTTGATCGGAAGGGTTGTAATACTGTCCTTGCAGACCGTATGATGGCCCTTGCTGGTCTGCAGGATAGCCTTATATGGGCTGCCCCTGTGGGTCATAAGGATAGCCAGGTTGGCCCGAAGGTTGGCCTTGGGAAGGTTACCCTTGCGGGTTATAAGCCTGGTTATAAGGTAAACCTTGAGCATGGAGGTGAGCCTCAGGAGCGGGTAGACGTAAAATGTCTCTGTTCTCATCATACTGACCTGGAAAAGCATACACGGGTGTACCATCCTTTGCATAGTGCGAAAAATAAGACCAGTTGGGATCTTGGGAGGATGGTCCAACCTCGGGGTTTGGTTGTTGTAGGGACAACCGATACTCCTCTGGAGAAATGTTCTCTGGCATAGCAGCCGGTATATGAACGTCTTTAGGAGGCGGCATAGGCCTCGCGGAGGGTGTCGTGATAGCGGGTGCAGACACAACCACACAGACAGTGGGATGAGCGGGTACAGAAGTGACGGGTGTCTGAGGAGACATCCCCGATGAAGGAGCAACCGGCCTCGTGGAAGGAGCTGACACCCCCATAGAGGCTGCGACGGAAATAATCTGACCCAAGGATCTATACCCTGCTGGCAATGAGAGACCGGATGATGACATAACAGCTGGTTCAGGGCTGTCTCCTAGAAATAATCTTCGTGGGAAGAGCTGATAGTCTTCACCAGACGTTGGGATTTCCTCACTGGAATCACTCATGTTTGAGCCTGCCGCTAGATCTTGTAATAGACGGCGAGGACTAGGAGGAAAAACAACAGCTATAAAAGGCGAACCCGATGTAAGAGAAAGGAAATCAGCTCCTAATCTCAATTCAGACCAAGGGTCAGAAAAGGGCCAATCGAACTCAAATGGTCCCCCAAAGGGTTGCTCAGAAACAATGGGCCACTGAAGTCCAGCAGAGGATTGAGAAACCTCTGATGAATCGTCCGTATATGGACTACCAGTAGACGAAACCGAGGGCTCCGCCACTGTGGTAGTAACGACAAGAGAAAAAGATCAAACACACACACGGGCTGAAAAAGAGTCAAGGCACACAATCAAACGACCAACAAGCAGAATCTAACAGGGCGTGTGATCACGGGTGATTAATTTTTTACCACATTGAAAAATAAGAAACTTCACCATTTCATGTTTTAAGAGTCGAGAAACGGTTGAAAAGGTGACTCTATCTCTTTCAGATTTGACACAAGTGTGAAAGGACAAGCGCTTGGTGATCCTTTCAAATTTAGGGAGTCAGATAGGATCAAAATGACTACTCAGGAATACTAGGCAAAGGGTGTACCAAATAACCGTGAACTGCAATACACATCTTGGTTTCAAAATGAAAGAGAAATCAACCAAGGACTTACCGTACGTGCAGGCAATCTCCCCGAATGCTGTGTTCGGTGTATCATGGGTATAGGGCGGCAGACTCGGCTTCCTATGGATAAAGGATTGAAACCTATTGGGGTCTCCCTTTATATACGCGACGGTATGGGGAGCACAAGTCCGTACTAGTGCTGTCTAAAGCCAAGAGGCGAACGACAACAACTAGGTTTAAAGACGCCGGAACACGTCTCTAGCCTAGACCTCTAAATGTGTTTTGTTAGATTTCAATGTTGCCTTAGTGTAAATTGGGTAAATTTTAAAGTTTATCTTCAATTATGTTTCAGTTTTCAGGCCCTAGCGAATGTAATGTCACAAAATCCCTTAAATGAAATCTACATGCCACAGTATATCATTTCATTCGATGAAAGCTACTTATGGGAGAGTTGAGAGCTTTTCACACAACAACGAAATGAACAGAAAACAACCAATGATGTCTCTAATGCAGCTAATGAAAACTAAAAAGCTTTTCGTTCAAAGTTACCAATCACTACTAACACCGAAAAGATCTAATTCTCATTAACTAATGAAAAGCAAAAGATATTTTTTTTTTAATATTTCCAATGTTTTTAGAGCAAAGTGCACTAAAAAAATGAAAACTAATGCAAAGGCAATTCGAGAAATGATGAGAAGAGAGCAAAACCAAGAAAATTCCACTCAATGGTAATCACAATCAGACCTCAAATCGACCAAAAGTCCCTCAAAGCGAAAGAATCCCAAAAGACTCAAAATGAGCCGTGTAATCTAGGCCCAAGATGAGACGAAGCAAAATTCGAATGAAGACGGAAAAAATCACTCAAACAACACAATGAGACAACAGAAAACCACCAAATAAATGCAAAGAAGCAATCAGAAGGTTGACTGAACCGAAAGAGACCAAAAACTCCTAAGGAAGGCTCGACACATAACAACACCTAGATGACCTAGGGCTAAAACGCAAAATCGATGGAAATGGGCAAACAGCCAAAGGATGAAGGTAACAGCCAGTTAATCCAGGCTCCAAAACACTCAAACAGTGGAAAAATCAAGACCAAACACACAGACCAGGCTCAGGAAGCTCAGAACTAAACAAACCCTAGTAGCTCACAGGATTGACGCGACTGTGAGGCTGAAACTAGCACCAGAGACGAATTGGCGCGGGTAATACTCAAGCAACATGCGCCAATGGGTGCGACTTTCAGGCTAAAAAGCGCACCAGTCGAGTTTCCCAGTCAAAAATAAAAAAGAAGCAATCCAAAAAGTAGACTAGTGAATTATCAAGCTATCAAAGACCCAAATCCACAAAAAGAACCAGCCCAAAAGAGCGGATCAAGCAAGGAGAATCAAGAATCAACCAAAAAGGCAAGACAATGCTCCAAGGGTTCAGTTTACAAACTAAACCGAAGATTGACTGAAGTGGCTTTGATCTACTTTGCAATTGCAGTGCAAAAGCATTTTGAAGGCTATCTGGCCAACTTCAGGCTCCGTCTATAGCTTATAAAACGAACGACAACAAGCCAACGAGTCCCCAGCGGAGTCGCCAATTTGTTGTGGAGGTAAATCCCCTCTGCGGACAGAGGCGATCCCTACTAGCCCAGACCGGGTCTAGCAACAATTAATCACGCTATAGCGTAGGTCCCTAATTGCAAATAAACCAACTAGCGATGAAGGCTTACCTGGAATCCAACGCAGTCATTGTAGAAGAGGTGGCGCTCCTGTTCCTCAACTCTGGCAGATCACGATCCCCATGATCTCCGTGATGGGACACCTGCACATGCGAGAAAAAAAAAAAAACGCAAGCGTAAAATCCAGTAGATGCAACTATATGTCAGTCAGAAAGGACATAACTCATCATCGTAAATAACAACAAGAGTGGAACCATAACTAATAGTTGTTCATTAATAATCAATCAAAGGAAAATTACAACCATAGTTCTGACGCTGAATTCTCCTTCGAAGGGGGTTGCCTGCAGAACACGTCTCAAAAAGCCTATCAAGGATGGGAAAAACCTCTCTTCTCGGACTTGACGATAGTCTCCTTGCTTGAAATTGGCCTTAAGGGAATTATGGAGGCTCTTGCAACATAAGGCTCTTGGAAATTTGGGAACTTGAAGACTAGCTTGCCATGGAGACGGGCAAGGTTTTATAGATGGAGGAAGAGGAGTTGGGATCCCTATAATCATGGGATTGGCCCTATCGTCAAGGAAGCTTCCATGAGAGGTGGAAAACCACTTCCTCTCTATGGAAATCCGTAGCCAAACCTCCCAACTCAAGATAGATATCAGTTCCTGGATCAATTAGGATGAAACTTCCGCCATTTATTTTTAAAAAACACCTCTCAAATTGGCTGGTGCGAGTGCGACTCTGGGACAGAGCACCAACTGGCGCAGCCTCTTTGAAGTATTTTCCCCATTGGCGTGGGTACTGAACTGACTACTCGCGCCAATGCTAAAAGGGCCATTTTCAGGGTTTTTCACAAGGAGATGTCTTCAGGGCAATGAAAGCTTTTGTTCAGAGGGATGTCATGAAAGTGGTTGCACGGCATGTCACTGCTCATAGGTCACAAAATGAGCCCTCCAATGTGCGGGATGGGAATTGCAAGGACAGTGACAAATTACTGTGTAACAGGCTGATAAAGAAACCAAATTTACTAAATGCATCCAGCATGTCTGCCCACAGGTCCATGACATCTTCAACAAATCTAATACCCAGTTCTACAAAATTTGCTTCATCTCAAGGAGGATCTCAATGCAATGGGGAACTTTGCTTCCTAATGAGGGAGGAATGATCTAGGTGGATATCGGTGGCCACCCACCTATTCCATTTGGACCCACACCATCAATTCTTGCAGCTTTTCACATTCAGCACCACTTACTATTTTTAGCAGGTTTTCGGGTCCTGCACTCCCGAAGCCATTTTGGGGCCTTAATGATCCAAGTGGATATTGGTGGCCACCAACCTATTCCATTTAAACCCCCACCATTAGTTCGTTTAGTTTTTAAGTTGCAGCACAACTTACTATTTTTAGTAGTTTTTTGGGTCCTGAATTTTTGGAGCCGTTTTGAGGCCCTAAACGACGTTTTTTGTGAAAACCGGGAGCAACATGGGGCCATGTGCCAATGTTGCTCACATCGAAAGTTGTACTCCTCGGATAGATGTTTCTAATGAGCTATTGAGCGCGTAAAACCGAGATTGGATGCCAAAGTTACATCCCGGGGAAGTTGAAACACCAACTTACCTAAACGGGGGCCCATAGTTTTGCCGTTTCATCTCTTAGAGTTAGGTTTTTGGAATTTTTAGTTTTTGCAGTGTTTCTCAATAATAAATAGGTCCTCAAGCCTCATTTTAACATAGTTCAGAGGTCTGTAGACACCACATCTCTTCTCAGAGATTCGCTACCAGCACCCTAACTATTTTATTTCCATTATGTCTGTAAGCATATTTCTGTTATTTGATATTAATGAAATGACGCATTATTTCCACTGCATCTCTATGTTTATGGTTATTTCTATATTCTGTTTCATTCCTGCATAAATCCGGATAAGTAATTTATATAACTTCTGCACCGACGCCTCATAAAAAACGCGTGAAAACTGACACCGCCCGCGTTGCCCTTAAACTCATCGGGTCGCCAACGCATTGGGCCACCCTGAAATCCTCGCGCACCAGCACAGGGTTAAATAAATAAAAAATTACGACCAAAAAACCACACAAAACATAGGCACATCGGGAACTATGCGCTCCTAACACCCTCGCCCGGTGCGTCATTATCTTGTACAACACTGGTTCCTTATATGTCTACTGCACCAGTGTTTCCGAAAATGTGCGTGAAAATAGATACATCCCAGTGTGGAATAAAGAAAATGGACTAGGGTGCCCATAAAACAAGCGCACCAGTAGATGGTTAAATAACAAAAATTACAACAAAGAAATCACATAAAACATTGGCACACTAGAAACCATGTGCTTCGTACAAAGCCGCCCGGTGCCTTTAATCACGTAACAACACCGGTGTGTGTCAAATCATCAGGACCAGTGTCTCATAGAAAAGCGTGCAAAACAGAAACAACCCGGTGCGGATTTATGGAAAAGCACCGGGGCGCCATAACTTCCGCACACCGGAAAAGGGTTTAAAAAACAAAACTACGGCCAAAAAACCGCACAAATCATTGGTTAACTGGACATCATTCACGGTGCGTCTTATTACTGTAGAGCACTGGTGTGTTACCGCTACGCTACCCCGGTGTCCCATAAAAGTGCGTGGAATAGAAAACGCCCGGTGCGGATTGACAGAAATGCACCGGGGCCCCATTAACGCTGCACACCGGAAAAAGGTTAAAAAAAACAAAAATACGGCCAAAAAAACGCACAAATCATTGGTTCACCAGACATCATTCATGGTGCGCCTTATTACTGTAGAGCACCGGTGCGTTACCGCTACAGCGCCCCGCTGTCTCATAAAAAGCGCAAACATAAACCACTTGGTGCGGAAGGAAGGAAACGCACCGGGCCCCATTAATGCCACGGACTGGAAAAGGGTTAAAAAAAACAAAATTACGGTCAAAAAGCCGCACAAATCATTGGTTCACCGGAAAACATTCATGGTGCGTCTTATAACTGTAGAGCACAGGTGGGTTAACGCTACGCCGCCCCGGGCCTACTAAATGCGGGCGAAACTAGAAACCACCTGGGGTGACATAGTGTAAACGCACCAGTACGTCAGTAAAAACCCTGCACATCAGAACAAGGTTAAATGAAAAAAAAATTATAGCCAAAAAACCGCATTTTTCACTTTTTTCAGTGCTATAGAGCTCTCAAGAACTAGTGCAAGTTATTATTGTTTGAGCAGCACTGACATCCATGCTCCCATTGCACTTATTGCACGCACTGCTGCTATGCATTGTCACCAATCTCTAGCTTGAATTTTATAAAACAGTGGAAAAATATTCTTTTGCAAGTTGTACAGCCAGTATGCCTCCTCGATGGGTAAATGTAAAAGTATTTTTCTTGTTTTTCCATAATTAAACCTTTTAGCGAATTAGAATTTGAAAAAACCTTAAATTTAAACATTAAAAATAAAAATAAAAATTCGCGCGGTGCGCTTGAGCAGTTCGATTCGCACTGGTTTGCGGTGCTGACGGTATCCGCACCAATTCTGGTGCGGTACTGCGTGGTGCACCTTGTTATTTTAAATTTTTTTAAAAAGTGCGGTGCAGTCGGTTACCAGGCCGCACCGTTAACAATGGTGTACCGCGGCAACTTGGTGCGTTGAAGGAATTATCTGCCCCGGGGCGCATAATGTTTTCAATGCACCGGAACCACAATTAGACATTGTCAATGGATCGGGCTGGTAAACCGGTGCTAAGGGTATCTCCACCAATTCTGGGGTGGATACCAAAGGCGCACCGTGTTATTTAAATTTCTTTAAAATGAGAGGTGCGGTCGGCTACCTGGCCACACCGTTAACCTAGTTGAATAGTGGTGATGCGGTGCGCTGACTAAAATAACTGCCCCAGGACGACTATTTTTTCCAGCACACGGCTTACTGTTTTTGGCATAGGTCAATGGTGCGGCCTCTTAAACTACCGCAACGACGACTATGTATGGTGGCAGGAGGGCAGCGTGCTAACTTAGTGTTGTGGTGGTAAATCCACTCTGCAGACAGAGGCGATCCATACTAGCCCAGACCGGGTCTAGCAACAATCATTCACGATATAGCGCATGTTCCTAATTGCAAATAAACCAACTAGCGATGAAGGCTTACCTGGAATCCAACGCTGTTGCTTGTAGAAGAGGTAGCGCTCCCATTCCTTAGCCTTGGAAGATCACGATCCCCACGATCTCCGTGATGGACACCTGCACATGCGAGAAAAAAAACAAACGCAAGCGTAAAATACAGTAGATGAAACTATATATCAGTCAGAAAGGACATAACTCATCATCATAAACAATAACAAGAGTGGAACCATAACCAATAGTCGTTTATTATTAACCAATCAAAGGAAAATTACAACCAAGTTCTGACGTTGAATTCTCCTTCGGAGGGTCGCCAGCAGGACATGTCTCGAAAAGCCTATCAAGGATGGGACAAACCTCTCTCTTCGGATCTTGACAATAGTCTCCTTGCTTGAAATTGGCCTTAGGGGAATAATCGAGGCTCTTGCAGCATAAGGCTCTTTAGAATTTGGGAACTTGAAGACTAGCTTGCCATGGAGATGGGTAAGCTTTTATAGATGGAGGAAGGGGAGTTGGGATCCCTATAATCATGGGATTGGCCCTATCATCAAGGAAGTTTCCATGAGAGGTGGCAAACCACTTCCTCTCTATGGAAATCCGTAGCCAAACCTCCCAACTCAAGATAGATAGCAGTCCAGGAATTTGTTAGGACGAAGCTTCCGCCATTTATTTTTAAAAAACACTCCTTAAATTGGCTGGCGCGAGTGCGACTCTGGGACAGAGCGCCAATTGGCACGACCTCTTTGAAGGATTTTCCCCATTGGCGCGGGTTCTGAACTGGCTACCCACGCCAACACAAAAAGGGCCATTTTTAGGGTTTTTCACAAGGAGATGTTTCAGGGGGATGAAAGTACATGTTCAGGGGAATGAAAGTACATGTTCAGGGGAATTCCATGAAAGTATTTTCAAGTTATGTCACTGCTCACAGGTCACAAAATGAGCCCTCCAATGTGCGAGATGGGGATTGCAGGGATGGTGACAAATTACTGTGTAACAGATGCCCCCTAAAGCATGAGGCCTGAGAGAGAGAGAGGGGTGAAATGATTTACAAGAATGTGTCCAACTGAAAACTTCGCCGTCGGAAAACCTGCGTGAAGAAGTACAACTGATGTCTCAAATACATGATATATATGTGGTATGGGCGCAGCCATCCATAATAGAGTATACAATAATCCAGATCCAAGGAATGGACGCAGCCATCCAGTGGGGATTGATAAATAGACTCAGGTATGGTCACAAACATCCAGTAAGTGAGTCACGTAAATAATCATAATAATCCACAAAATCGCAGCCTGGATTACAACAGACACAATCCAGGGTCTTGCGCTTCATCTCGACCCAAACACAATACAAGTCCAAGCATGTGAATAAGTGAGCTGAAGTCGAACATGCAAGAACATCGTCTGATTACCAACCAATGATGAAAGCTGTTAACAGATGCGAGAGGTACCACCAATAATGATAATGGCCCTCAAGGTACTACAGGTATAATCTACGACATGTGAATCAATGAGCTAGCATCGAACACCCATAGAATCACTCGATCGGAGGCCAATGATGAAAACCTCACGTCGAATGTGAAGAACCTGCCATTGAGGCATGCAGGCTCCAAGGCACCAGAAGGGAGTCTCTAGATCAGCTTCTTGGATAATGAGCTGAAGTCGACAGGAAGTGACCTTGATCGAAGGTGGGCCATAATGTTTCCCACATCATCGACGCGAGACAGAGGAACATAGTGTTTTTGTGAATCACGATCAGATGAGAATCAGAGGAAGGTTGGTACTTGCAGAGGTCAACTTCTCTTGAACATATGAAAGACACGACAGTGGACTTGGCAGTATTTGACATCAAAAGATCAGAGGTCATAGTGACGAGGCAAAGAGCAGATGAGAGGTCAAAAGGGATTACCCAAGCCCATGGAGGCAAGTGAAAAACGAGATGAGATGTCCCCAACCCGACATGAATGCAGAAAAGTGCCATGTCCAAGAGCGACATACTTCCGACACGACAATGATGTTGGTTCCATTTTTTCCCCACCATTTCTGGTGAGTACCCCAATTATTTTTGATAACAAGCTTGAAGGGGATAGCATATGCTTGTAATATAAGGCCGTCCTTTGGACAGATCCATCCTAGTACATTTAACGAGTCCTAGGAAGGAGAAACTCGAATAATGTCATTTCGACTGAATCCGATGTCATCAGAGTTTAATGAGTCTGACAAAGGAAGAACTCGGCGTCTTTTCATGTTTAGAGAGTTTGAAAAGACAGCTGAAAAGTAAACTCCAACGGTCCCTTTTCGTAAATAGTTCCTCAGATCCGAAAAGGTAGAAAACTATGTCTGAGAAAACCTCTTAGTCGCGATAGGCTAGGGTATTCCTTTTTCTTAAATAATCTATCCCAGCCCGAAAAAAAGGGGTAAACGTATACTGGGTAGATGTTGCTTCGCGGCCACTTTAACGAGATCGAAACGACAAGGGCCTCGATAATATTTCATGTTTAGAGAGTCAGAAAAGAGCTGAAAGGTGACTCCAAAATGACTTTTTCGTGTTTTTACCGAGTCCGAAAAAGTATAAAATACAACTCGTTTCACCGTTGAAGTCACGTAGAAACCTGTTGCTGCACACAGAGGCAAGTGTAAAATCCATTTTCGACAAAATATATCAAAATATTAATAAAAAATGACTTTTAAAACCTAACGAGATTTCAAAAAGTTATAAATAGTCTCAAATGGTAAAAAACAAAGTTACTTTTACTATTTAACCCATTGGAGAGCAACAGTGGTCCGTTTTGGTGTGCAAACTTCTGACGGCAATTGCGACAGATCCAAGCTACCATTCAGATTCCCGTTCGTTCCAGGTAAGAGGCGCTTCCCTGTACTCCATTTTAATCCATTTTTTAATAGTTTTCCATTGCTTATTAGATTTCTGTGGAAGTTTTTTGTAATTTTAGGGTTCCGCCCATTGGCGCGGGTATCAGGCACAAACCCGCGCCAATGGCCTTTTGTATATAAAGAGCCCGCGCAAACTGGCGCGGCTGTTAGGAAAACAGTCGCGCCAATGGCGCAATTTAGTTTTTCGCCTTAAATTTCCGATTTGTGAGTGATTCAAATGGATTTCCAAGCATAACAGAGATCTAATCAAGGGTTTTTGACCATGTTGATGCAGGAAACCGAGTACAATGGTGATCGAATGGAAATAGAGGGAGCATGGGGAAGAGGATGAATTAGCCATGGAGAATGAAACTTGTATGAATGCTCTCAAGAATTGTGGGCTTAAAAAGTTCTTCCTGACACCTTGCTTACGAGCTCAACCTGAGCTTCTACAATACCTGATCAGTATTTGGGATGAAAATGAACAAGTGTTCAAGCTGGGGGATCAAGTACTAGAACTGGAGGTTTATGATGTATACTTCATAACCGGACTGTCGCGCAGAGGTCCAGTTCCCATATTGACAGGGAGCAGACCATTTGGTGAAAATATGGAGCAGGTTATGGCGAGGGTGTGCCCAAGGGCACGAACCGGATCAGGAAGCAGAAAGGTAGACATTCACACTGTCGAGGATCTAGCACTCAGAGTAGTGCTACACACCAATACACGAGCTGCAGGATCGCAAGCTCCACATGAGGCGACCAAGCCCCAACTCATACTAGCCTCAGAGTGTATGAGTCCTACACTGTTTGACTGGGCTACATCGGTGACAGTCAACATGAAGAGACAGCTCACGAAGTGCAAGCAAGCCAAACTGAAGTAGTTTGGCTACGGTTCTATCCTGGTATCATTCATTCTGGATGACTACCAATCTTCCAGGGCCAAGGGGCCATAGTAGCTGAGTCAGTACCACGAGAGCCGAGAATGGCTCGCTGGGTAGCACTGATGCCCAGAGCAGGAGGGGGCCAACAGATGTCCTGGAGGCCGAAGTTTTTCGGGTGGCTACGACGTTAGTTGATCGTAGTCGAAGACTGGCCATATGCAGGGACAGATTTCACTGGTGATCCAGATCTTCCACTTTCGGAGGGAGATGACTGGGATGAGGAGTTGGGTAAGATCGTATTTTTGATTTTCGTGTTTTATGATTTTTTGTTAATACATGTCCGTTCTGACAGCAGTTTTATGCATATGCAGATGTTGGCCCAGAGAGACCTGCTGGTATGTCTCCTATTTCACGGATAACTCATCCCGCAGCTGACCCTCAGGCGGAGGGTGCCGAGGGAGGAGAGTTGGTCCAGAACCTCGAGGGGATTGCCCGGGGGATTCCAGACTACGCCCAGCTGGCAGATGTCCCACTAGTATACCAGAGACATACGGTGGGAGTGCCTAGTCGCCTCCACCGTCTTCTGAGACGCTTAGTGCGTGCTGTGGCTTGTTATCATGAGCACCACGCAGATTAGACACCTAGGGATTTATTTCATGCGTATTTTTTCAGAGACATGTCATCTCCAGATGTATTAAGACGAACATGTATATTTTTTGATTTTATGCGACACACGCTATGTAAAAATTTCGATATCTATATATATACATATCTATTTCTGGATGGATCTTTCTTTTTACATGTGATGTTGTTTTACAAATTGCGCAAATGTCTATCTAGAACCAAATTAGCTACTGCATCCGTTAATGTATTCATATGTCTGGGTATGTGTTGATATGTAATATAGTCAAAATTCCTTTCCAGCAGACGAATACGCAAATACAGACGTAAAATAGATGGGTTTCTGACTGAATAATGACCATTAAGCTGTGATACTACAAGTTGTGAGTCTAGATACACAAGAAATTCACGGATACCAAGGTTTACAGCCTTTGTTAATAATTCTAACACAACACTATATTCCGCGATATTATTTGTAGCATGTCCCAGACACACGCCTTGCAGGTTGACCAACTCACCAGCAGGATCGTAGATTACCCAGGCTGCCGAAGAAAGATTCCTGGTACTGCGGGAGGCACCATCCACGAAACCAACAAATGGATTGATGGACATCTGCACAATCAGGAAGACCCGATCAGCAGAAAGATGTTTACATCGCACACCACACCACACATGCACACAAATGAAATAACACACTTATGTACACACACCACACCAAAAATGACTTCAAGCGTAGTATTTTTTCAGGTACAACCCATTTCTGGGCTGCGCCAACGGAACTCCTTCATAATCTATAAGCTTATAAGCCCCATTCTTCAAAACACGTTTTACTATGTAGGGCCCACGCCACATAGGTTGGAACTTACCGACCCCAAGCTTGTCGTGTGCTTGATCGTAGAGGAGGACGAGGTCCCCTTCGGCAATGGAACGTGGAGACACAGATTGATCGAAGTGTGCTTTGACCCGTTTTTTTGTGCTTCAATGACTAAAGCAGCTAAACGGCGGGTTTCATCTAACCGTTCCAAATACAAAAGACGCTCTTCCTCAGCAGAAGTGTCGGGTAGAAGTTCCACAGCTAACTTCAAAGAAGGAATTTTGCATTCAACCGGAAGACTTGTTTCCAGACGATACACCAATTGAAATGGTGTGAATCTAGTTGCACTCTTTGCAGACGTCCGGTAGGCCCATAGAGCTGAGAACAGTTGGAGATGCCAATTGGATTTGTGAATACCAATTGTTCGTTGAAGCATAGTGACCAGAACCTTGTTCACTGCTTCAACCTGGCCATTTGCCTGGGGGTAATATGGCGTTGAGCTATCGTGTCGTAAGCCCAATCTTGAAGTTAGCTCGGCCATCATATAATCTCGGAAATGAGTACCATGGTTGGTAACAATGACCTGAGGGACCTCGAAACGTGAAATGATATGGTTGAAGATAAATTGGGCAGCTGTCTTACCGTCGGCAGCTAGTGTAGGCATCGCTTCGGCCAACTTCGTAAAGTAGTCTACGGCGATGATTATATACGCATGCCCCCCAGCCGAATGAGGGTTACATGTCATAAAATCTACGCCCCATTTTGCAAAAGGGCCAACGACAATAACAGGATGCAAAGGGAGAGGCGGCACGCGCATCTTGCGCTGAAAGACCTGGCACGCGTGACATTTACGGACTGCGATGATACAGTCTTTGAATATGGATGGCCAGAAGTAACCTGCTCGCAGAATTTTCTGGGCAGTGGCATATCCAGACATATGACTGCCACAGGCGCCCCTGTGGCAGTCATTTAGGACCCTTTCAGCCTCTTCCAAGGTTAGGCACCAACGGAGCACCGAATCTACTCCAATGTGGTATAAGGTATCTCCTACGATGCGGTAGGGTTGACACTGATGCCGAATCCGATGTCGGGCATCTTTAGTCAACTCAGACCGAAATGTGGAGGTCTGAAGATACACAATTATGTCGCCATACCAAGGGTCGCGAGTACTGATAAGGAAAAGAGTTTCGTCCGGGATATGATCCTCGGAGTGTGAAGGAGTGGAGTCTGTTGGGAGTGAGCACATAAGATCCGCGAAAACCAGTGACTTGGTTGACTTAGCAGTAGTGAAATCTAAGTCAAACTCCTGTAGGATAACGATCCATTTGGAGTATTTTCCCCCCAGTAATTGTCGAGAGAGAATATATGTCATGGGGTTGCAATCCGAAACCACTGTTATCGTATGCAGTAGGATGTAGTGGAGAAAACGCTGCACAACGTGTACTGCGGCTAGTGCCAGCTTCTCGACATGAGCATAATGTGTTTCTGTGTCGAGAAGGTTCCGTGACAGATAATAAACGACATGTTTATTTCCATCATCGTCATCCTGCACCAGAACCATAGCTATGGTGCTAAACGCGGCGACGAGATACAAAGTGAAATCACGGTGATAATTAGGAGGACGAAGCAAAGGAGCATTAACCAGTAACGTCTTAAGCTTCTCAAAGGATTCTTGAGCAATGTCGTCCCAATGGAAGGGAACGTTCTGCTTTAGAATACACGTGATTCCTTTGGCCACCTCCACGTAGTTTGGGATAAAGCGTCGAAGGAAGTTAGCTTTTCCCTGCAGAATCTGCAACTGATATAACGAGGAGGGTGATGGGAGATTGATGATAGCCTCGACCTTTAAAGGGTCAAGGCGAATTCCGTCTTTGGAGACTATGAATCCCAAAAGATGGCCAGAATCCACGCAAAAGATGCATTTATGAGGATGAAGCCTAATATTGTAGTGCCTACAACGAAGGAAAATCTGGCGGAGGTGTTTAGGGTGGTCCTCTCGCCTAGCTGAGTGAGCTGGCAAGTCGTCCAGATAAGGCTGAATGATATGGCGTATGTCGTGGAAAGCATAAGACATCGTCCGCTGGAAAGTGGCTCCAACGTTCTTCAAGCAGAATGAGAGTTTTTTATAAGCGAAAGTACCCCATGGACAGATGAATGCAGTCTTGTGTTGATCAACAGGTAGAATATTAATCTGATTGTACCTGTAAAAGCCGTCCATCAAGGAATAAATCTCACTTCCGGCACATTCGTCGATGATTTGGTCTATGAACGGAGTGGGATAGTTATCCTTCGGACAGGCGCGATTAATATCGCGGTAATCAACACAGACCCTAATAGTACCCTGATTTTTATCGCTAGGGACAATGTTTGAAACCCATTCCGTGAGGGGGATGGGATAAATAAAGCCCGCGTTCAGAAGTTTTTCAACTTCTGCCTTAATTGCAGCAGCTTTGTGAGGATGCACCGGGCTTAAGCGTTGGCGCATGGGCTTCGCGCCAGGGTAGGTTGGAATCTCATGCACTACGATACTAGGATCAATCCCAGGCATTTCCTCGTAGGACCAGGTGAACACATCTCTGAATTCTATAAAAATATCAGTATAGACTTGTATCTCATCAGGAGAACAAGTCACTCCCACGTGTATGTTCTCAACGATCCCCGGTTTAACGGAGATGTTGATCAGGATGGTTTGAGTGATATTACTCAGGTTTCCTTCCAAAAGAACCTCGTGCGTCAAAATGGGCGTTTGGAGAGGTGGAATGGGAACCTGAGATGCAAAACACTCTAGACAATTCGACATTGCCCTCAAGCTAGGCATGAATGAGGAACGATGATGTCCATCGCTCCAAGGCAACTCCTCAAGAGACATTGTTTCTACAATGGCTTCATCAGAAGGAAAAATCTCTTTGAGAGGATCAGGCGAATCGGCCTGACCGAGCCAGGGGGATTGGGAATAGATGTCTAAAGCCATGCTCAAAGGAGCATGCTAAGGAGGGCGAGGATCGGATGCGGTGACGATTTCATAGTAGATAATCTCTACTAGAGTTAAGGGAATCGATTCTCCAAACTCAGTCACCTGCTCAGGCGTAGGGATGAGCCATGGGTTTTCAGACCTAGAGATCATGTTAACTTGAGCGGTGTGCGGTGGTGGTGTAGGAAAAATACCCATGAGGATGGGGTCTTTGAAGAGACCGGGCCCTACACTGTCAGGGGGATTCGGGATCTGATCCACGTACAGAACGTTGTTCTCGGAGGTGGAGGTGAAGAAGGACAACTGATCCACCGTAATGATTTTGCCCTCGTGAGGGAACTTGATAAGTCGAAAGAGGGTGGATGGCACGCATAACATGGCATGAGTCCAGCTGCGGCCAAGAAGTATATTTTAGTTGAGCTTAGCATCAACCACTTCTACTTCTACGTTGACAGTCTTCCCCTGTAAAGTAATTGCTAGACTCTCGAGAACACCCAGGGGTTTGGATTCCCGACCATCGAATGCCTCTAAGGCATTGGGAGATGATGAAAGGGCCGGAGAGCCAATGGCCTTCCAGCAAGCGGACGACATGACATAGGTAGAAGCACCTTCATCCACAACGGCCCTATGGATGTTAAGATCGTTGATCCTGACTTGAATAACGAGTGCGATCTGATGTGGAAGTCAGGGGGTAAAATTTTCTAAGTCAAAGGTGAGAAGACTAGAATTGGTGGGATCGATTCCACCGATTGCAGATAATAAAGCTTTCCGTTGTGAAGGACAAATTTGAAGAACTTCCAAAGAAGACATGGCAAAAGGTGCCTATGCCAGATCTTCAACAATACTATAGTGTTGAGTGGCACGGGCATTCGGATTGTAGGAAGATTTTCGTAGAACACCTTTAGAGGGTGGCCTCACAACGGGTTCAGCCGTAGGCTTCTCAATTTCCAACGAACCAGAGATAGGTGGGGGAGGTGGACCATCCGCAACTGCCTTCCCCGGTGCTTGACGTGATTCGTTGTAATCCTTCAAACGCGTGGCGATAGAAATAGGTGCAACGCGATTCATCATAAAGACTTGGGACCCAAATGGTGCAGATGGTGAAGGCTGTTCAACCATCTGGGTCTGCTGAGATGGGAACGGTTCTTTAAGAACTTCCAGAGTCCCTTTGGAGCCTTTTAGAAGTTGAATAACCTCAGATCGTCGTGGAAAATCATTAGTATAATGATCTCCTTCACAAATGAGGCAGGGGTACTTCGGTTTGCGTTGGGAACCGTCCTCGATCCGACGTTTGGAATTTGGCTTTGGGGCGTCGGATTTGGATTTACCTTTGCCCTTCTTCCCTTTGGAGGCCTTCTCCGTAGGATTGGCTTGAATGGCATTAACCTCCGCAGTTTTGCCAGAATTGGTAGGGGCGGGAGGAGCAGAATTATTGGATGAGTTGGACTTCTGCTTCCCATTCGAAGATTTCTTCAAATTCTAAGACACGGAACCAATAACACCATCCACCGCTGGGGTAGGTGGAGCTTTAGAGGTTCCAGACCGTGGAGCATCAGTCAAGATATCATACAGCGTGCCGAATTGTGAATATACCAAATCCAGATATTGAGCACGCGCTATGGCTTGTTCTTCAGTCACACACGCTCCCATAGCAATCTCTTGGGCGATTTTGTTAACGAAGGAGGTGGTGAACCAATGAGTTAGTATCTGATCAGGTATATGAAACTTGATCAGCCTACGACTACGTCGCCACTCATGAATGTGATCAGAAATGTGGGTGGCTTTGTCCTGCTTCAAAGAAGTGAGGAGATGTGTCCCGACTTCGTAGTGAACCGGTAATTGAAAATGAGTCAGAAAAGCCATGGCTAACGTATTGAAATCTTGAAAGATGCCACATCTTAATTCGATATACCACTTAGCAGCAGCGCCAGTCAAAGTGTGCTGGAACAGGCACAAATGGATTGAATCATCCGCCCAAGAGTTGGACGAACACCAAAGATGGTAAGTCATCACATGAGCTTGGGGGTCCTCTCCAGCTTTTCCCTCAAACTTGGGGCAATCACTGGGCACCTTGGTAGGAACCGGAGGTTAATAAGGATTATGCAGAATTGGATCATTCGTTAATTTCGAAACATCCAGTAACTCCAAGGTAGCCAGAAACGACAATGGCGGATTGGACGGCATACCTGGCCCTGGATAAGGACCAGTACCTGTACTCCACGCTGGTTGGAAATATCCTTGCCCCCATGGGTTCTGTCCAGTAGGATTCTGACTGTAGGGGGCATAGGTGGTATAACCAGCCTGATTCAGTTGCTGGTAACCAGCGTACAGGGGTTGGTAACCAGAGTATGGACCCTGATTATGAGTCGGCCTTGTGTAAGCATCATTTGGATTTGGCTGCTGAGTATAGGTGTAGCTGGGTTGTTGAGGACGATAGTTAGAACCTTGGGGTTGGCTATAATTCGGTTGGTATTGACCATGAGAATAATAGCCGCCTTGAGGTTGAGTGGGCTGCTGATAGGTGGGACCCTGCTGAGCTTGATAATTAGGGTGCAATGGTTGATTCGGCTGCGTCATCGAATAAGTCGGCTGTTGGGCAGGGTTGATAGAATGTGCAGGTTGGACTGGTTGAGCAGGCTGTCCTGGCTGAGCGGGATGCCCTGGGTTAACAGGTTGACCCAGATGAACAGGTTGTGCCGGTTGCGTAGGTTGACCTGGCTTTTGAGAGGCACCAGGTTGCACCGGATGAACCGGTTGGCCTGGAGGTGGAACACCAGGTTGTGCCGGATAGACCGGTTGGCCTGGTGGAGGTACACCAGGCTGTGCCGGATAGACCGGTTGTCCCGGTGGAGGAATAGAGCCAGGTGGTGGCTGGTAACCGGTTTGACCTGCAGCAGGACCATGAGATGGTCCTGGCTGGTATGCAACATTTGGATTAACAGGATACTGAGGTTGCATGGGTTGGGAAGGTTGAACTTTCCCCCCAGGACTGTATACCGGCCCCGGTTGGTACCCCGGCTGAGGCTGCACAGGTTGACCGGACGGGTTGTAATACTGTCCTTGCGGACCGTATGATGGCCCTGCTTGCCTGCGAGATAGCCTTGTAAAGGCTGCCCCTGCAGGTCATAAGGATAGCTAGGCTGGCCCAAAGGTTGGCCTTGAAAAGGTTGCCCTTGCGGGTTATAAGGATGTCCAGCCTGGTTATAGGGTAAACCTTGAGCATGAAGCTGAGCCTATGGAGAGGGTAAACGTAAAATGTTCCCGTGCTCATCGTATTGATCTGGAAAAGCATACACAGGTGTACCATCCTGTGATTAATGTGAAAAATAAGAGCGGTTGGGGTCTTGAGAGGTTTGTCCAACCTCGGGGTTCAGATGTTGTAGGGACAACCGATACTCCTCTGGAGATATGTTCTCCGGCATAGCAGTCGCTATGTAGACGTCTTCGGGAGGCGGCACAGCCCTCGCGGAGGGTGCCGTAACAGCGGGTGCAAACGCGGCCACACAGATAGTGGGCCGAACGGGTATAGAGGTGACAAGAGTCTGAGTAGAAATCCCTAATGAAGGAACCACCGGCCTCGTAGAAGGAGCTGATACCCCCATAGAGGCTGCGACAACGATAATCTGACCCAAGGATCTATACCCTGCTGGTAATGAGGGACTGGGTGATGACATAACAGCTGGTTCAGGGTTGTCTCCTGGAAATAATCTCCAAGGAAATAACTGGTAATCCTCACCGGACGTGGGGATTTCCTCACTGGATTCACTCATGATTGAGCCTGCCGCTAGATCTCGTAATAGACGGCGAGGACTAGGAGGAAAACAGTAGCTATAAAAAGCGAACCCGATGTAAGAGAAAGGAACTCTGCCCCTAATCTTAATTCAGACCAAGGGTCGGAAAAGGGCCAATTGAACTCAACTGGTCCCCCAAAGGGCTTCTCAGCAAGAACCGGTCCCCCGTCAGGAAACTCGGAAACAATGGGCTACTGAGGTTCAACAGAGGGTTGCGAAGCCTTTGATGAATCGTCCGTATAAGGGCTACCAGTAGACGAAACCGAGGGTTCCGCCACTGTGGTAGTAACGATAAGAGAAAGAGATCAAACACACACACGGGCTGAAAAAGAGTCAAGATACACAATCAAACGGCCAACAAGCAGAATCTAACAGGGCGTGTGATCGCGGGTGATTAATTTTTTACCACATTGAAAAATAGGAAACTTCACCGTTTCATGTTTTAAGAGTCAAGAAATGGCTGAAAGGTGACTCTATCTCTTTCAGTTTTGAAGCAAGCGTGAAAGGACAAGCGCTTGGTGATCCTTTCAAATTTAAAGAGTCTGAAAAGATCAAATGACTACTCAGGGATACTAGGCAAAGGGTGTACCAAATAACCGTGAACTACAATATACACCTTGGTTTCAAAATGAAAGAGAAATCAACCAAGGACTTTTCGTACGTGCAGGCAATCTCCCCGAATGTTGTGTTCGGTGTGTCACGGGTATAGGGCGACAAACTCGGCTTCCTATGGATAAAGGATTGAAACCTAGTGGGGTCTCCCTTTATATACTCGACGTTACAGGGAGCACATGTCCATACTAACGCTGTCTAAAGCCAAGAGGCGAACGACAGCTACTAGGTTTTAAGACGCCAGAACACGTCTCTAGCCTAGACCTCTAAATGTGTTTCGTTAGATTTCAATGCTGGCTTAGTGTAAATTGAGTAAATTTTAAAGTTTATCTTTAATTACGTTTCAATTTTAGGCCCTAGCGAATGTAATGTTTCAAAATCTCCTAAATGCACTCTATATGCCACAGTATATCATTTCATTCGATGAAAGCTATTTATGAGAGAGTGAAGAGCTTTTCACACAATAACTAAATGAACAGAAAACAACCAATGACGTCTCTAATGCAGCTAATGAAAACTAAAAAGCTTTTCGTTCAAGGTTACCAATCACTAATAACACCGAAAAGATCTAATTCACATTAACTAATGAAAAGCAAAAGAATTTTTTTTTTATTATTATATATTTTCAATATTTCAGAGCAAAGTGCGCTAAAAATGAAAACTAATGCAAAAGCGATTCGAGAAATGATGATAAGAGAGAAAAAACAAACAAATTTCACTCAATAGCAATCACAATCAGACCTCAAATCGATCAAAAGTCCCTCAAAAACCAAGAAAATCCCAAAGACACAAATGAGCCGTGTAATCTAGGCCCAAAACGAGACAAAGCGGAATTCGAATGAAGGAGGAGTCAATCACTCAAATAGCGCAATAAAATGATAAACAACTATCAAACTAATGCAGGGAAGCAATCACAGGGTTGACTAAACCGATAGAAACCAAAAACTCCCAAGGAAGGCTCGACACACCATAGCACCTAGATGACCTATGGCTAGAATGCAAAAATCGATGGAAATGTACAAACAACCAAAGGATGAAGGTAACAGTCAGTCAATCAAGGCTCCAAAACACTCAAGTAGTCGAAAAAATGAAACCAAAATCAGAGATCAGGCTCAGAAAGCTCAAAATCAAGCAAATCCTAGCAGTCCCCAGCACTGGCGCGACTATCAGGCTGAAACTGACTCAATATCAGAATTGGCGCGGGTAATACATTGACAACTAGCGCCAATTGGCGCGAATGTCACGCTAAAAAACGCGCCAGTCAAGTTTTCTATGCTAAAATAAAAAATAAGCAATCCAAGATCAGACCAGTGATGTTTGGAGTTTTCAAAAACCCAAATTCACAGAAAGAACAGGCCCAAAAGAGCTGATGAAGCAAGCAGAATCAAGAATCAACCGAAGAGACAAGACAGTGCTGCAAGTGTTCAGTTTACAAACTAAACCGGAGATTGACTGAAGTAGCTTTGATCTACTTCACAATTGCAGAACAAAAGCGTTTCGAAGGCTATCTGGCCAACTTCAGGCTCCATCTATAGCTCATAAAACGAACGACAATAAGCTACAAATCCCCAGCGGAGTCGCCAATTTGTTGTGGAGGTAAATCCCCTCTGCGGATAGAGGCGATCCCTACTAGCCCAGACCGGGTCTAGCAACAATCATTCACGCTATGGTGCAGGTTCCTATTTACAAATAAACCAACTAGCGATGAAGCCTTACCTGGAATCCAACGCTGTTTCTTGTAGAAGAGGTAGCGCTCTCGTTCCTTAGCCTTGGCAGATCACGATCCCCATGATCTCCATGATGGACACCTGCACATGCGAGAAATGAAACAAACGCAAGCGTAAAATCCAGTAGATGCAATTATATGTCAGTCAGAAAGGACATAACTCATCATTATAAACAACGACAAGAGTGGAGCCATAACCAATAGTCATTTATTATTAATCAATCAAAGGAAGAATACAACCATCGTTCTGACGCTGAATTCTCCTTCAGAGGGTCACCAACAGAACACGTCTCGAAAATCCTGTCAAGGATGGGACAAACCTCTCTCTTCAGATCTTGACAATAGTCTCCTTGCTTGGATTTGGCCTTAAGGGAGTTATGGAGGCTCTTGGGAATTTGGGAACTTGAAGACTAGCTTGCAAAGGAGATGAGAAAGATTTTTTAGATGGAGGAAGGGAGTTGGGATCCCTATAATCATGGGATTGGGCCTATCATCAAGGAAGCTTCCATGAGAGGTGGCAAACCACTTCCTCTCTATGGAAATTCGTAGCCAAACCTCCCAACTCAAGATAGATATCAGTTCCTGGATCAGTTAGGACGAAACTTACTTCCACCATTTATTTTAAAAACACACTCCTTAAATTGGCTGGCGCGAGTGCAACTCTAGGATAGAGCACCAATTGGCGCGACCTATTTGAAGAATTTTCCCCATTGGCGTGGGTACTGAACTGGCTACCCGCGCCAATGAAAAAAGGGCCGTTTTTAGGGTTTTTCAGTAGGATATGTCTTCAGGGGGATGAAAGTACATGTTCAGGGAAATGCCATGAAAGCATTTTCAAGTTATGTAACTGCTCACAGGTCACAAAATGAGCCCTTCAATGTGCGATACGGGGATTGCACGGATGGTGAAAAATTGATGTGTAACAGATACCTCCTAAAGAATGAGGCCCGAGAGAGAGAGAGGGGTGAAATGCTTTACGAGAATGTGTCCAACTAAAAACTCCGCCGTTGGAAAACCTGTGTGAAGAAGTACAACTGATGTCTCAAATATATGATATAGTTGTGGTATGGGCACAACCATCCATAACAGAGTATACAATAATCCAGATCCAAGGCATGGGCGCAGCCATCCAGTGAGGATCGATAAATAGACTCAGGTATGGTCACAACCATCCAGTAAGTGAGTCATGTAAATAATCATAATAATCCACAAACTCGCAGCCTGGATTACAACAGACACAATCCAGGGTCTTGCGCTCCATCTCGACCCGAACACAGTACAAGTCCAAGCATGTGAATATGTGAGCTGAAGTCGAACATGCAGGTATCATCTAATTACTGACTAATGATGAAAGGCGTATGAGACGCTAGAGGTACCACCAATAATGACAATGGCCCTCGAGGTACTACAGTGCAATCTCGGCAATGTGAATCAATGAGGCGGCATCGAACACCTGATCACTTGATGGGAGGCCAATGATGAAAACCTCACGTCGAACGCGAAGAAACTGCCATTGAGGCATGCAGGCTCCAAGGTACCAGAAGGGAGTCTCTAGATCAGCTTCCTGGATAATGAGCTGAAGTCGACAGGAAGTGACCTTGATCGAAGGTGGGCCATAGTGTTTCCCACATCATCGATGCAAGACAGAGGAACATAGTGTTTTTGTGAATCACGATCAGATGAGAATCAGAGGAAGGTTGGTACTTGCAGAGGTCAACTTCTCTTGAACATATGAACGACACGACAGTGGACTTGGCAGTATTTGACATCAAAAGATCAGAGGTCATAGTGACGAGGCAAAGAGCAGATGAGAGGTCAAAAGGGATTACCCAAACCCACGGAGGCAAGTGAAAAACGAGATGAGATGTCCCCAACCCAACACGAACGCAGACAAGTGCCATGTCCAAGAGAGACATACTGCCGACACGACAATGATGCTGGTTCCATTTTTTCCCCACCATTTCTAGTGAGTACCCCAATTATTTTTGATAACAAGCTTGAAGGGGATAGCATATGCTTGTAATATAAGTCCGTCCTTCCGACAGATCCATCCTAGTACATTTAACGAGCCCTAGGAAGGAAAAAATCGAATAACGTCATTTCGACTGAATCCGATGTCATCAGAGTTTAATGAGTCTGAAAAAGGAAGAACTCGACGTATTTTCATGTTTAAAGAGTTTGAAAAGATAGCTGAAAAGTAAACTCCAACGGTCCCTTTTCGTAAATAGTTCCTCAGATCCGAAAAGGTAGAAAACTATGTCTGAGAAAACCTCCTAGTCGAGATAGGCTAGGGTATTCCTTTTTCGTAAATAATCTATCCCAGCCCAAAAAAGGGGTAAACGTATACTGGGTAGATGTCGCTTCGCAACCACTTTAACGAGATCGAAACGACAAGGGCCTCGACAATCTTTTCATGTTTAGAGACTCAGAAAAGAGCTGAAAGGTGACTTCAAAACGACTTTTTCGTGTTTTTACCGAGTTCAAAAAAGTATAAAATACAACTCGTTTCACCGTTGAAGTCGCGTAGAAACCTGTTGCTGCACACAGAGGCAAGTGTAAAATCCATTTTTGACAAAATATATCAAAATATTAATAAAAAATGACTTTTAAAACCTAATGAGATTTCAAAAAGTTATAAATAGTCTCAAATGGTAAAAAACAAAGTTACTTTTACTATTTACCCCATTGGAGAGCAACAATGGTCCATTTTGGTGTGCAAACTTCTGACGGCGATTGCGATAGATCCAAGCTACCATTCAGATTCCTGTTCGTTCCAGGTAAGAGGCACTTCCCTGTACTCCATTTTAATCCATTTTTTAATAGTTTTCCATTGATTATTAGATTTCTGTGGAAGATTTTTGTAATTTTAGGGTTCCGCCCATTGGCGCGGGTATCAGGCACGGACCCGCGCCAATGGCCTTTTGTATATAAAGAGCCCGCGCGAACTGGCGCGACTGTTAGGAAAACAGTCGCGCCAATGGCGCAATTTAGTTTTCCACCTTAAATTTCCGATTTGTGAGTGATTCAAATGGATTTCCAAGCATAACATAGATCTAATCAAGGGTTTTTGACCATGTTGATGCAGGAAACCGAGTACAATGGTGATCGAATGGAAAGAGAGGGAGCATGGGGAAGAGGATGAATTAGCCATGGAGAATGAAACTTGTATGAAAGTTCTGAAGAATTACTGTTTTATTTAAAACAATTTAAAACATGTTCTTTAACTTGTTTTTATTAAATTGTGTAATGAAATTCTCTAATTATTGTTGTGTACTTGTGTATATTTTACAGACATTGGCTCTTTTGATGGCGAGGAGATGCCGCCGCCACCACCTGATCCAAGTGTGGATCCTGATGAGTATGAGGGCATGCCAGATATTGTCGAGGATCATCAGGAGGATGGTGCAGATCAGAGACCTGCTCCTGCTGGTGCGCTGGTGGGTAGTCGACGTCTTAGTGGTGCTAGATACATGATGGAGTTGGGCGACCAACTCATTTCATTGATTTATTGAGTCAGGCATCAGGCCCACTGATTTCAGAGATATAGAGGCTGATGATAGGCTAGTACAGATGTGGAGAGGCATGTCGCGTGACATGTACAACCTGATGTGACATTTCATAGGAGTTACGACAAATTTTATGTGATTGACGAGGACTATTGCACGTTACGATCAAGCCGCAGCACATGATGGACAGTCTGCGAGGCGCATCGTACCATCATCTCATGATCGTTCACAGCCTCGCACCGTGCCAGATTTGCATGAGCCTCCACTAGCATCTACTAGCAGTCATCATGGAGATGAGGCTGGACCATCGACCACTAGTACTGATATTGATGTTGTAATACCACCGGTTGATCCATGAAATTTATATTACAGTTTTATATTTTTAACATTATTCAGTTATATATATATATATATATATATATATATATATATATATATATATATTATGGTCCATGTATTTTATGTTCATGTTGAAGTTGTACTTAATTTACATGTTCGTGATCATCATGATGTGTATGTTGTTAGGTGATGTTAGACATGTTCATTTAAAGTGCAACTTGCAGATAGACGTGTATGTGATAGCATGAGATATATATTTGATGTTTGTGTTGTACTGATGATGTTAATATATAATGTTAATTGTGTTTTGTTAGATGATCATGATCACGATGATGTAGTTAGCGATTTTGAATGTGTTTTTTAGTCAAATATGATGTTTGTACGATGGTTATCATGAACGTGATGTTTATTAATTAATTTAATACCAAATGATCATGATATTGTAAATTTGTAATATTTGTATTTATAATTGTACTATTTAAAATTATAAAATTGCAATTGTAATGGTATATATGTAAATTTCTAAAATTGTAATTGTAATTGTAATTTTTAAAATTGTAAAATTGTAATTGTAATTGTAATTTTTTAATTTGTAAAATTGTAATTGTATATATGTAAAATTCTAAAATTGTAATTGTAATTGTAATTGTACGTGAAATTATAAAATTGTAATTGTAATTGTAATTGTAATTGTATGTAAAATATTTGTAAAATTTTAATTGTATTAATGTGAAATGAATTTATTAAAATTTTTAAATTTTAAATAATTGTAAAATAATAAATCTAGAATAATATGATTTGTTGTGACATAATAAAGTCTAGAAAATAATGCAAATAAATTTCTGTACTTTAGAATTATCATTATTTTATTATGATCTTAGATACAAAAAAAAAGAATTAATTTATACAATACGCCATTGTTTTCGAGATCAACATAATACCAAATTATCAAGTGAATTATTGATTTTAACATTAACACAATGCAAATTACCAAAATATTAAAAATACATATTATATTAATATTTCGAAAAACCCATCTTAAAAAGTATAAACATTGATGAAATAACACATGTACCATATCACTCTCGGTTCTCATGATCACCCTCATTATCTTCTAGCTCAGATGGCATGATAACACTATTGTTCTCAAAAATATGTTTTGATCTAGGGTCATGTGTCAATATGAACCACCAATCCCTATCCAACACATCTGGGTAAAAAAACATCTGGTTGCAGTGTTTAGGGAAAACATAGGGCTCCTTAGCTTCATCCCAAATATTTCTAGAGTTGATACATATAAGCCTACTATCGTGATCTTCCTTTACATTATTCCGATCAAAGGTGTCTCACCACTTGCACCTAAAAATAACACATTGGAAAGAAGAAAAATCCATTTCAATGATCTCTTGTATCTTTCCGACGTAACCTAACGTCCCTCATACTAGTTGTTGATCATGGTCGCTAGATCGACTAGATTGATCGAACTCGACTTCCACTCCACAGTCTTGTGTGATGTTTCCAGCATCAGCATTTTCTGTGCGAAAATGGTGTCCATATGCCCACATAGATGGGAACAAATGCACATATTATAAAAAAGTTAAAAAATTCATAGTGTTATGTGTCTTATAAATAATAATCCAACTGTTAAAATATGAAATGTAGATGTCTTAATATAAGTTTCAAATTTACATATAAATTAAAAAGATTATTACCGGGTTGCTGCACCCAATCCCTATATTTACCGCATCCTCTTCAACACGTGGTTAACGACCGGTAGCACCGTATTTCTCTCTGACTTGGTCAACAACCCAACTGTTGGGGCATATTTTTGGCATATTTTCTTTTAAATGATCGGGATAAGGCACACTTATACCATACAACCGTCTGAATTCTTTCCTGTCACTATCCCATTTCATCCTATTTTGTTCGTACAATGTGACCCATGGTTGTGTCGCTTCAGAATTGTAAAGAATGAATTTATTGATTGCTTCAATTTCTATATTCGTTGATGAAATCAAACCAACATTATATAGTACTTAGAGATCAAAATATACATTATATCGAAGTTCAACATGAATATTAATTAATTTTTGTAAATTTGCAAAATTATAAGTCGCTTACTCTTTATCAAGTTCTTTTTTCCACTCATTTGGAGAAACTCTCCTTCTCTTTTATCTTCATCCATTTGATCATCCCAAATCACTGCACCTGTTCTGTTTTCGATATGCTTGATGTACTCACTGGCATGGTAGAAAGACTCATGCAATATGTGCCCCTCTGCCATAGACCCCTCAGGTTTTTCCCTTTGTCGAACAAAACCTTTCAATTTCTTCATGTACCTCTCTAAGAAGAACATCCAACGACAAGAAACAACCCCAACTAATTCAACCTCATCTACACGGTGGATTAGAGAATGAACCTGTAAATCCATGATGCAGGGGAATTAGGCTCAAGAATTACTTTGTACCTAAGTAGACATAGGGGGTCTCATGATTTTAATTTCTCATGTAATTATTAGTATTTTTGAATAAAATGTGAGGAGTTGTAAATGTTCTCTAACTGCAGAGAACATGAGAGAAATGAGTAGTTAGAAATGTGAAGAGACTAGGATTAGTTCAATTATTTTGGGATTAAGTTTAAAATTAGGAAATTGGAGAGCTCGGTGAGTTGTTAAGTAACCTGAATCGATTCAGGTTACCCTTTTGTATAAATGTAAGCAGAGTAGAGTTCAAGAGGGGTTCAGATGTTCAGAGGCAGAGTAGGTTGTAGAAGGCCACTGTTATTGAAGATCTAGCCTAATATGAAGTTGTAAGTGAATTCATTTTGATTTGATTCCAGTTGTATACATTTGTTTATTAGTCCTGCGTGAAACCCTAATTGTATTCTTGGTCGACATTATATAAGCAAGATTTGAGTTCTATGGCAAGTTGTGAAATTCTGTGTTAATGGGCTGAATTAGAGACCGTGTGTGGTTGGAATTGACTTGCAAAGTGAGGTGAATCGATCACTGTAAGGATCGATTCTAATAAGGTATCTCATTGCCTTTTTTGATTCATATATGACGAAATGGATGCATCCCGAAATAAATTGAGTTATGAAATCTCTGTATGGTTGAAGGAGGGTCGATTCTTTCCTACCTCCTGAGTTATTATATTGTTTGTTATTGAAAGACTTGGTTATGCAATTGAGGGCGTATATTCACTTAGTTGACTCCTGTGTATATGAATTCGATCCTCGTTGAGGGTAGCGAATCCCTGGTCATTGACATATTTAACTTCCGTATTGAACCTTGTTTATTTGATTTATATTCAGAGTTGAGGAAACTCTTGGGAAACTAATTGGGATCGCTTTTGTATTCTGTTTTGACAAACGTAATTATTATAATGTTAAGTCTTCCAACTCCATTGGGATTGACGTGCATAATGAATGGCGTTGCAGATTCAATTTGGAGCCATGGGAAACTTTAGTTAAGAAAGAAGTGGAGCTTGTTAGCCCGATTCGAAAAGCTGGTTGTGCTAGCCAATTCACAGCATGGGTTGAGTCGATGACAGTGGAATCGATTTGTAGGAAGAACGCAGAGAAGGAACGGAACCGTGAATAGAGCGGAACCTCGAGCTGACAGTGAAGGTGGTTTTAAAATCAAAATTGGCAGCATTGCGCTACCTCATAAGTGGTAATTGGTATTTGGAAAATTTACCCGATACATCTCTGTGCCTGACACATAAGGCTTGGGTGGTTTCCCAAAACCGCGAATTTCGCGTGATTTTGGATGAGTAAGTCTCGAGAGTTTAAAAAACGCGATATTCACTTATATCCGTCGGATGAGCGTGAAACTGAGTTTAGAACGCGAGAGCAGGTTGGCCGTCGGATGTTAAAAGAAGTTGCGTAGAGGATAACTGAAGGTAAGTGATAGGACTATTGTGGGCCCGAGCTGAAATCAGACTTTATTATTGGTTAAGTGCATCATGTGTTTGATGCGATGGTTGTGTTATGTATTGTTGGTATTGGAAGTGAAATGTGAATTAACCATATATATTCATGAGGAGTAAGTGCATATGGTCGTGTGGAAAGGGTTAAAGCCTTGGTTTTAATATATATGGTCGAGTGGATGGTTGTTAACCAAAGTCTAGCGCAGTAAGTTATGTACGTTGTGGTGATATATTGATGCAATTTGTTTATAGAAGTGCCGTGGCAAGTCTAAAGTAAATATTTGATTGTTAGGCCTTGGGTTATTGAAGTTGAGGTACTAAAATCCATATAGAAATGTTGGCTTGGGTTAGAAAAGGTGAATGTTGATTCACGTTCTCATAAAGAGTGAAAGCCTAAGTTAAGCTTTGGGTTTAAAATGAAATTCAATCATTTATTCATTTTATCATAAAGTGGGTTTGGACTATAGTTTTATAACTATAAGGAAAGGCGAAATGACTTCGCTTTGAAGTTATAGCGTTGAGGGTTAGTAATATGGCTTCAAATCGATGATGGGGGAAAATGCAGCTTCCGAATAGAAATTGAATTTGGCTAGATTGGCTGGGTTTTAACCAGTAATTTATGAAAAGTTCATAGTGTTAGAGATTTCCAGATTCAAATTTATTAGGAAAAACATTGAAGTGAGTTATTGTTCTATGAACAGAAAGAGAATGTGGAATAAGTGAGGTAGCCCGGGCATCAATCCATGAAACTCGTCGGCAGTTCATTCTCAAACATACAAACAATCTCAACTATCTCTTGATGCCACTATGGAATGCTAGCCACATGAATCTCCTTTGACATGATCCAACGTAAAAATGCAGATAATTTAGATATGGCATGTCCTAGGTCTTGAGGGAATTCATGTTTCACACACCCACACACAAACAAAGGATAATGACACTGCAAAGGTATAAACACGTGCAATAATATACAAAATTAGTTATGTTTTATGATCCTCGCATGGGATAAAATTTATTAATATAAGAAATAATAAAATCATGCTTTTGACATTATACATACTCTTAGAAGATTCAAATGGTCATGCAATTTCAACCCCAACAAATGGTCATCCACGGTGAAGCAACACCGTAGTGAAGACCCGTATGAAGTTGGCACCCTCACATCCATTATAACTTCCTTTGCCAAAGATATATCATCTTTTTTAAAAATCCATGGGACATCACCTTCTTTGAAAAACCATGAATTAGAGGGACCAACGCTTGCCTCTGATCCCGTACTTTCTAATCATCTTGGCCAATATTTCCTTTTAGTTTTTGAAGTAATAAGATCTTTCCTAACAACCAATGTGTCACTTTGTTTCGATGATATGTGCCTCCATAAAGAAGGTGAAACATTTTTAAATATATGCATGGGATCTAATAACTGGGCAATCTTAAGATGCTCCCAATATGGGAGGTCATAAAAGATAGATTTCCTTTTCATCCCAATGGGCAATTTGTCAACATAGGTGTTGAAGAAATCTGGCTCATCGAACTTAGGCTCCCCATTTGAATCGAACATTTCTATGAACTCCTTCTCCTTCTCTCTCTCGTATGCTCTAAGCCATTTAGTTGTTGTCATTATTGGAGGCCTTTGGGTTCTCTCTTGTTTACCATTGAAAGCGGATGCTGGTCTTCTATAAGGGTGTTGTTCTGGTAGGAATATCCTGGAGCAATCATACACAGGTTTTCGTAGGTCCTTGGACCATCTAGCATTTAGAGAAGGTCCACAACATTTACATCCAAAATACCCTTTTGTAACAAGACCTATGAGATTATATTTGTATACATTAATTAATATGCATGGCACATTAAAGAATATCATGAAGATCAGAACACATATTAACTAATATGTGAAAGAATATTGTTACAATATATATAAACAAATCAATAAATTAAACGTGTAATTTACCAGAGCAAACTCCTAAGCCTCGATAATCATGTGTCATGTAAGCACATATGCCATACAACGTAAAACTCCTCTTTGCTGCGATGGGTCTTGATACAACGTATACATTTATTCCATCCCATAATTCCTTCAATTCATCTACCAGTGGTTGTAAGTAGACATCCATATTCTTCACTTGTCTTCTAATAGGGACTATGAGAGCCAACATAAGATGTTCATAATTCACGAACAACCATGGGGGGATATTGGTATTGATCACTACTACAGGCCAAACATAATAGTTGGTGTTTTGGAGGGAATATGGGTTGACGCCATCCATGGCTATGCTGAGTCGTAGACTTCGTACTTCATTTTTGAATTTTTCGGGCCATGTATCCTCTATATGCTTCATGGCTATTGAATCAGTTGGGATTCACATCTCCCAATTCACTTCTGTGTGAGGCATGCCATCCCTGCAACATAGCTAATTCTTTACAACGAAAGAGCCTTTGAATCCTTGGGATTATAGGCATGTGCCTCAATATCTTAAAAGGAGGACCAATACGTGATTTACCCTTCTTTTTTTATTTATTATACCTATCATGCCCACATTTTAGACACATCTCTTTGTCTTCATATTATCCTCTATATAGAATACAATCATTTGGACATGCATGATATGATATGCACTCAACACCCAACAATTTCTTTGCTTCTTCGCAGCTATCGGGCAAGACATTATCACTGAGAAGAACCTTATCTTTGAATAACCCGTAGTTGGTGATCATGGAAAAATATATTAATAAATGTACATTAATGTCGATATAATTATTAACGTTCATAAAATTTAACATTTGTAATGTTCATTGCAGTGTACTGATTATATTTCAAATTTATATAAGGGGAGTAATTTATGGTAACTTACCTCAAAAGTTCTGAGAAACATGCATTCGACAAGCCAAAATTTGCTTTCAAGTTGTATAGTAACATTTTTGTCCCCAACTGGGTAGACTTTGACTGACCGCCAGGTCCAAAGAGAGGGGTGGTGGAAGCAAATTTAAGGCTTTCGAACAAGGTGTAAGCGATATGAGCATCATCCCCTAGCTGATCATCATTTTGGAATGCATCTAAAAACATTGTCTCCATGGCAGTCATATCCCTTAAGTAATCATCCATACCAACCTCTATTTGATTGCCTCCATTGCCAGCTTGTGAAGAACTACTATTGTTGTAGTCATTCCTAATTGGTGAATCTGGACGTAGCGGGAATTGAAACGGTGGTTGATTCAACCATTCTTAGTATCGTTCCTCTTTGATTTTTTCTCTTAATTCAGTCTTCTCTCGATTTGAAATTGTTGTGGGGTGCAACGAGAGATGGTATGTAGGTCATTCATCATCACTAGAATCCTAATAATTAAAAAAAATAAAAATTGAACATGATTTACAAAATATATGATATCAATTAGTAACCACGTTGGCAATATTGCATGATTATAAATTGATTTGACGTTCATGAAATAATTACATATTAATCAATATATATACCAAACAATTATATTTATAATTACCATCATTGTCCCAGGATTGTGGCTAGAAGATGCAATATTGTTACAATTGGCAAGGTGAAGCAACTGTCCATTTTCATCTACCAAATGTGCCTTGCGGTATGTAGCTCTTGATAAGAACTTCCAACGTTTTGGAGCAGTTTGAATATTTTGTACATCTGAACTCGATGTTGAATCTGCATGAACCTGCGCACCGGTATACATTATAAATTTAATTAATTTGTGCGCGATTGACTGCATGGATAAAAAACATATATAAATTCAATTAGAGAGTGAAAAAATAAAACAAATCTGCAGTAAATATTATGTCTCCACATGGATAAGGGGAACTCCGCGATGGAATTTGAGAAATATTATGGAACGAGTTGAATTTTGAAGAATTGTCCATTCCATATAATATATGATATTTTCTCCCTACATTTGAGCAAAAAGACAATAAATTATAACTTAAATGTCATTCCGGTGCGTAATGTACAGATAACCGCACCGGTAAGTTTTTTTATTTTATTTTGCACACAGGTGAGTTTTTTATTTATTTTGCACATCGGTGCCATTTTATAACATGACGCACCGGGACGGTTCAATTAAAGGACGCACCGGTAAACAAGTAAACACAAATAAAAAAAGCGCAACCCTATTTTCTTTAAGTGAAAAAAAATGGTAAATTGAAAAATGGGTGGCAAAATATTTTCGAAAATATAATTTCATAAATATTTCTTTAAATACTAAACACTTTTCATTATTTCACTATTTTTGCAAAAAAATTCAGTTAGAGATTTGTAGGATACATACCTAGAGCAAACGGAGCACGAGAGCACTGTGCAGCAGGGAAATACATTCGAACAGAAGTATTCAGACAATCAGAATTCCAGACCTCTGGTGAGTTAAACCCTGTACCATAGAATTTCAAACGATGTGAGTAAGTTTTTTTTTTTGTACTTTTTTTTCTGTAGTTTTTTTCTGCAGGAAAATAAGAAATCAAAGTCTATTGTTTTTTTTTTAAACTTTTTTCTGTAGCTTTTTTATAAGTAAAATAACAAAATCAAAGTTTTTTTTTTTTTTTTCATAAAACATTTCTTTAAATACTAAACACTTTTCATTATTTCACTATTTTTGCAAAAAATTTCAGCAAGAGATTTGCAGGATACATACCTGGAGCAAACAGATCACGAGAGCACTGTGGAGCAGGGAAATACATTCAAACAAAAGTATTCAGACAATCAGAATTCCAAACCTCTGGTGAGTGAAACCCTGTACCATAGAATTTCAAACGATGTGAGTAAGTTTATTTTTTTTTGTACTTTTTTCTGCAGTTTTTTTATGCAGTAAAATAAGAAATCAAAGTCTATTATTTTTTTAACTTTTCCTGTAGTTTTTTTATAAGTAAAATAACAAAATCAAAGCTTTTTTTTTTCATAAAACATTTATTTAAATACTAAATACTTTTCATTATTTCACTATTTTTGCAAAAAAATTCAGCCAGAGATTTGCAGGATACATACTTGGAGCAAACAGAGCACGAGAGCACTGTGGAGCAGGGAAATACATTCGAACAGAAGTATTCAGACAATCAAAATTTCAAACCTTTGGTGAGTCAAACCCTGTACCATAGAATTTCAAACGATGTGAGTAAGTTTTTTTTTTGTAGTTTTTTTTTTTTTTTTTGCAGTTTTTTTTACCTTTTCTGTAGTTTTTAGAAACAAAAATAAAAAAGAAATCCATTTTTAGAAACAAAACCCTAGATTCTTTTTGTTTCTGCCCTTTCTTCTCCCTTTTTCTTTTCAATTTAGATTTATAGGGTTTGTATAGTCATAAGACATCCAACCCACGGGACGACTTGCATAGTCAGATCTCAATCCATGTTGGCCCTTACGTCAATCTTAAAAAAATACATATTTTTTTTCGTCAATGCGCCCTGCGTAACATAGCGCACCGGTGCGCTCGGTTATAGCAGCGCACCACGAAATTACAGTGATAAAAAAGAAAAAAAGAAAAAATGTTTTTATCAGTGCGCCATATGTAACATGCGGCACCGGTGCACTATTGCACTATGGCGCACTGCAAACGTGTTGTTTTGCAAAATAAACCATTTTAGAAACAAACCCTACATTCTTTTTGTTTCTGCCCTTTCTTCTCCCACTTTATGTGATTTTAGAAGTAGGGATTTTCAATTTATATTTATAGGGTTTGGATGTCATAGGAGGACCTGCATAGTCGGATCCTAATCGATGTCAGCGCTTGCATAAACAAAAAAAAAAAATTGTCGGTGCGCTCTATTATCCTAGTGCACCACGCAAGTACTATGATAAAAATATGCAAGTATTGTATAAAATATGCAGCCGATGCGCTATTTCATTATGGCACACCGGGAATGTTCTGTTTCAAAAAAAAAAAAAAATACAAACCTTACATTCTTTTTGTTTCTCCCCTTTCTTCTTCCTCTTTTCTGTGATTTTAGAATTATGACTTTTCAATTTAGATTTATAGGGTTTGTATTGCTAAATATAGACCTAAGACATCCAACCGACGGGACGATTAGCCTTGGCATGAATTAAAAAAAAAAAAAAAAACATATTTTTTTTATCAGTGCGTCTGGAGTAACTTAGCACACTAGTGCTCTTTATTTTACAAGCGCATCACAAAATGTAATGTGATAAATTTTTTTTTTTTTTATCAGTGCGCCATATGTAAAATATGGAACCGATTTATGCTAAAAAACTAACACTGGACAACTTTTTATTATTTTATCATGGTTAACCGGTGCGGTCATTGACATGTAATGCACCGGTGCTCCTTGTTGACATAGAGCACTGTTGGGTCTATTATACTGTTTTGGTGGTGCGTTTGGAAGAGAGACACGCACCGGTGTCGGTGCGTACACCATGAATGGTGCATCAGTTTCTTGAATTTTTTTTTTTTACTTGAAAAGTTGACAATTTATTTATAAATATATTATTGAATGATATCGTACAGGTTTGAGATTGATAAAGAAATGACTGACAAGAGATAATGTAACAAAAATACTGATAACACATCAAGAAAAGAAAAAAAGGCAAGTTCTTTGTAAATTTTTTACAAAAAAAATATTTTTGAACTATATGTAAGTTTAACTAATATGTATTGTTTACTGTGTATCATGCAGAGCCACAAAATGATGAAGCTCGATAAGATTATTTCTGATCTAGGAGCAGAAGAGCATAAAATATTGATGGAAAAATTGCAAAAGGATGAATCAAGTGAATGAAAAAATACTATCGATCCAATATGAGTTTCTTTTTTTAGTTTTCATTAATAATATAATTAAAATTATTAGATAACATATGTGAAAAAGTCTATTAATTCACATATGTTTAATGTTCTATAGGGACCAACAACTTAGAAAAGGAATGTTGTTCTAAGAAAAGAAAAAAAATAGAACATGCAAATGAAAATGAATTGCTCCTTAGCTCATCTGCAGTGGTGCTGGAGGTTAACGAAAGGGGGAAAAACTTTTACAAAAGTTTGAGGGATCTAGTGGAACGAATGTATAGACGTTCTTTCCACTTACAATACAAAAACCAATCCAATGATTCCAAGAACCAAATTTTATGTAAACTACATGAAGAGTTTCTAGAGAATTGGTCAATGAGACATGTCAGACTTTTAATAGCAAAAACATAAAACAACAAAAAAGAAGGAATGAAAAAGTAATATTCCTTTAGATGTTTGTCTAGAATTATTTATAAATATCACTTTTGTTATACTTACTTTTCATATATCAATATAAAAATTAAATAGTTTATTGTCATGTTACTTTTTTAGGAAAATTTTGAAAATCTCAAAAGATGAACGAGCTGATATCAAAAATATGCCAGTAGGAATGTCTAAAAAGGTGTATAAGGAGATGGTCAAAGAAATGGACAAAATTGCATCGTTGGAGGAGCCATCTCAACAACAACTTGCTTCAAATATAATATGTAATCATTGAATTTTTCGATCATTAGGTAAAATAAATAAACAATTTAGCATTAAATATTAATTTTCAAATATTTTCTTGCAGAAAAGAAAAGAAAATGGAACCCTTTCAGCACATAAAACCGGACGGCAAGGAAGAAATATCTAAGTTTGTGAGTAATTGTTACTTGCTTATAACAACTTAACTAGATTTCATTTTTGTATTTTTTTAAGTTGTTTTACAAAAATCCTCATTGAATGTCTTCAAACAGGTGCTAACATACAAAGAAGAACCATCAGAGGAATTGATTGAAATTGGGTCAAATATGGGTTGTGCGTATATGTTGGCAGATCAGAACTTAATTGTGGAATTTGTAAGCATCTATCGATCTTGTTTTACTTAGCTCCGTCTATAATTAATAGAAAAAATAAATCTTTTATATTAAATATATGATTTGTTATGGGGTATAAAACTTGCAGGAAACAAAGTATGGCACTGTGCCAACGGATCAAATCTTGAAAGATTGCATGTTACATGGTTTTGAAAGAATGTGTATAGTTTATGAGTCAATTGTTGCATTGGTACGTCATCTATTTTCAATCATTTACATTGGTGTATATTATTTAATATTGCAATTTTTATTGTTCTCACCAATGTATATACACTCATTACAATTTATTTTTATATTGTTTGTAGATGGAAGGTGAAGAAGAAGAAAACAATCAACATCGTGAACAAAGCATTTCTGAAAATAACCCAAGTTATGGAAGTAGCTCTAGCAGTGACAGTAGTTCAAGAGAAGAATGATGATCACTATGTTTGGATATAAAAGCAAGGCATTGTATTTTCTGAAAAATGTCTGTGAAATCAGACATTTTCTTTAATGTAATGGACATAGTGTCCCAATTGAAAGATAAAGGGATACCAATAACTGTCCCATTTTGTATGACAAAGAATGTCTTATTCATATGTATATATAATAAAAAATGTTTTAAGCTATTCTATTGCATTCTCTATTGTCGCTATTGCGTTCTCCATTGTCGTTCTCAAATGCACTAATAAAAATTTAATTCATATGAATATTGTTATAAGATATATATATGTCGACTTTTTATGAATAATGAATTTAAAAAAACCATAATAATTATGATATGATGTAGCAAATTAATCCAAATATCACATTCAAATCCATTAATAAAAATTTAATTAATATGAATATTTTTATAAGATGTGTCAACTTTTGATGAATAATGAATTTAAAACAATCACAATAATTACACTGTCACAGGTTGATGTTTAAAAAAAATGCAAAATGAAAACCAGTGTGTGTATTCTTATAACGGTGTGCTTGTATTCTTAAGTGCACTGGTGCATTTTTACAACCTATGGGCACCGCACAAATACCAAAACCAATTAAAAATATCGAGGCATTTGTGCAGTACGACGCTCTGGTGCGTTTATGTCTATATACGCACCGGTGCCGTTTTACGACCTATAAGCACCACACGAATACCGATACCAATTATAAATCTCGGTGAGTCTGTGTGATACTATGAACCAGGGCATTTTTGTGTCTATACACACCGGTGCATTTGGATGACCCATAGGCATCGCACGAATACCGATACCAATTATAAATCTCGGTGCGTCTGTGTGATACTATACACCTGGGCATTTTTGTGTTTATATGCACCGGTGCATTTGGAAGAACCATAGGCACTGCACGAATACTGATACCAATTATAAATCTCAGTGCATTTGTGTGATACGGTACACTGGGGCGTTTCTATAAGTATACGCATCGGCGCTTTGATACGACCTATGGGCACTTCTCAAATCCCAAGACCAATTAGAACGACCCTGTGCGTTGTATCACCAACACTACGCTTGGTACTGTTTTATACCTTAATGGCCCGGTGCATTCGCCTTCGACCACCCTGGGGCTCTAGCTATAGGTACGCACTGGTGCGTTAAACCCTGATTAGCGCACTGATGAAAAAAACATCCGTAATAACCTCTGGCTGCCCAATTTTTTTTAGTTGTGTTGAATGTCCATTAAAAGCTCTGGAAAATCCTCTGTATCCAAAAATGGATGTGGTAACATATGTTTTTTTGACAATTTTGGCCAATTTTATAACACTAAAAACCTCCTTTATAACCTCCACTAAAGGGTCTTTTTCTTGTAGTGATGTGATCATATTGCATGGTGTTCCAAAGAGAATTGTGTCAAAGAGGAAAGAAAAATTCACTTCCAATTTTTGGAAGGAGTTATTTGTGGGATTATATACAGAGTTGGCCTTCAGTACAGCTTATCATCCATAGACAAATGGACAGACTGAGAGGATCAATAGGATCTTGGAGGACATGTTGAGGATGTATGTAATGCATCAGTAGAAGAGATGGGAGGAGTACCTTCCGTTGGTCGAGTTTTCTTACAACAAATAGTATCATGAATCGTTGAAGATGAGTCTGTTTGAGGCATTATATGTGCAGAGTTGAAATACTACCATAATTTGGAGTGATTTGGTGAACAAAGTATTGATTGGACTAGGTGTGTTAGCAGAGATGGAACAAGAAATGCAGGTTATCAAGAAGAATCTGAAAGCAACACAAGATAGGCAGAATATTTATGCAGATCAGAACAGGTTGTTTAAGGAGTTTCAGGTTGGGGAATAGGTGTACTTGCGCATCAAGCCCAAGAAGAGATCCTTGCAGATTGGATCATGTGCCAAGTTGGCACCACAGTTTTGTGCACCTTTCAAGATTCTTGAGAGGATTGGCTAGTATTCTATAGACTTGGATTGCCTCTGATAGTGAAATTACATGATTTTTTCCATATATCATTACCTAAGAAGTATGTTAAATATGTTGATCATGTGGTTGACTGGTATGTATTACAGATGGAGCCGGATGGATAATTTCAACCGAAACCGAGAAATCAAGCAGGTTAAAGTGCAATGGAATCACATTGGGCCCGATGAAGCTACATGGGAGATGGTGGATCAGATGCGAGCTGTGTATCCTTCATTGTTTTCCATTTTAGGCAAAGCGGTCTTGGTATGATGTTTTGGTATACGTTTTGATGTGATGTTTTCATATATGTACATATGTATATGGATGTAAGGACCAACATGAGTTATGATATAAATTTCAAATAAGTCTTATGGGTGTCATTTCATTATAGTTGTCATGTTGTTATGTTGTCATGTTGGTTTTCCTTTCAGCAAGGTGATCATTGTAAATATTGCATCGAGCTATGTTATAAATCTCCATGGACAGTATGCATTCTTTTCAGCAGTTTTTCTAAGGTATAGGTGTGGTTGAAAACCAAGGATAGTGTCCCCCATGGGGGAGGGTTGTGTAACATCCCTGGTGAAATCTCCATGTAATAAAAGTTAATAAAGGCAATTTAATAACCATGGTTGATGGGACACTTATTCCAAGCTAGATGTTGGGAAAAAACAACCTAGTGAGGGTGTTCATTAGTTTATTATGGCTAAAGAAATTAGAAAAGGAAATGGCAAAGACTTTCGAAAGGAAAAATGACATTTTTGGCACATTATTTATGAAAATAATGGAAAATGGGAGAAAAGGAAAGTGAAAGGTCACAGGTTGCATGTGAGGAGGAAAATGAAGGAAAATAATGGAAAATGAAGAAAATAGAGTCATAATTAATAAAATGGCGTATGAGGATTACTTGGTACCTTTTGTTAGTTCAGTTTTAAAACTCTCTCATTATTCTCTCTCTCTCTCTCTCACTATTAGACACTTAGAGTTTTCTTGGATTACTTGGGAATTGGATCAAGAAAGGAAAAGAATGATAGAGGAAGGAAGGAGCAAGCAAGAAAGAGTGGGATCAAGTAGCTACAACATGATTCTTTGTAGGTATCGATTTGCATGTGTGATTTCCTTGCTAGATTTGGCATGCATGGTATTGCATGTGGTTCTTTGTTTTCATGGCATGGGTTTTTCCATATGTGAAAGTGTTTTCAGCCTAGTCTTGTCATTTTCAGATAGCCATGGTGTGATGGCGTTCTCATGATTTGGTTGAGATGGATTGTCGGATGGATTCGAAGTTGAGTGACGTGGATCTACGAAAGGAAGAACACATGGCCTAATGATCCCTGAATCGTACTGTGGATTGTGGTAAAGCCACTAGCCTAGTGATCCCTGAAACAAACTGTGGGTTGTGGTAAATCCAGGTATTGTCTGCCTCGGTGGGCCTAGGAATCCTCGACCGATTAATGGTGGGATATACGATAAGCCTAAAGGTGGTTTCCCTTGATTAGGCCTAGGAATCCTTGCCGGTGAATGACATGATATAGGATGAATCCTAGAGGTGGAGTCTCGGTTTAGGGCCTAGTGATATGGTGTGGATTGTAGTAAATCATGAGAGACTAGGAGACAAGAAAAATCCCCACGGTGTAGGTGGAGAAATATGGTGACATTCATTCTTGTTTTATGGCTTAGTGATCCAGCATGGATTGCAGTAAAGCTTGATTTCTATTGATGAGGGTGAGGTGGTTTAGCCTCGGGATGCCCTGGTTGGTTATTTTGGTTTGAGTCCCATATTCATGCTTGGAATATGGCACAAGGGTGATTCACTGAAGAGAGATTTGGCTTAGCCAATCTATGGCCGGGTGGAACGTGGTAGTCCCATCTCGGGTTAGCTTTTGCACTCATTAATAAGAGGTTATTTCCTTGACATCTTATGTGTAAATGTAATGGTTTATATGTGGATTCTATGGTTGATGTATTCTTGATATTTTTGTTGTTATTATGTTGGTTATAAGCATGTATTATGACATTGATGATGTATGGCTCTCCTCATATTTTGCTTTGTAAATGAATAAACAATGTATCTATGACCTAATAGATGATAATGCATCTAATGACGTAAGGGAACAATGATTCTTAGCGATTCTCAGATAAGTATGAGACCCCTATGCTCAGATTTGCGTTGTTTAAACACGTGGATTACATAATTGTGACATGTTTAACGAAATGTTTGTCATGGCTATTGGGGGTCCAATCTATACCTTTCCAATGTTTTTGCAAATGTATCATTGTTTCATTGTTATAATTCATTTATGAAACTTTCATTGAGTTCTGGGCGGTGACTTGGTCTCTGGGCCTGAAAAAGTGACTCAAATATCAGGGATGCTGGCATAGGTCCGAGGAAAAAAATCCCTAGATGCATGCATACCCATGTTCTAGGAGCATCCAAAGCCTCCTAGACGCACCCTTGCCCATATCAAGGGAGTGTCCTATGATTTAATGGTCTAAAAACCCAGTGGGACCCAAGGTTGGCTACCTAAGTGGTTGAGACGACTCCTGGGAGTTTTGTTGTTGATGTGGAAGGTTTGTGTGATGTGTTTTCTTCGATTCCACTTCCTTAAGGTCACCTAGGAGGTTGAATACCATTATAGTGACCTCTCATCACATATTTACCCTGGTTGGCTGGTTACTTGGGTAGATGTGGGATGAGGGTGTTAAAATGGTGATTCCTAGTCCTATTTGATTGCTTGCACTAGATGCATTGATTTTAGTGTAGATATTGATTTCTAATGATATTTGATTTCTTGCACTAGATGCATTGATTTCAATGTGTATGATTTCTAATCCTATTTGATTGCTTGCACTAAATGCATAGATTTCAGTGTAGATGGTGATTTCTAATCCTATTTTATTGCTAGCACTAGATGCATAAATTTCAATGTAGATGTTGATTTCTAATTATATTTGATTGTTTGCACTAGATTCATTGATTTCAATGTAGATGATTTCTAATCCTATTTGATTGCTTGCATTAAATACATTGATTTCAGTGTAGATGGTGATTTCTAATACTATTTGATTGATTGCAATAAATGCATTGCTTTTAGTGTAGAAGTTGGTTTCTAAACCTATTTGCTTACTTGCACTTGATCTGAAAATGGAAGTACTTGAAAATGTGTGCAAGGTATCCATTTTCATTAATTAAATGTGTGCAAAATTCTCCATGTTTTGCTGATTAATAAAGTGTTTTTTGGTAACTGTTTATGAGTTTATGTGTGAGTGAAGGTTAATTTAATTTGCTGTTTAACATATTAAATCAGAAATATACAACAAAATAACTTCAGCATAACATGACACAAATGTTTGGTGAGCAGTTCACCCCTCTTGGACTACGTCTGCTGGATCAAGCCTCCCAAAATGAGCTTGTCCTCTTGTATTATAATGCTCTCAAATTATAATACAAGTTTAAAAGTTCCTCAATAGGAAATTCTAAGTGCAAATATAGATTCATAAGACATGAAAGTGGTAAAAATGCCTTTCCATATTCACTAAACAGTGAATAATTACCATAAACAGTGACTTCTTCAACAAGACCCTGACGGATCTTTGAACTCCTCTGAAGCTTTTCGGGCTGTAGAAGTCCTCAAACAATTTTGAAATCTCTTCCATTAGGTTCAGAAGGTCGAAAATAGCTGAAAATGGTTTTTGGATCACCTTAAACAGTGAGGTACAACTCCAGATAACTCCATTTTCCTAATGGCCCTGGTGGCTCTCCAAGCTTCCCTGAAGCTAAAATGGATATAGAACACCTCTACTGCCTCTGGAACCTATCCCAATGGCTCTGGAATGCTGAAAATAGTTGAAATTGGCTTTTGTTTCACCTCAAATGGTTAACCATAGCCCAAAACAGCTCCAACTCCCTCTTGGCCCTTATGGCTCTCATTGCTTCCCTGAAGAAAAAGGAGCTGAAGATCAACTCCAATGGCTCTGTAACCTATTCCAATGGATCTAAAATCCTCTGCATATCCGAAATCAAAAAAAATTTCGCTACAAAAGTTTCATTCATGTGAAAGTTATGACCAACTGAAGTTTTTTCCAATCTGACCTAAAGAAACTCCACCAAAAGTGGATTAACTGTAGATAGGGTCGCTAACTATGGGAGACTCCGCCCAAAATAGCGCGCTCTGCCTAAATTGTCGGAACCGTTAGGGGTTAACATTTATTTTTAGGTGTAGTGGTCACATGGACCATCTAAACCCCCGCCGGCGGAACCGTTTGAGCCAACGGTTTGAGAACCGTGGCATTAAACATCATACCAAACTGCTGCCAGATATCATGTGAACACATTCAACTAACCGCGACTTTAATGTTCCGCTGGTTCTATGGCCTGAGGTTCCGGGCCCGTGGTCCCATGCATAGGGGGCTGGCCCCCTTTCCGCCCCCAACGAGAACTTTGATAAACTTTAAATTATATGTAATGTGAACATTGTATATTAAGAACCAAAGTGTGGGCGGGCCGGTTGGGCCTGTGGGCTGGCAGCCACCCGACCCAGGGTCGAATCCTGCCAACTCCAAAAAAATTTGTCACAGTAAAATGTTCAGTCCTGGGGCCACATGGTGGCCTTCGGGCAGGCCATGTGGCGCCCTTTAATTGGCCACTAAATCCCATAGTCAACCCACTGTGCAATCCGCAATTGAAAAATGTTGAGTTGTGATAGGTTAATGAAGAAATATTCCATGGAATATTTTGTGGAATATTCCCAAAATATTCTGTGAAATATTCTTTTTTAATATTTTTTTAATCAAAGTCAACCTTGGTCAAACTGGTCTTTTGCATGAAATTGTGAATTTTCAAACTTGAATAACTTTCACATACAGTGTCGGATTTGAATGCCGTTCACGGCATCAAGATCGTATCGACGAGGCCTATCCATTTGTTCTGGTTGCAAGTGATTTTGAACAATTTTAATTTTGAGCTTTTTCCATAGCTCGGACTTGAGCTTCTGATTAGCACTAGATGCATTGATTTGAGTGTAGATGTTTATTTCCAATCCTATTTGATTGCTTGCATAAGATGCATTGATTTTATTGTAGAATTAGTTTTCTAATCTTATTTGATTTCTTGCATTAGATGCATTGATTTAGTATAGATGTTGATTTATGATTTGATGTAATTGGATGTATGATGGTACATTAAGTTTAAAGTGATTAGGTTAACAATGTGCATTGATTTCAGTGTACGCACAAAAAATTATTGACAATGTACATTGATTTTTGTGTTATAGTAATTCAACCTATAAATATTGGAGAGTAAGGGAGACAAGGTATGATGTTTACTACAATAACTCGAGCTAAATATTTAAATGGTTTACGATTTCAAGTGTCCTTTTTATATCATCGATATGAAAATATGACAAAACTAACAAGGGTGACAATAAGAATAGTAAAAGAAAATAGTTTTATATTGATCGCAATAAAGACTATTTGTAATTGACTACATTCTTATTATTCACATTTTCTATCATTCAAAACTATTATTGTCACTTTCCATTCAAATTTTTTATTTCATCATTAAATTTATTAACATTATTTATCACCTCAACAAATGAGGTAACTAAAAAAAATTAAAATTAAAATTAAAATTGCCAAATTAATCTCAGACATATTTACATTCTATTGATAGAATTAGATATATTTTCGATAGAGGGATCAAATCTCTTGAGGTGCAAACATTTCCAAAAATTTTTCACTCAAAAAAGAGATTTTCACCTCTAGAGATTTGATCTCCCTCTCGGGGCTTGATATGATGAATTTTTCAATAAGGAATAGTGAAATTGGCATCCAGAAACAACTTGACAACACCTACACTAGTGTGGGACCATAGGTCGTGTAGTGATGGGTCCTGGCGATACATTAGTGTGAAATTAAATTTATTTAATAAATTGGATATGTGTTAAAAATAATTATCTCTTAATTAAATTGGACAATAAAATGTAATATTATCTCATGATCGCTTGCAATAGTTAAGTGAGTGTGATAAACTCAGTTAGCTCATGTATTTAGAGTTGAGGGTGGTTGGTGAGGCATGCAGAATAATTCTATTAGGTATGGAGTTTGAGTTGCACTTGGTGCATTAGTTTAATGCATGAGTAATCAGTTAACTCAGTTAGGTGAGTTAGATTCAGGTGAACTAGTTATGATTGTTTGTTGCACTAGTGAGAGATCAAGTGAATTAAATCATATTTAATTCACAATCAGTGATCTGCCATGCAACTGGTGGTTTACTATTAATAGCTGCATGCATGCCAGTTCCACTGGAGAACCAGTTGAGACAAAGGTTAAATGGAATTTAACTATCAGTTGTGATATTAGCATGATGCCCATGATACTTTGCGCAGTTGAGGAGGGCTGAAATTCCTAAAGAATAGGGATTGCATTCATCAGGAATTGTGTGAGCAAGGAAGGATTACATTCATTAGGAATTGCGTGAGCAAGGCAGGCTAAAGACAAGCTGAGAATTGGCTAAGTGTTGGCCTGATTTTGTCTAGATTAGCGTGAGATGATAGGCAGATTGCAGGAGACTCTTGCGAGAAGAGTGCACTGTAATTGTTTCATGATTCCTTGTGGAATATACAATATATGATAGAGGGGTTTTGAGCAGTAAGCTTTCCTCGGAAAATTACCGCGGGAAATTATCTGTGTTGTGGTTTGATTTGATTCCTTCTTTGCTTATTGTGATTTGGGATCGCAATTGATTTGTAGAAGGATTCACTATCTAACTTTAGTACATGGCTTGATTGGATTGAATATATCCGAAGTCAAGATGGATCTAGGGTGGCTTTAACTCAGTCAAAATAAAATTAAAAAAGATTTCAATAAAAAAAGAGGTTTTCACCTCGAGAGGGGGCTTGATAGATCCCAAGTTAAGATGGATCTAAGGTGGTTTTAACTCAGTCAAAATAAAATTTAAAATTTAAAATAAAAATAACAAAATAATGTTGTTGAGAACTTCTGGAAACATGTGTATTTTGATTGAAGAGCAATGAAGAAGTTTAATCCATCTTAACTATTGATCTAGCAAGAGCATCAAATCTCTTTTTACTCTAAAAGAGGTTTTCATATCAAGAAATTTGATCTCTCTCGGATCTTGATAGATCCAAGTTAAGATAGATCTAGGTTGATTTAATTTCCCCCTTTAAATAGGCTACATTCCACATGAATACCATGGATTCTCAATACCATGGGTCATTTATATTTTTATTATTATTTCATTATTTTTATTTTATAATGAAAATGTTTACATTGCATTAATCTTTTTATTTAATTTTATTTAATTTTGTTTTCTATCTAATTTGACTTAGTCAAAATGTTAAAAATTACATTACAACATCTCTACCATATTGGGTTGCAAGGAAATTAAATCAGAAATATAAAATATAAAATAAAAATAACAAACCTAGATCCAACTTAACTATGGATCTACCAAGGGTCAAGAGGGATCAAATATCTTTTTACTCTAAGAGTAGTTTTCATATCAAGAGATTTGATCCCCTCCATTTGATCCTTGGTTAAAATGGATATCATAAGCCGTTTTTGTTTTTATTATTATTTTATTTTTATTTTGGTATTTTATTTTGAGCTAGTTAAAATGTATACATTACATTACATTAATTTAATTTAATTTATTTTAATTAATTGATTAATTATTTTTATTTCTATTTTATATGGAATTTGACTTAGTTAGGATGTTAAACATTACATTACAACTTCTCTACCATATTGGGATAAGAGAGTTTATGAGAGCAAAAGTAACCCTACAAAAATAAAATAATCATAAAAATAAAAATGACCTATGGTATTGACTCATGGTATTGAGAATCCATGGTATTGACCCATGATATTCATGTGAAATATAACCTATTTAAAGGGGGAATTAATCAGCATAAGTCCATCTTAAATCTTGATATACCCAAGGCCAAGAGGATCAATTCTCTCAAATTTACATCTCAAGAGATTTAAAAGGAATGAGGATCAATTCTTTGAGCTTTGCATTTGAAGAAATTTAAGATGAATCTAAAACATGGCATGTGATTATTGCATCTATTATGAAAAAATTGTCGCTGAAGCATCCAATCCATTCAAAGAATAAGCCATCTACGGAGTTGTCTCACATAAAGACAGTACAACCTCAGGTAGATATAATCCTCCTGCTAATTGTAATTCCATGCATTTATTGAAGACGAATGCACATGGTTCAGTTCGATTTCATGTAATTTTTTTCATCCAATACAATATTATCATTCTTTAATCTTTAGCATTTTCTTTTGTTTAAATACAATATGTAAAATGCAGGTCATAATTACTTTAAAATGAGGGAAGCAAGGCAATAAGGATTTGAATCAACTCAGAGACCCTGGAGAGTTGCAAGTTCGCCGACTTCATTGATGGAAGATCAATATTTTTAACTTTTATCCCATCTTAACTTTTTCTCTAGAACGCCTATGAAAATACCACTCACAACAACAATAGGTTAGGGTTTATTCGCATCAACCATAGGTTAGGGTTAATTAAAATGGAAATATTTTCCTGCCCATAAAGAACACTGTCACAGACATGCATTTTTCGACTGCATTATATATCTTTGACTTCTAATTAAATTAAATTAATAATATTTAATGTTAAATATTAATTAATATTTTTTATTAGTAATATTTTAATTTATAAAAAAATTATTTAAAAATTTTATTTCAAATTATTTTTATGTCATAGAAAATAAAAAATGACTTTTATATCAAACTTTAATACACAATTATTTGAAATGAATTTAATTAATTTTATTATTATTAAATTTCAAATATTTTTTATATCATAGAAAATAAACAAGGACTTTTCTATCTATATAACTTATGTTTTGTATTGAATTTTTAATTGGTTTAAAAACTCAACACATTCCAAATTTTTTTTTTTTAAATCATGGGTTAAAAATTCAATAGTTTTTTAATTAGCAATTTAACAAATTAAGACTTCTAATAACAAGAATTAGTATGTCTACGGGGTTTTGGATATATGGTGCAGTGATCGGGTGCTCTCTTAAGGCACTCTTTGATGTGAAGTTACCTGTTCAATTCCTCGACCTGATCGGGGTGATATATTGGGCATGGTGAAGATGTAGTACAACCAAGCTTATAGAAAAAAATAACAAGAACCAGTATGGATTCATCTTAAATTTGTATTAATCAAGCGCAGAGAGAGATTTGATCCCTCTCAGCACTTAGTTGATCTCAAGTTAAAATGGATCTAGACTGTTTATAACTCAAAATCTCATCACTGCATCTCAATGTTTACCACGATCAATGCGAATTCATTGATCGATCATTCTAATTTGTTGGAGGAAGGCGAGGAAAGGAGCGAGATCAAAATCTCAAATAAGGACATGGTTTTTTTTTTTGTAAAGAAAGTTTCAGATATGAAAATGGTTGGTTTGTGCAAAAAAAGGGTGGGGCAATCACAACAAAGTTGATGTTGTTGTGATTGCCCCACCCTTTCATTGCACAAACCATTTTCATATCTAGAATTTTCTCTACACAAACCATGTTTGTATATGAAATTTTGATATGGCTTCTTTGCTCACTTTCTTCCAACATATTAGAGCCATCAATCCATGACTTCCAAAAATCCCAAATGAAATCCCTTTCCTCATCTTCCCCAATCCTCTTTTTGTTGCCCCTCTAATTTTTCATCCTCATCTTGTAAATCCCCACATTGAACTCAGGAATCTTTCATAGAAATTGTAAGTCGATTGATCAACCATAGCCTCCTAAACACCAATTATAATCACTCCCCCATTTCTCAAAAGGGGGTTCAATTTAATCTAACCTATCACTTCTAGAAAGGCCAAACACATTTCCAAGTTTCATTGTCTCAACATAAAGCGAGGGCTTCTTATCTTTTTTAGAAAATACCAAAGGTCTCTTATTAAAATGTTGGCATTTCCATTTCCCTTTACAATTATTTTCATTATTTGTGATGGTGCATATCCATTATGAAAAGGCATAGGGATATTTCTCTATAAAGATCTTAATTAAGCATGGGAAGAGTCTATGTATGTGGATGCAATAGGTAGTGCTACATCAATAGGACCTCATGGTTGAATCCCAACCCCGCCTAAAAAGTGTTGTGGTTGGTCGAGCTATGGAGTGCTTTGTTGTAGTTGTGTTAAACATAGGGAAGAATTTCATCCCATGTGTGTGGATGGTTGGAGTTGTACATACACAACATATGCACAATCTTCCTATTAAGGGGATCCTTTTTGGAATTTCTAGAAGTCATTGATCGATGGCTCTAATCTGTAGGAGGAAGGCGAGGAAAGGAGCATGATCGAAGTCTCAAATACAGACACGGTGTTTTTTTTGTAAACAAATTTCCAAATATGAAAATGGTTGCTTTGTGCGGAAAAAGGGTGGGGTAATCACAAAAAAATTGATGTTGTGATTGCCCCGCCCTTTATTTTCACAAACCATTTTCATATCTAAAATTTTGTCTACGTAAACCATGTTTGTATATGAAACAAGTATGTTCATTCATTCATCCTATTTCCATCAATGACAACTTGGATTAACAATCTCCCCCTTTGTCATTGAATGGAAATATTTTTCTTCTCTCCCCCTTTGACTTCAATGGCAATGGGGTGCCAATGTGCTCCCCTTGACATGCTACTCCCCCTATCATGTCGTTCCTCCTGAGATGTTGCTTGATTTATTGTGATGCAAGAGAAATGACCCCCATATTTTGGCGAAGATACTCAAATGCTTCTCGTGGAAGGGGTTTTGTAAAGATATCTGCAATTTGTTCTTTTGTATTGATGTATTCCAACTTGATATTTTGTTCAACAACTTGTTCTCGAAGAAAATGGTATTTGATTAGAATATGTTTGGTCTTTGAATGCATCACCTGATTTTTTGAAAGACTGATGGCAATAGTGTTGTCACAAAAAAAAGTAATTGGTTGCTTAGTTTCTATGCTGACATCCTTCAAGGCTTCCTTCATCCATAGAATTTGTGTACAACAATAAACAACAACTATATATTCGGCTTCAGCTGTAGAAAGAGATATATATGATTGCTTTTTGCTGAGCCAAGATACAAGACAATCTCCCATAAATAATGCATTTCCACTAGTACTTTTTTGATCATCCACGTTTTCGACCCAATCAACATCACAGTAAGTTGTCACAATAAGAGTTGAACTCTTAGGATACCAAAGACCGAAATCGCTTTCAGATATCTGAGAATTCTCTTCACAGCTGCTAGATGGGATTGTTTAGGACTTGACTGAAAACTTGCTACCATTCCTATTGCTTGCATAATATCTGGTCTTGTAGCAGTTAAGTATAGGAGAGCTCCAATTATTGACCTGTAAAGAGTTGCATCTATGAGAGCGGTATTATCATCTTTAATTAATTTACAATCTGTGGTCATCGGTGTGCTCATTGGTGCACAATCTTCCATCCCATATCTTTTGAGCATGTCTTTAAGATATTTTGCTTGAGATATAAACATGCCTGCAAAGGTTTGAGATATTTTTAGCCCAAGAAAGTAAGACAGCTCGCCAATAATTGACATTTCGAATCTTTTGGACATATTTAGAGAAAATTCATGGCTCATCTCATCATCATTGCTAGCTAAGATTAGATCATCAACGTATACAACAGTGATCAAAATTTTTTCCATGTCCATCTCCATGTAGAGATTGCTACCTGCTAATCCCTTTTTGAAACCTTCTTGCAGCAGATAGTGATCCAAATTTTCATACCATGTTCTAGGGGCTTGTTTTAATCCATAAAGGGCCTTTTTTAGCTTGCATACAAACTCCTTCCCTTTGGCAAGATCAAATCCTTCTGGTTGCTCCATGTAAAATTATTCCTTGAGATCTCCATTCAGGAATGTTGATTTTACATTCATTTGATAAACCTTGAATCCTTTTGAGCAAGTAAATGGCAAAAACATTCTTATGGCTTCCAATCGAGCTACTGGTGCAAAGGATTCTTCAAAGTCAATTCCTTCAATTTGCGAGTATCCCTTGCAGACAAGTCTGGCTTTATTTCTGATGATTTTTCCATCCTCATTCATCTTGTTTTTGAATACCCATTTTGTTCCAATTATATTTTTATCTTTTGGGGGAGGTACCAGCTCCCAGGTCTCATTATTTTCGATTTGAGACATTTCTTCTTCCATGACCTTTATCTAATAAGGATCTTTGCTTGCTTGAGAAAAAATTTCAGGTTCTATTAAAGATAATAGAGCAACATCATCTTTTCTTGGAGTGTTTTCCATCCTTCTTCGAGTTTGAATTCCGTCATCTATATTCCCGATAACCTATTCTTACAGATGAGATTTTTGAATAAATTTGAGCTTAGAAGGAGTTTGTGAAGGTTCAGTTTGAGGTTCTCCATCCTTCTCTTCTTTTTTAGGTTCTTCTTCACTTTCTTCAAGGAAAGGCTCGACTTCATGATCTTCAATTCTCTTTTCTGGAAGGCCTTCATCAATCTTCACATCCGATGCTTTCCAATATTTTCTGTAGATAATTGTTGTAACATTTGTAAGCTTTTCTCCTTGTGGAGTATCCAAGAAATATTCCTTCGTCAACCCTAGAATCAAATTTTCCTAGTGAGTCATCATTTATTTTTATGAAGCATTTTCTTCCAAAAATCCTAAAATATTTTACTGAAGTAGGTCTTCCTTTCCATAGTTCATAGGGATTATTTTTATTATTTGGTCTTAGTTGAGTTCGATTTAAGGTATAAACTGTCGTCCCAACTGCTTTTCTCCAAAATTTTTGTTGCAAATCAGCTGCTAGTAGTATTGTACTTGCCATTTCTTGAATGGTTCAGTTCCTTCTTTCAACTACTCCATTTTTCTTGGGTGTCCTAGTAGTAGAGAGTTCTCTTTCGATTCCATGCTCTTTACAGAATTCATCAAATTATTTTGAGGTGAATTCTCCTCCTCTATCCGTTCTAAGACATTTAATCTTAGAATCTTTCTCATTTTCAATTAGAGATTTAAGATTCTTAAAAAATTCAAATGCTTCGGATTTATATTTTATGAAAATTACCCACATAATTCTAGTATAGTCATCAAAAAATAGAGAAAAGTACCTTTCACCTTGAAGAGCTAGAGTTCTAGTTGGCCCACATAAATCTGCATGAATGATTTCCAGAGGTTTTGATGTTGAGAACTCCTTAGTTTTGTGGCTAGTTCTTGTTTGCTTTCCATGTTGGCATGGGCCACATATAACTTGATTTGGCTTGAACATTTTTGGAATGTCCCTTACTGCATTAATTTTTCTGATGTTGACCAGGTTATCAAACCTTGTATGCCCCAATCGCTTATGCCATAACCAACTTTCATCTGTTTGGCTTAACTAACATTTATCTCTTTGGATTTTACTGAGAATGTTGACATTATCTAGTGTTCTTACTCCTTTTGCCACAAGTTCTCCTGAGGATGAGTCTCTTATTTCACAATTTTTAGTATTAAAGACAACATTATGTTCTTGGTCAAAAATTTGGCTAACACTTAAGAGATTGTGTTTGAGTCCTTCTACCAGAAAGGTATTTTGAGCCTTTCCTTGTCCATTGATAAGGGTAACAGTTCCTTTTCCAATGATTTTAGCAGATCCACTTCCAAAGGATACATTTCTATTTTTCTTGTCCATTTCCATTTGAAACCCATTCTGAGTATCTGAGAGGGACTATTATTCCAACATCATACATTTTTTTATCTCTTTCTCAACCAGTGGCATTTGGATAGGATTTATTCTGCTCAACTTTTGTTTAAAGGGTTTCTGGATTTCTTTGAGTGGGATCTTGTGTTGGATGATATTAGTATCATAGGACTTCAAATCTTCATAACTCCAAGAAAATACATCACTAAATTATTTGAACAACATATGTGTTGGTAGTGTCTTTGACAATTTTACCATTTTTAGATTTTGCTCACTGCCTATATTGCACTCTTCTACATTTGCTTCAGTGGGTTCCATTTTTGGCTTTCTTACAACATCATTAAAATCAAAAAGTTCTTCTACGAGAACCAACCCTTTTGGCAAGGTATTATCTCTGAAATGCAGCACTTCAAAGTCTTATTTTTCTGGGTCTGCACGCAACTCTGCCTCATGTGGGTCATATTTTTCTAACAAATTTATATCAACATCATAAGGGGGCTCATTTTTGTATGTTTGTTCCTCAGCAGAGCAGTCCTCTTCATGATCTGAGTCTGAATTTGGCATTTCAAACTCATTTATGGACTGTAGGAAGTCTTCAATCTATTTGTCACCTTCAAAAACTTGCCAATATTTTATATTATCAGGGATTGTTGATCTGTATTTGACTTGTACTGTGTATTTTTTGTTACGATGAGGTTTTTGACAAGTACTAGTTGCAAATGCTAGTCCATTGGCAAGGATATTTTGATTTCTTGGGATCAAGGCAAGATCATATTCTTTGAATGTTTTTAGGAGGTCAAGGGCATAGTTCCCATATGCTCTTAATCTAGGATGTTTAGCTTAATATTCTCCCTTAATCTTCCTGATGTAGCTTGGAATCCCCATGGACAGAGATCCTTTTGGCTCCTAATTTCTTCAATAATTGTAGCCCTAAAAGGAGTGCCTCATATTTTGCTATATTAATTGTACATTGAAAGTTTAGTTTGTAGGAGTGACCCTCTGCGTGATTGTTCTCAGTGTTGTGTACCCAAACACCTGCTCCTGATCCAGTTTTTCCACAAGATCCATCAAAGCTCATGCTCCATAGAGGTTTAGTTTCCGATTTTCAATTATGTTGTTCTTTATCTATTCAGTCTGACTGTTCTTCCTCTTCCTCTTCTTTTTCCACAAATTTTTCACTAACTTATATTTGTTCATTAATGTTTTCATCATTGTAAAGGATAAATGAATAAAGGTCTGTGTGGACAGAATAGATAGGGGAGTTATTGGGCCTTTCTTGGCTTCTGACCATGTATTTCATATGAGTTTCCCTATATAACCTTCTTGGTTGACTAAGGACTGGTATGGTAGCATAAGTCATATCCATTTTGAGGGTGCCCTGAAGTTTGGCTCCCCATGAGCGCAATAAGAGCATGACATATTTAGGGGGAATGTCAGCCACTACAATATCCATTACTAGGCTTTTGGCTGGTATTTGTGCTAAATTAACAAAGAGATATTTGATTAGGCCTAGACATTTAACTCTACTGGAGTCAAAAGAGTACAAGTATTTGTATGGTCTAGTTATCTCAAGGCCAAGTCTATCCATAACTACCTTAGGCATGAGGTTATGAGAAGCTCCTGAATCTAACATGGCATTGTGAAGGATTTTATCATGAATATTCAAACTGACATAAAATGGAGGTACACCTCCCTCTTGGAATTTACCTTCTACTTCAGGTCCAAACAGAAGTTTAGGTTTGTCATCATTTAAATTCACAGAATTAGCATTTTCTCCTATGTTTGAAGTTTTCAAAACTTGGGATCTATATACATCTTGGCCGACTAATTCAGTGAGAGGTATGGAAATTTTTATCTTAGCAATTTCATTCTCAATACTGAAGGGTGTTTGTGTTTTTGGCAGATTTAAATTAGTTTTATCAGACACTATTTTTGCAGCAATTTCAGATTGCTGATTTGTATTAGAGGCGTTACTTAAATCAATTTTGTTAGGGCTACTAGTTGATTTACTAGTGCTGCTTTCTGAACTGTTTTCGTTTTTATCTTTATCAGAACTTTTAACCATTTTTTTTGAAGTTTATGTTGTCTTTTCAGGATAAATTTTAGAGGTCTTTCTAGTAGAAATTCCAAGGTTCTTTCTCTTGGGAATGTCTTAGGTTTTCTTGCTTCTGAGGTCATACTACCTATGTACTTCTATGATGGAATTTTTGAATCCACCAAAATTTTTCCAATATAAAATTTTATCCAGACTGCAGAAATTTATAGCCTTTAACTTCAAGAATCTAGCCTTTGTTTTGGACAAACCAGGAGGAACATTTAGATTAAAAAGCACATACAATATATCAGAATACCAGGGAAAGTTTAGGATTGCTTCCTCAATAGGTGGAGTTGCCAGCTCCTCTTGTTCATCCAATGAGTGAATCATATTTATGTCCAGTGCTTGAAAATTTGCTTCTGCCATTAGTTTAGCCAATCCTTTTCCTTTGATTAGCTTGGTGGGCTTTATTTCCAGATCATATTCCAAGATGACATCAATCCACTTACCTCTTTTTCCATCAGGATCTTGTGTAAGTATGTATTTAACCACTATATGAGGCACAAATGCAATGATGTGTGAGTGCAGAATGTAGACTCTGAAATTCTTTAGTGCTTTGATTAAGGAAAAAGCCTGGTTTTCCATGATGGTATATTTCAGAGGTGCATCTCTCAATGCTCGGCTGAAGAAAGCTATGGGCTGCTCCTATCCCTTTGTATTTTTCTGTAGTAAGATAGCAGCAACTGTGTGTTCTGATGCAAAGGAGAAAATGAAGAAATCTTTGGTGAAGTCAAGGTTGATCAGAACTGGTGTTTGTGTAAGATCTTGCTTCACCAAGTCAAAATATTGCTTTGCTTCTTTGGTCCACTTGACTCCTGATTCTCTTTTGAGCATGTTAGTGATGTTTCTTAGGAGTTCTGCAAGGTTTGGTATGAACCTTCTTAAGAAATTTATCTTTCCAATGAAATATTGAAGCTCTTTGATGTTCCTTGGGTGAATGATTTGCAACATTCCCTCAATCCTCCTTTGGTCAATCTTGATCCCTTCTTTAGATATGATGTAGCCTAAAAGCTTCCCTTCTTGAAGGCCAAATAAGGATTTCTTGGGATTCAAAGACAGACCGTACTTTCTGAATTTTTCAAAGACCTTTCTTAAATGAGTTAGATGTTCTTCATCAGTTTTTGAATAGACCGTGATGTCATCAAGATATATCACAATGAAGTAACCTATTTATTCTAAGAAAGCAATATCCATTTCTCTTTGAAAAGTGGCTCCAACATTCATTAACCCAAAAGGCATTTTAACATACATGAAGGTGCCCCATGGTGTAGTGAAAGATGTCTTGTGTTGATCATCTGGATGTACCAACACCTGATTGTACCCGGAAAAACCATCAAGAAGAGATATCCTTTTGGAGCCTACTACCCTTTGCAGTATGTGATCTATCTTGGGTAAAGGGTAATTGTCCTTCAGGGATGCTTTGTTTAAATTTATGAATTCTATGCGGAGCCTAATTTCTCCTATCTTCTTCCTCACAGATACAAGATTTGAAACCCATTCTCAGTATCTGAGAGGGACTATTATTCCAGCATCATACATTTTCTTTATCTCTTTCTCAACCAGTGGCATTTGGATAGGGTTTATTCTGCTCAGCTTTTGTTTAAAGGGTTTTTGGATTTCTTTGAGTGGGATCTTGTGCTGGATGATATCAGTATCATAGGACTTCAAATCTTCATAACTCCAAGAAAATACATCACTAAATTATTTGAACAACTCAATGTATTTTTGTTTTATATGTGTTGGTAGTTTCTTTGACAGTTTTACCAATTTGGGATTTTTCTCACTGCCTATATTTCACTCTTCTACATTTGCTTCAGTGGGTTCCATTCTTGGCTTTCTAACAACATCATTAAAATAAAAAACTTCTTCTAGGGGAACTAACCCTTTTGGCAAGGTATTATCTATGAAATGCAACACTTCAAAGTCTTATTTTTTTGGGTCTGCATGCAGCTCTGTCTCATGTGGGTTATATTTTTCTAACAGATTTATATCAGCATCATAAGGGGGCTCATTTTTGTATGTTTGTTCCTCAGCAGAGCAGTCCTCTTCATGATCTGAGTCTAAATTTGGCATTTCAAACTCATTTCTAGACTGCAGGAAATCTTCAATATGTTTGTCAACTTAAAAAACTTGCCAATATTTTATATTATCAAGGACTGTTGGTCTGTATTTGACTTGTACTGTGTATTTTTTTTTACGATGAGGTTTTTGACAAGTACTAGTTGCAAATGCTAGTCCATTGGCAAGGATATTTTGATTTCTTGGGATGAAGGCAAGATCATATTCTTTGAATGTTTTTAGGAGGTCAAGGGCATCATTCCCATATTCTCTTAATCTAGGATGTTTAGCTTAATATTCTCCCTTAATATTCCTGATGTAGCACGGAATCTCCATGGACAGAGATCCTTTTGGCTCCTAATTTCTTCAATAATTGTAGCCCTAAAAGGAGTGCCTCATATTCTGCTATATTAATTGTACATTGAAAGTTTAGTTTGTAGGAGTGACCCTCTGCGTGATTGTTCTTAGTGTTTTGTACCCAAACACCTGCTCCTGATATAGTTTTTCCACAAGATCCATCAAAGCTCATGCTCCATAGAGGTTCAGTTTCATATTTTCCATTATGTTGTTCTTTATCTATTCGGTCTGACTGTTCTTCCTCTTCCTCTTCTTTTTCCATAGATTTTTCACTAACTTCTATTTGTTCATTAATGCTTTCATCATTGTAAAGGATAAATGAATAAAGGTCTATGTGGACAGAATAGAGAGGGGAGTTATTGGGCCTTTCTTGGTTGCTGACCATGTATTTCATATGAGTTTCCCTAGATAGCCTTCTTGGTTGACTAAATACTGGCATGGTAGCTTTGGCCATATCCATTTGGAGGGTGCCCTGAAGTTTGGTTCCCCATGAGCGTGATAAGAGCATGACATATTTAGGGGGAATTTCAGCCACTACAATATCCATTACTAGGCTTTTGGCTGGTATTTGTGCTAAATTAACAAAGAGATATTTGATTAGGCCTAGACATTTAACTCTACTGGAGTCAAAAGAGTACAAGTCTTTGTATGGTCTAGTTATATCAAGGCCAAGTCTATCCATAACTACCTTAGGCATGAGGTTATGAGAAGCTCCTAAATCTAACATGGCATTGTGAAGGATTTTATCATGAATATTCAAACTGACATAAAATGGAGGTACACCTCCCTCTTGGAATTTACCTTCTACTTCAGGTCCAAACATAAATTTAGGTTTCTCATCATTTAAATTCACAGAATCAACATTTTCTCCTATGTTTAAAGCTTTCAAAACTTGGGATCTATATACATCTTGGACGACTAATTCAGTGAGAGGTATGGAAATTTTTATCTTAGCAATTTCATTCTCAATACTGAAGGGTGTCTGTGTTTTTGGCAGATTTAAATTAGTTTTATCAGACATTGTTTTTGCAAAAATTTTGGATTGCTGATTTGTATTAGAGGCATTAGTTAAATCAATTTTGTTAGGGCTACTAGTTGAGTTACTACTGTTGCTTTCTGGAATGTTTTTATTTTTATTTTTATCAGAACTTTTAACCATTTTTTTTGAAGTTTATGCTGTCTTTTCAGGATCAATTTCAGAGGTCTTTCTAGCAGAAATTTCAGGGTTCTTTCTCATGGGAATGTCTTGGGTTTTCTTGCTTTTGAGGTCATACTGTCTATGTAATTCCATGATGGCATTTTCGAATCCTTGTTTATAGTCTTCGGATTCTAGGCATTCTTCATCAAATTGAGGTGGGGAAAACATGCATTGTTCCTCCTCAGTGAGGAAATGGTATCCTCATTATTAACTCCCATTATATTGATTTGATTATGTTCTGGTTCTTCCATCACCCCCTTATCCTCATCAGAATAGTTTTCTTGGAAAGGAGGTCTGATTTGTTGATCAGATTCCCTCTGTTCTCTTTGTCATTAGGGGATTTTGAGGTCTAAAATGGGCCTTCTAAGGAAATTGTAAAATAATAGAGGAAACAATAAAATAATATTTTATTACATCATCAAATTTTAGAGGGAAAAAACGAAAGACTATTTTTTCAACTCGTGTTTTCAACTTATCTCCCTATGGATTTACTCAAATTTCGAGCAAAAACTCTCGTTGGATGAATAATTTGATTTCTCATTCAAGGAGTACCCATGTTGCATACTTTCGATGGACCCTGCTACACGAAAAATGAGAAATACATGAAAATCGTGATTGCAAACACGTTTTTTCATATATTTCTCATTTTTCTTGTAGCAAGGTCCATCGAATGTATTCAACATGGGTACTCCCTGGATGAGGAATTAAATTTTTCATCCAACGAGTACTCCTGCTCGAAATTTGAGTAAAACCTTGGGGAGATAAGTTGAAAATACGAGTTGAAAAAGTAGTTTTATTATTATTATTATTTTTATTATTTTTACTTTTTTACTCCAAAAATGGTGAATCGTCCCCCATGGTTGACATCATCATCTTGAATCCTATTGGTTCTTATAAAGATTATTTTTATTGTACATTTTTCTTAGGAGGCCCATTTTAGACCTCAAAATTCCTCTAATGCTTATTTGAGGGGGGTTTCTCCGAAATTTTTGGTTTTGGTTCTGGTTTCTATTCTGAGGAGCTGCTTGGTTTTCTCTAGGGAAAGCACTCTCATTCATGTTTATTCTTTCCATCATCCTCTCCATGGTCCTAACCAGGTTAAAAATATTAGTGTCATATGTGGAGGCTACAGTCTCTTCCCTATATGTGACCCTTTTTTCATTTTTCATTCTAGCCCTTTTGGCAATCAGATTGCTTCTATATTTACTGCACCCCTCTGCATATCTTCTAATGTAAGAGGGTCTCTTTCTCTTATTTGATAAGCCATTTCTGGGTCAAATCCATCTGGAAATTTCAATAGGGCTAGACCTTGTGGAGGTTTCATGTGAGTAGGGAGGGAATTGTATACACTATTGAACCTAGTGCAGTAATCTTGGACACTCTCTCCAACGTTTCTCTTGATGTGTTCATACTCTAACAAGACTTGGAGAGGATTTTTCTTGACTTCCCATTTATTTAGGAACAATTGATGGAAAGCAGGGAGGTCATGCATACTATTAGGAGTCAGGTTTTTAAACCACTTTCTTGGTTCTCCCCCTAATCTTTGAGCAAACATTCTTAATTTAACAGTCTCATCATCTATTTCTTGTCCATCACAATAGTGATCCATTCTATCCACATGTTGTTGAGCAGTTGCAGAACTAATTTCATCAAATAAGGGGATTTTGGATTGATAGTCCTATGGTAGAGGCACTAAAGGCAATGGTAGGACTAATGGGGCATACCAGGTTGCCATGGCTGGTGGTTGGCGAAACAAAGGAGGGTTAACAAGCGGAGGGTTTACAAAAGGAGGTGGAGGGTTAAATGGAGGAAGGTGAACAATGGGGGTATGAATGGGGGTTGAAGTTAGTACAACAGGATTCTGTTGTAAGATGGATGGGTCTAAAATTATCTGGTTTATCTAATTCTGAGATCTAGTCCTGGATAGGCTTTGTTCCAAGGGTGAGTCAGATAGGATATTTTGCAAGTATTTAAGGTTTTCAGGTAAGGAACTTGCCTTGTGAATGATGTGATGATAGTTGGACTTTTAGATCTAGGATTTATCCTTAGGATGTGCTCTGGATTGTCAACTATGGCAGGAGGGTTTGGGTCAGGATCGAATTTGGTACAAATTCTTCTAGAAGCCAGAACTTGGACCCAAGATTCAGAGAGGTTGAAATTTTATAAAAGTTTGAAAAATAAACCAATATGAGAACGAAATAATTTATTCACAAAGTATTTTAACTGGGTTCTATCTGATTTTTAATAACATCAGGATTCCTCAATAATTTTCCTAGTGGAGTCTGCAGGAAAACTAGTGGAGTCAGTAGGCCTACTAAAAACTAGTGGAGTCACCAAGTGGATGATTTTAACGGTCTTGAGGCTGGCTGTTGTCCACCATCAGCAACCAGATACCAGTCTTGGCTAAGACTTGAGTTATATAAATTTGAGTAGGGTTTATGAGTTCTTGAGGAAATATTAAGCTTTTGAATCACTCAGATTTGTTCCCCGGTATGGTCACCATTATGTTGGCTCCCTATGATTTGTAATATTGGCAAGAACAAGTAGTAGGGAACCACATAAAACCACTTGGGAGTCCAGGACCTAGCCTTCTTGGGCTCAGAGAAGGCCCTCTCTGTGTTTATGATTAATTGATTTATATTTTTGTTGATATTCTTCTGATTTTAGGCTAGTTATAAAGTTTGTAGGTTATTTGTTTTGTTTTGATTGGTTGTTTGGTTGATTTTTTCAGTTGAATAGATAGACTGTGGTAAGCTTAATCCATTGGGCTATGGAGAAATAAATTTTTTTAATTGTACATCAACTCTGCAAGGGTTTTCATAGGGAAAGCTAACTATATCAAATGGATCTTTTTAGATGAGATGAATATGATATGACAACAAGTTGTGAATTCAGTAAAAATAAAGGGCAATTAAGAATCCTTTAACTATACTTCAGCAAGAAAGCCTTTGAGATATCTGTTTAAGAGAAACTAAAGAGCAGGACACCCTTGAATTCTTTAGCTAAACTTTACTAACAAAACCTTAAGACGACAATCCAATAATACTAAAGAGTAGGACACCCCTGAATTCTTTAACTAAACTTCAAAGAGGATCTTTAAGGTAACAGTCCAGTTATACTAAAGAGCAGGACAACCCTGAATTCTTTATTTACTACTTTACTAAGAAAACCTCAAGGAAACAAGCTATGTGAAACTAAAGAGCAGGACACACCTGAATTCTTTAATTAGGCCTTGCAGAAGAAAAAATTAAGATAAAAGAAGCAGACATAATTAAGGTGCCAAAACAACTATTCTCAATCTAAAATTTATGTTCTTTTATCAGAGAAATTGATGTACAATATGGAAAAAAAAGGAGAAACATTGACAAAGAGGGATAACATCACCATTAACATAGCTCAAGAATCTTGTGAACATGCTTGTATTCCTGATGTCCAAAATAGTTACAATGCTCCAGTGCAATAATCTTTGCAACTCAGAGTCTGATCAAAACCCAGCCTAGCAATCAACCTAGCAACCAACAACAACAATGAACAATACATGTCATACTTAACTGTAGATGAGGAGGTTTCCCTAGTCTAGGGTTCCAGACTGCACTTATTATAGAGTAAATGTAATCTTGACCTTTGAGACCATGCAAGGCCCAATGCCAAAATATTACTGACTGACTTGTTGTAATAATAACTTTCTAATTTACTGTTGAGCTAACTTTAAGATATTTTTGACTTTTATACCTTTAACATTAACTTTTGCAATAAATTTTGGGCTGCTAAAATATATCTGACTAAAAACATTAATTGTAGCTAATTAAATCAAAATTGGGGCTGTAGGTGGCCAATGTGATTTGGAAGAATTAAATGTTGAATGGCCTTGACATTCGAATCTGTCTTCCTTTGTTGATTTGTTCCTGATTTGTCTTTTAACTCAGATTTATCTTTTCCTTAATTCTATTTTCTCACTGTTTTATCTGCTTTCTCTGTCTTAACTCTACTTTTTCACTTTAACCCTTTACTGACATTTTTATTCTTTAAACTTCAATCTCACGGGGAATCTCTTAACTGTCACTTTTCTTTACTTGTCTTCATCTCTGCGCAGTCACTGTGAAATTCTCCTTTTTCCTTTACCCTATCATTTAAATAAAACTTGTTTCCTCTGTAGTAATTATATAATCCTTATTTATCATGACCCACTACTGCTTCTGATTAATCTTGCACTCGTAATCATTTAATGAATAAGGCATTCTGGATCGTCACCCAGAGAGCTTATTTTAAACAATTTTCAGACTTAGAAATGAAAATTATGCATTTTCTTATACATTGGTCACCTGCACAATTAAAAACAATTTGTTAATTAAAAACTGGATCCTGCAGGGTGGGGAGCAATGGTGGCTTGTAGGATCTTGGGATGTCTGTGGACAGAGTCCGGATAATGGAGGCTTTTTGTCTCTGCATGTGGCTATGACTTTCCGAGCCTTCGAAAAATGTTTGCAGGGGTTAACACATGTTCGGGGCTTATCACGACAAGACACGGCTTCAAAATATTCAAATGGGTTAGCGGTTTCATATTATGGCAGAGGAGAAGTTTTGTGGTTTTCACATGGGGTGCAAGCGGTAAGTGGTATTGGTCGAGGGGTATGCGATAAGATGGAGGAGTGATGTGTGGCGGAAAGGACGGGCATGAAAACCACCCATTTCAAAATCTCCAAAGGTTCTTAACCTTTGAGATTTTGGCGTTGCAATATGAAGTCAGGGTCGTCGGATCGGGAAAAGTGGATCGAACGGTGGTTAGGGTTTGATGAAATGACGGGCTATAATATGATGTCGGGCCTGAAGGTATAATGAAGTGGGGGTTTTATTTAAAATAATGCGGGGCCCGGGGTAAGTTTTTAAAGCGGAGGCGCTTTAATATAAAGGTGGGTGCTAGGGCTATATGAGGGCGAAGGGTAAAGGTTTTAGAGCAGGGGGGTTTCAAATATAAAGGGGTTGGGTATTTTAAATAAACATAGTATGTTTAAAAGAGTGGGTCCCGAATAAATTAATTTTATTTTCAGAAAAATGTAAAAAAATGGGTTTTTTTACATTGTTTTAATGGAAGAAGGGAAATGAATGAAAGGGGAGAGGATTTTTAGTGATGGGAATGGGGTTTTTAGAAGGGGGAAAGAGGTTTTTAGGAAAGGGGAAAAGGATAGATGAGGGGATTGAGGTTCAAACATTGAATTTCGGAACATGAGAGTTATTGGAAAAAGGTAAAATGAGAGATAGTGAAGAGGTTAAATGGAAAATAATGAAGGCAGTGAGATTTCTGAAAATAAATTATAGTCAGGGAATGTTATTTTCAGCAGACTGTAAAAAATCCATAGTCATCTAGTGATACTGTAGAATACAGGAGACTAACACATTAACTTCCCACGGTCATAACTTTTTCATATGATCTTTGTTTGGCATGCTCGGTAGCCCATGAAAATGTTTGGTCGAGAATTAAAAATTTCAGTTGGGACTAGTATAGATCATATGACTATCAGCTCGTCCTCTTCCACATAAAAAAAATTGTCATTTAGGGACTCTAAATGGCTCTGGAAGTAGGGGACCCAAAAAAATATAAAAAAAAATTCCATGTTGGAGAAAATTTCTTTGAGCTAGTGGAATAGGTGGGTGGTCACTGAAATCCATCTAGATCAAATGATATAATGAAAGAAAAAATGATTAAGTGAATAAGTTTTTCCCACCTAGTTAGAATCCCCCTTAAGTTACCCTTTACATCAATTACTATGAATTCCTAGTTCTTAAGAAGAGTTTTTTTTTTTTTTTTTTTTTTTTTTTCCTGGATCTAATCATTTTCCATCCCTCCCCCCTTGCAATATGATCACATAATGCCTATATAGTTCTAATAATATCCGTATGGAAATTATTTTAGAAGGGTTTCCTAATTCCTTTGTATTAATGGATAGAATAATTATAAGGTAACCTTGTAAGGGGCTTGTCTTGCTCTAAGTGCCCATTTTATAAATTTTTTTTTTTTCATTACTTGATCCCTCCTCTCTACATTTGAGAAGGATCAATCCTTAATAGGTCTAAAACTAGAGCTCCCTTAATGCCCCTTCCCAACTTTTTTTTCTCCCTTCCTACGACACAATTAATATCTAGTTTTCACACAAAATTCTATAAGTTAAATTAAATTAAATTTTGAATGATTAAGGTATGGGAGTCCTAATTTATCCCCTTGTATTCTTAGCTAGGATTATTTCTATTCTCTTTCCATATTTCCATGGAAGGGGAACCCTTCCCCTTAATTGATTCTACTTTATTTCATTTCCTAATAAACTCCATAAAGGATTCTTACCCAACCCTTCAAATGTGGACCGACATGATTTAAGCATTAAGTCTATAGTAAAATTGTTTAAAGGAGTACTTCAGAGTTGTCAGTAATGTCTGCGTTAGAAGTAATTCAGAGTTTTCCGTCGCAATGGAAGGCTTTGTTATCTGCGATAGGTGGGGTCGATCCTGCCGATACTAGCCTTCTCACTTTAGATTTAGAGAATTTCATCCCGTGACTCCCGCACCAAATTGAGCTCATCATTAAAGTTGGCATTAATGGTTTGAATATTCACCGAGCAGTTGTGGACGAAGGTGCGTCTACCTGTTTTATGTCATCTGCTTGTTGGAAAGCCATAGGTTCTCCAACTCTCACTTCTTCACCCAATGCTGATCTTGAAGCATTTGATGGAAGAGAATCTAAACCTCTTGGTGTTCTCGCTAGTTTACCAATTACATTGGAAGGGAAGACAGTCAATGTCGAGGTTGAAGTCATTGACGCTAAACTCAATTACAATCTTCTCCTCGGTCACAATTGGACTCATGCCATGCTGTGTGTTCCATCCACTCTCTTTCGTGTTTTGAAATTCTCACATGAAGGAAATATTATTACTGTCGATCAATTGTCTTTTTTCACTTATTTTTCTGAGAAGAACGTTCCATATGTGGATAAGATTCCCACTCCCTACGAGAGCGTTGGTCCAGGCCTTTTCAAGGATCCTGCCCTCATGGGTATTTTCCCTCTTCCACTACCAAATACTGTTCAGGTCAACATGATTTCTCGCACCGATGACCCATGGGTTATCCCTTCCCCTGAACAGATCGATTCTTTCAGATATTCGATGCCGTTGAGTCCGATTGAAATTGATTATTGTGAATTCATCGCCGCATCGGACACTCCGTCCTCTGATTTTTCTCCTTCGAGCATGTCTCTTGACATTTATTCTCAATCCCCTTGGCTTGGTGATTTTGATTCACCGAATCCTTTGAAAGAAGTGTTTCCCTCCGATGAGGCCATCGTGGAAACCATGTCTCTCGAAGATCTCCCGTGGGATGATAATCATAATCATTCCTCATTCCTGCCAAGTCTCGGGGCCATGTCTACATGTCTTGAGCATTTTGCTTCTCAGGTTCCTTCTCCTTCGCTTCAAATGCTTGTTCAGATCTATGAAGTTTTTTCGGAAGGTAACTTGAGTAACATTACACAGACGATGCCTATTGACATTTCCGTTAAGCCAGGAATCGTCAAGAACATCCATATCGGGGTCACTTGTTATTTCGATGAAGTACACGCCTATAGCAGACTTTTTCATGAATTTCGTGATGTATTTGCGTGGTACTACGAAGAAATACCAGGCATTGATCCTAGCATAATGGTACATGAAATTCCTACTTACCCTGGTTCGAAACCTGTTCGCCAGCGTCTTTGTCCGGTTCATCCTAGGAAAGCTATTGCCATCAAAGCCGAAGTGGAAAATCTTCTCAAATTTGGTTTCATTTATCTGATTCCATTGACAGAATGGGTCTCTAATATTGTTCCTGTAGATAAGAAACAGGGCACTATTCATGTCTGTTTTGACTATCGTGATATCAATTGAGCTTGTCCTAAGGATAATTATCCTACTCCCTTCATCGATCAGATCATTGATGATTATGCTGAGAGCGAGATTTTTTCCCTTATGGACTATTTTTTTGGTTATAATCAGATAAAAATTCTCCTGACTGATCAACACAAGACTGCCTTCATCTGTCCTTGGGGTACCTTTGCATATAAGAAGGTTCCTTTTGGTTTAAATAATGCTAGGGCCACATTTCAGTGCGTGATGTCCTATGCCTTTCATGATATTCATCACATCGTGCAGCCTTATCTGGATGATCTTCCGGCTCATTCGACTAAGCGTAGGGATCACCCTGACCATCTTCGTCAGATTTTTCTTCGTTGTAGACAGTATAACATTCAGATTAATCCACACAAGTGTGCCTTCTGCGTTGATTCTGGTAGACTCTTAGGGTTCAACATGTCCAAAGACGGAATTCACCTTGATCCTCTCAAGGTTGAGGCTATTGTCAATCTCTCCTCTCCTTCCTCATTGCATCAGTTGTAGAGTTTACAAGGGAAAGCTAAATTTTTACGTCGTTTTATACCTAACTATGTCGAAGTAGCTAAAGGATTCACATGATTTTTGAAGCAGGGCGTCCCTTTCTTCTGAGATGAAATCGCTCAGAAATATTTTGATGTGTTGAAGACGTTGCTTGTCAATGCTCCTCTACTTCGCCCTCCAAATTATCATCGTGATTTTTCCCTTTATTTAGCTGCCACTTTTAACACGATTTCCATGGTTTTGGTACAAGACAATGATGATGGTCACGAGCATGTTATTTATTACTTGTCTCGTAACCTTCTTGACCCAGAAGCTCGTTATGCTCATGTCGAGAAGTTAGCGTTAGATGCAGTTCAAGAAGTCCAACGTTCTCATCATTATATTCTCTTACACACAATGACAGTGATTTCTGATTACAACCCCATGACCTACATCTTGTCTCGAAAACTGCTGGGGGGAAAATACTTGAAATGGATTGTTATCCTCCAAGAGTTTGATTTGGAATTTACTGCTGCTAAGTCTAAGAAATAATTAGTTTTTTTTCTGATTTGCTCCATTCTCTCCCTTCTGACTTCGCTCCTTCTCGTTATAAGGAATCCATTCCAGATGATTCGATTTTCTTGATTAGCACCCTCGATTCTTGGTATAGTGATATCATTGTCTATATCCAGACTTAGTCTTTTAGATTTGAGTTGAGGAAGGATTCCCACCGATGCATCTGCCATCAGTCGCAACCTTATCGTATAGTTGGAGATACCCTCTATCATATTGGAGTCGATTCTATACTCCGTCGATGTTTGACTCTCGAGGAGGCTGAGAAAGCCCTGAATGACTGTCATAATGGGGCCTGTGGTGGTCACATGTCTGGTTATGCTACTTCTCAAAAAATTCTCCGTGCTAGTTAATTTTGGCCTTCTATTTTCAAAGATTGCATTGTCGTGGTTCGCAAATGCCATGATTGCCAGATTTACCAACGCAAGATGCATGCGCCACCCGTTCCTCTTCATCCTATCATTACTGTTGGTCCCTTTGTGAAGTGGGGCATTGATTTTATGATGTGTAACCCTCACTCGGCCGGGGGGCATGCTTATATTATCGTAGCCGTGGACTACTTCACCAAATGGGACGAAGCAATGCCTACACTTGACGCCGACGGTAAGACAACTGCTCAGTTCATATTCAATCACATTATTGCTAGGTTTGGTGTCCCTCAAACCATCGTTACCGATCATGGTTCCCATTTTCGGCATTATATGGTGGCAGAGTTGACTTCTAAGTTGGGTCTGTGTCACGACAGCTCAACGCCGTACTACCGTCAAGCCAATGGCCACGTTGAAGCCGTGAACAAAGTTCTTGTCACTATGCTTCAACATATGATTGGGATCCACAAATATAATTGGCATCTCATGTTATTTTCGGCTCTTTGGGCATATTAAACCTCAATTAAGAGTGTAACCGGCTTCACTCCTTTCCAGTTGGTCTATGGCCTGGAAGCTACTCTTTCGATTGAATGTGAAATACCTTCACTCAAGTTGGATGTTGAATTACTGCTGAATACTTCACCAGAATAAGAACGTCTCCTTTATTTAGAAATACTGGATGAAACCTGCTGCTTTGCTGCTTTGGTTATCGAAGCACAGGAAAAGCGGTTCAAGGCTCATTTTGACAGTTTCCCCTCATTCTTTCATTGAAGGAGATCTCATCCTCCTGTATGACCAAGCTCATGACAAACTGGGGGCAGGAAAATTTCAACCTATGTGGCATGGGCCCTACATCATTAAACGTGTATTGCAAAATGGGGCTTATGAGCTTATTTATTATGAAGATCATCCTCTTGAACAACCCATAAATTGGTTGTATCTCAAAAAATATTATGCGTGAGTCATCCATGCATAATAGGTGTACATAGGTGTCATTTTCATTTTTTGTACATGTTTTGGTTTGATGTGCTTTGTGAGCGTTTTCCTGCTTATTGGGTCTTTCTTATTGTGTAGATTTCTACTACCCCTTATGTCAGTTTCGCGGATGGTGCTTCCGCAGTAACAGGAATTTGTCTTCGGCAGCCTAGGTAATTTATGATCCTGCTGGTGAGTTGATAGATCTGCAAGGTATTTTTCTAGGGCGAACTTCAAACAATGTCGTCAAATATAGCGTTGTCATTGAGCTATTAACTGAAGCAATCAACCTTGCCATACGCGCATTGCTTGTAAATCTAGATTCACAGCTTGTCGTTCTGCAACTCAATAGTCATTATTCAGTTAGAAATCCACACATTTTGAGATTTTATTTACATATTCGTTTGCTAGAAAGACATTTTGATTTTATTACATATCAGCATATTCCTAGACGAATGAATACATTACTTGATACAGTGGCTAACATTGTATTAGATAGAAATTTGCGTAATTTGTAAATTCATCATCATATGTAAAATATCCATGTAGGAAAATAGATGTATATATGTATCGCATGTCTGTAGTTGTGTGCATCATAACTTCAAAAAATATATGTGTGTTTTTGTTACATCCTGAGACATCATGTCTCTCAAAATGTGCAGATGAATAAAACCTAGGTGTCTAATCAGCATGGTACTCGTGATAACATGTCACTGCCTGTACAAGCCACCTCAGCAAGCGGTGAATTTGGCTGGGCACCCCTACAATATGTCTCTGGTAGGCACGAGGAACATCTTCAAATTGTGCATAATCCAGGACTCCTCGGGTGATTCCCTCCAAATTACGCACTATCTCATCTTCCTCGCCGCCCTCCCCTCAAGGGTCGAAATCGCGAGGGATTCGCCTCGTTATCGGTGACATGCCCGCGGGTCTCTCTGGGCTAACATCTGTAAACACATGGATTTAATGTCAGAACACGCATAGATAAAAAAATCATAATACTCATAAAACTTAAAAAATGAGTCTCACCCAAATCTTCATCCCAATACTCTCCCTCCGGGAGTGGGAGGTCCGGATCATCAGTGAAATCTGTACCAGAGTAGGGCCAGTCCTCCATGACAATCAATTGTTGGCGGAGCCAATCAAAGAATTCTGGTCTCTAGGACATCTGTTGACCACCCCCTACCCTTGGCATCAGACCTTCCCATCGGGCCATCCGTGGTTCTCTCGCTGGTGGTGTCGGGACTATGACCTCCTGTCGCTGGAAAATGGGTAGTCATTTCAAGAAAAATAATACCAGAATAGATCCATAACCAAATTTCTTCAGCTTGGTCGTCTTGCATTTTGTTAGCTGGCATTTCATGTTTATTGTCACGGCCTCTGCCTAGTTGTAAATGGTCAGTGCTAAGTAGTCTACAACAAGAAGCAACTGTGTCTTTGTTGCTTCGTGAGGTGCTTGTGATCCCGCAGATCACGTGATGGTATGTAGCACTACTGTTAGTGTCAAGTCTGGGATAGTATGGATATCAACTTTCCCACTGCCTGATCCCTTCCATGCTCCTAGACATACCCTGTCTATCACCATGGTCATGTTTTCCATGCAAGGCAGGGTGTCGGTTAGGATTGGTGCTACTCCCCTCCACGATAATCCTATTATGAAATAGATGTCAGAGACTTCAATCTCAAGTTCTTGATCTCGAAGGATGAACTTCTCTTGATTTTCGTCCCATATGCTGATCAGATACTGTAATAACTTTGGTTGGGCTTGGAGACATGGCGTTAGGAAGATTTTTTTTCAAAGCACAGTCTTTGAGAGCTTCCATGACTCTCTCATTGTCCATGGAAAACTCGTCTTCTTTGCTATGTTCCCATTCTTTCCATTCTATGACCATTTTGCCTCTTTCTACTTGCAAACACATTCATATGAGTGGTATTAGCCATTTTTGAACCTTAAATTTGTGAATAATCGGGGTACCTGATTAACATTTTACATAAAAATGGTTTGCGCTGTTGGCGCGCCCTAGTGTAGAAAATTGGGTGGTTGGCGCGACTCCGTGCCTGAAACCCGCGCCAACTGCTGTGCCCTAATATTTACATTTCGTCCCCCAAAATTAAAAATTGTAAATTGTAGATAGTAAGAAGTGACTTAAAATGACAGGAGAGATATCGAATCTTACCTGGAACTGACAGATTTGAGATTGGTCTGCTGGATTGGCCACTATCGCCGCCGTAAGATTGCACAAAAAAATGAGTAACTATTGCTCCACAAGAGGTAAAAAGTGAAAAGTAATTATTTTTACCCTTTTTGGCATTTTATAAGTTTTTCACAACCCTGATTAGGTTTTAGGACATATTTTTCGATTATTTTATTGTATTATTTTTGAGAAATGGGTTTTACACGTGTCTCTTGTGCAACAACAGGTTTTCACATGACAATGACAAAGTAACAAATTAAATTTTACACTTTTTCGGACTCGTTAAAAGCACAAAAAAGTTACTACTGGAGTCATCTTTTAGCTCTTTTCTGACTCTCTAAAATTGAAAATATTGCCAAGATTCTTGTCGTTTTTAACTCGTTAAATGGCTATGAAATGATATCTACCCAGTATACGTTTAACCCTTTTTTGGGCTGGGATGGATTATTTACGAAAAAGGAATACCTTAGCCGATCATGACTAAGAGGTTCTCTCAGACATGGATTTCTACCTTTTCGGATCTGTGAGACTACCTATGAAAAGGTATTGTTGGAGTTTTCTTTTCAGCCTTCTTTTCAAACTCTCTAAACATGAAAAGATGCCGATTTCTCCCTTTGTCAAACTCCTTAAGCATTGATGACATCGGACTTCGTCGCCATGACGTTACTTGAGTTCCTCCTTCCCAGGGCTCGTAAAATGTGGTAGGATGGATTTTTCCGAAGGAAAAACTTATATTTCAATCATATGTTATCCCCTTCAAGCTTGTTTTAAAAAATAATTGGGGTACTCGCCAGAAATGGTGGGGGAAAAAGGAACCAAGTTTTAGTTATGTTGGCAGTATGTCGCTCTTGAACATGGCACTTGTCTGCATTTCGTGTCGGGTTGGGGACATCTCACTTCGTCATTTTTTCCTCCATGGGTTTGGGTAATCTCTTTTTACCTCTCATCTGCGCTTCACCACATCATCATGACCTTAGATTCTCTGATGTAAAATACTGCCAAATCTAGTGTCGTGCTGCTGATATGTTCAAGAGAAGTTTGCCTTTACAGTTGTCAACCTTCCTTTGTTTCTCTATTGGTCTTGATTCACTATCATCATGTTCCTCTATCTCGTGTCGATGATGTGGGAAGCATTATGGCCCTCCTTCGACCAAGTCACTTCCTATCGACTTCAGCTCATTATCCGAGAATTTGATCTAGAGACTCCCTTCTGGTACCTTGGAGCCTGCATGCCTCAATGGCAGGTTTTTTGCATTCGACGCGAGGTTCACATCATTGACCTTCGATCAAGTGATTTTACGGGTGTTTGACATCATATTATTGTTCACATTTCGTAGATTGTACCTTTTGTACCTTGAGGGCCATCATCATTTTTTGTGGTTTCTCTCGCGTCTGTTAAGAGCTTTTATCATCGGCTGGTAATCAGACTATTTTCCTGCATGTTCGACTTCATCTCATATATTCGCATGCTTGAAATTTTACTTGTTCGGGTCGAGATGCAGCACAAGACCCTAGGTTTTGTTTGATAAAATCTAGGCTGTGGATTTTTGTGGATTTTCATGACTTATTGCATGACTCTTTTGATTGGATGATTGCGACCATACCTGAGTCTATTTGTTGATCCGTACTACTGGATGGCTACGTCCATACCTCGGATCTCAGTCTTTGTGTACTTTATTATGGATGGATGCACCCGTGCCAGTACATGTTCATGTATCATAAATATCAGTTGTATTTGTAATTGAATGTTTTCCAACAACGTTGTTTGGTTCGAACGCGTTTTCATAAAGCATTTCGCCCCTCCCTCTCCCTTAGACCTCATGCTTTAGGGGGCATTTGTTACACAACATTTTCTCACTGTCCCTGCAATCCCCAACTCGCACATTGGAGGGTCATTTCTATCACCAATAAGAAGTGTCATGCCTTGCAAAGACCATCATTGCATCCCTTTTCATGAGGGGAATATTCCTCATGTTGACAATTCCCGGAGTAGAGCTGTAAAAACCCTTGTTTTTGCCTTGGTGCGAGTAGCCAGTTACACCCCCACGCCGAGCTGGAAAATTAACACTAGGCCCACGCCAGGTGGTGCTTTGTGCTAGTTAGACACCAGCACCAAGCTGTTTATGGAATGTTTTTTAAAAATAGAGGCAAAGATTCCACTACAACCACCTTGAGGATGAGTCATTGGGAGTGGTTGAACAGATAAACCACAAACTCCCTCCTTTAGGTTGATGGTTTCCACCTCTCATGGGAACTCCCTAAAGGATAGGCCTCCCTCCCACCTTTGTAGGGATCCTAACCTCCTCCTTTTCCTCTATAAAAGAAACTATCTCTCTTAGTACAAGCTAGCTGAACTTTGAGAATTATACATAATATAGCTAAATTACCAGAGAAGATAGAATAAGAAGGAATTACATTGAGGAAGCTTGAGTCCATGACAGCTGAGAAAGCTCAAGTCCATGTCTTCATCCCGTCCAAATTCCCTGATGAACATTTGAGACGCGCTTCACTTGAACCCCGCTGGAGGAGACTGCGACGTCAAAGCATCAGTTGTAACTCTTCCTTCTATTCATTTATATACATGACTACTGTTTGGTTCCACTATTGTGTTATGATGTTTGTGTAATGCAATATGTTTAGCCCTCTTTGATTGGTTAATAGTTATGAGTGAAACTATGATGTCATATGTTGTTCTTGTTTATTGCTCTATGTGCACGTATTCAGGTGTAATAGCGAACAAATTGTGATTTTTCAAGGCAGGAGCGAGAGGCTACTACTCTTTCCGCAACGACGACAACATTGAATTCTAGGAAGGTCAATCTACCATGTCTCTTGTTCATTAATTAACTAGTAAGCAACACTTTAGCATGTCCCTTTGTTTCTAGACCCACCTTAGGGCTAGAGGGATCGTCTCTGTCCACAGAGAGGATTTACCTACGTAACAATACTTACTGAAATTCTTCTCTCACTTTCCTCGAGCAGGCATAATGATGTACGTGTATGCAACTCATAATAGAAACTGAAACCAAGGCTTATGCTAACAAACAAAACATCATTCATCTTCTCCAATGTTTGCAAAAGACTACTAAAGGGATCTTGAAAATCCTGAAGCATTACCTTGTCTTGAGATCCATCAACAAAAATACAAGTAATCCCTTCATTCTGATATGAAAGAACACTTCGTTTTTTATTGATAGGAAGGCATGGGGAATTATAACCTTCTGATTTTTGAGTATTGTCTGTAAATTCCTCAATATTGAGAAATTATGACTCAATCTCTGGCATACTGTCTCTCTCAGGCTCATAGTCATCAAATTCATAGTCTAAGTCATCCTTAAACAAGAAACATTCTTCATGATTATCAAACATGATAGCCCCATCATCTTCATGAAAGAAAACAATATCTCCTAGTTGATCTCCTTACAGGAAATCATCACCATAAATTGGTTAATATCCTGTATAGTTTCATCATGCTCCTCATCAAAATTATCTTTAGATTTATCGTACTTAGGCAAATCATGTTTAGGAGAAACTTCATCAAATATGAACATTGAAAAAGGAGATCGTATTTCTTCATGATGATCTATAAATATAGTTTCAATATTGTCCTAATTTAAACTTAGATTTTCATTTTAAAAAATGGAAGAAGTTTTACTAACACATTCTTGACTATGTGAACACTGCAAACCTGAATTAGCTTGGGTTGTAATATGAATGTTCAGGAGCTGATCTATCTCATCTTCAGATAGAGGAGAAAGTACTTTTTGTTTTCTTTTGGTAACACAGTAATTGTCTTCTTTCTCTCCTGAATACTGATAATGAGATTGAATGTCTTCTTTAGCCTCATAAAAAAGAGAAGATGAATTATTATTTGTCTCCACAAAGAGATCTTGTGGATCAACTTTCATTTCTTGATTGCTTTCCTTTTTAGCTATCTTCCCTTGATTATCATGATAGACAACTTGAGAATGGAAACCATAAAGTGATTCTAAGAGATCCTCATCATTCATATCTACTAGGTCTTCATCAATACTTTCAATGTATTGTATGAAAACCTCAAACTGATCACAGCAGTTTTCCACTAATAACAATGATGGGGAATGTCCTTTATAATGCTTATAAAACACCTTGTGGAAATCATTTAAAGAAAAAAAGCTACCAGGGTTTAAACCTTCATACCATTCCCTCGCTTGTCCATCTAATGTTGCCATGAACATCTTCATGTGGCAGTCCTCATGCCATTCAACTTTCAACTTCTATGAATGAATATGAAATTTAATGAGATGTAGTAAAGCATCACCAATGTTCTCATCTTGAAAAATAGGAAGATTTCTTTCCCAATTTACCTGAGGCATTTTGTGTGGGAATCCAGGAATGTGATCTAAGTTCATTGGAGCATACCTGCGTTGTATTCTTGGATTCATCTTGTCAATCAATCGCAGAATGTAGTCACCGCATGTCTGCAACAAATCTGGATTATTCTACCAGTGGAGCCTTTATGTCAACTGAAAATTGTGGAGTCACCAGTGAATCTCTGTTTCTGTATTTTGCTGCCAATGGAGTCGCCAGGTGAATAGAACATCCTTCTAGTGTTTGAATTATATTCACCACCAAAGTCAAAAATGAACTTGATAAGTGTTACTGAGGAAGATAAATTGTGTTCCCCAGTATGGTCGCCACTATGTTAGTGTTCTGTAATTCCGAGGCTGAAGACAGAATCCCAGAGGAAACATCAAACCAACTTTGGAAACAGGGATCTAGCCATGCCAGTTTCAGATAGGGCTCTCTCTATAAAATTTAACTTTGTTTGGATAATATTTTAGGCTAGTTATGATTGTACTTGGGTTATGAGTTTTGGGTTTCGAAAATTGATTGTATTCAATGGATTCATGTCTATTGGGAAATGGAGTCAAAATATAACTAGATAGTTGCATCAAATTTTCACAGAGTAAACACATGGAAAGCTAGGAGTATTTACTGGAGCTTTTAGATTTATTAATGGATTTATGACATAAATATGAAAATATTCAGCATAACTAAAGAGAAATTAAGAATTCTTTAGTTTGGCCTTCAGTGGAAAAAATTATGATTGTAAAAGTAGCCCGAATAAGGTAAAAGTAAATCCTATTCATCACGCTTTCTTCTTTACAATTAGAATTCAGATGATTACAATGGAAGATAACAGTGAAACATAACAACAGAAGAAAAAAATCACCAGTATTTAAGCCACAAGAATCCTGTGAATGGTCTAATTATTATTGATGCTCCAGTGCTTTGGAAAAGCTTACAGTACTCCAAAAGATATTAATGATTCTGATCTCAATCAATCGACATTTGATACTTCCAAAACTGAAGTATTTATACAAAGGTTTACAAAAATAATTCCTACAATACAGTCCCTAACATACATGGTATTTTTAGACTTAAACTTGAACTTTAAACTCTAACTTACTACAAAATTATAGTCTCTGTAGAATGCTTTGTTCAAAGTAGGTGTTGAAGTAGTGGGATAGTTAGGAAGTGGACCCCATTTTACTGTTGTGCTGGCAGATTGAGTGTTGTGTTCGAGAAACTGTTGTATGAACACCCTTTGTTTGTCTTGAAGTTACAACCTGATCATTTTTCCGCAAACGCCTTTTCCCGACTTTACCTGTGGTGTCTATTTGCTACCCGAGTCCTTTCTACCGTGTTTTAACCATTTTTCTAAACAAAATAGCGTAAAAACTCATTACCTGGACTTGAAATTTTGTATAATTTAGTTATGAACTTTATCACATCCATAGAAAATCGCACATCGCATGCTTTACAGTGTATGATAAGAGAAAAGGAATCAACGATGCGATGTGAAGAGGGAGGTGATGTGGCAGGTAAGGTGGGACCCGACCGCATCGCAAATCGCAAATTAAAATTTTTTGCTATAAGCAATGGAGGTAAACTCTAAAATATGCGAAGTGCAAAGTGTGGGGAGAAGGAAATGACGTGGCAGGTAAGGTGGGACCGACTGCGTCGAAAATATTAGGTCTTGTTATGAGCGTGGGTGGTAAATGCTAAATGTTGTGAAGTGCGACATGCGATTGGGACCCACCCACATCGCACATCACTATGTTTATAGTTTATCACACGTCGTAGAGTTTAGAGTTTGGGGAATGCGGTAAAAGCTAAAATCCGCGAAGTGTGATTTGTGCTGTCGGAGGATGATGATGTCGCAGGATGAAGATGGATCCCACTACAATCGGCGAAGTTTATAAAGTAGCGAATGGAATGGTAATGGTAGCAAAGGAACAACATACAACGGTGAACAGAGTATTACGAAAGGAAGTGCAAAGTGCGGGGAGAAGGAAGTGATGTGGCAAGTAAGGTGGGACCAACCACATCGCAAATCGTAAATCTTAGGCTTTGGTATAAGCACGGGTGGTAAATGCTAAATGTTGTGAAGTGTGACATGCGATTGGGACCCACCCACATCGCACATCGCTATGTTTATAGTTTGCCACACGTCGTAGAGTTTAGAGTTTGGGGAATGCGGCAAAAGCTAAAATCCGCAAAGTGTGATTTGCGTTGTGGGAGGATGATGATGTGGCAGGATGGAGATGGATCCCACTTCAATCAGAGGAGTTTATAAAGTAGTGAATGGAATGGGAATGGTAGCGAAGGAATAGCATACAGCGGTGAACGAAGTATTACAAAAGAAGAAGACATGGCCTAGTGATCCCTGAACCGGACTATGGATTGTGGATAAGCCTAAAGGTGGTTTCCCTTGATTGGCCTAGGAATCCTTGTCGGTGAATGGCAGGATATACGATGAATCCTAGAGGGTGGAGTCTCATTTTAGGGCCTAGTGATACGGTGTGGATTTCAGTAAGGCATGAGAGACTAGGAAACATGAAAAATACTCATGGTGCAGGTGGAGAAATCTGGTGACATTCATTCTTATTTTATGGCTTAGTGATCCAGGATGGATTGTAGTAAAGCCCGATTTCTACCGATGAGGTTGAGGTGGTTTAGCCCTGGGATTCCCTGGTTGATTATTTTGGTTTGAGTCCCATATCCATGCTTGGAATATGGCACGAGGGTGATTTGTTGAAGAGAGATTTTACTCAGCCAATCTATGGTCGGGTGGAACATGGTAGTCCCATCTTGGGTTAGATTTTTCACTCATTAATAAGAGGTTATTTCCTTGACATATTATGTGTAAATGTAATGGCTTATATGTGGATTTTATGGTTAATGTATCCTTGATATTTTTGTGGTTATTATGTTGGTTATAAGCATGTATTATGACATTGATGATGTATGGCTCTCCTCATATTTTTATTTGTAAATGAATGAAAAATGTATCTATGACCTAATAAATGATAATGCATATAATGATGTAAGGGAACAATGCTTCTTAGCAATTATTAGATAAGTATGATACCCCTATGCTCAGATTTGTTGTTTAAACATGTAGATTACATAATTGTGACATGTTTAACGAAATGTTTGTCATGGCTAGTAGGGGTCCAATATATACCTTTCTAATGTTTGTGCAAATGTATCATTGTTTCATTTTTATAATTCATTTATGAACCTATCATTGAGTTATGGGCGATGACCTGATCTCTAGGCCTGAAAAAGTGGCTCAAATCTCAGGGACGCTAGCACAGGTCCGAGGAAAAAAATCCCTAGATGCATGCATACCCATGTTGTGGGAGCATCCAGAGCCTCCTAGACACACCCTTGCCCATATCAAGTGAGTGTCCTGGGGTTTAATGGTCTAAAAACCCAGTGGGACCCAAGGCTTGCTACCTGAGTGGTTGAGACGACTCCCAGGAGTTTTGTTGTTGATGTTGAAGGTTTGTGTGATGTGATTTCGTCGATTCCACTTCCTTAAGGTCACCTAGGAGGTTGAATCCCATTATAGTGACCTCTTGTCACATATTTACCCTGGTTGGCTGGTTATTTGGGTAGATGTGGGATGAGGGTGTTACAATGGTGATTTCTAGTCCTATTTGATTGCTTGCACTAGATGCATTGATTTTAGTGTAGATATTGATTTCTAATGATATATTATTGCTTGCACTAGATGCATTGATTTCAATGTGTATGATTTCTAATCCTATCTGATTGCTTTTACTAAATGCATTGATTTCAATGTAGATGGTGATTTCTAATCCTATTTTATTGCTAGCACTAGATGCATAAATTTAAATGTAGATGTTTATTTCTAATTATATTTGATTGTTTGCACTAGATTCATTGGTTTCAATGTAGATGATTTCTACTCCTATTTGATTGCTTGCATTAAATGCGTTGATTTCAGTGTAGATGGTGATTTATAATCCTATTTGATTGATTGCACTAAATGCATTGATTTCAGTGTAGAAGTTGGTTTCTAATCCCATTTGCTTACTTGCATTAGATAAATTGATTTTAGTGTAGATGTTTATTTCTAATCCTATTTGATTTCTTGCATAAGATGCATTGATTTTATTGTAGAAGTAGTTTTCTAATCTTATTTGATTTCTTGCATTAAATGCATTGATTTTAGTATAGATGTTGATTTCTGATTTGATGTAATTGGATGTATGATGGTACATTAAGTTTAAAGTGATTAGGTTAACAATGTGCATTGATTTCAGTGTAAGTACAAAAAATTATTGACAATGTACATTGATTTTTGTGTTATAGTAATTCAACCTATAAATATTGGAGAGCAAGGGAGACAAGGTATGATGTTTACTACAACAACTCGAGCTAAATATTTAAATGGTTTACAATTTCAAGTGTCCTTTTTATATCATCGATGTGAAAATATGACAAAACTAACAAGGTTGACAATAAGAATAATACAAGAAAATAGTTTTAGATTGATCACAATGAAGGCTATTTGTAATTGACTACATTCTTATTATTCACATTTTCTATCATTCAAAACTATTATTGTCACTTTCCATTCAAAATTTTTAGTTCATCATTTTTCATCATTAAATTTATTAACAATATTTATCATCTCAACAAATGAGGTAACTAAGAAAAATTAAAATTAAAATGACCAAATTAATCTCAGACATATTTACATACAATTGATAAAATTAAATATATCTTCGATAGTGGGATCAAATCACTTGAGGTGCAAACATTTCCCAAACTTTTTCACTCAAAAAAGAGGTTTTCACCTCTAGAGATTTGATCCCCTTCTCGGGGCTTGATATGGTGAAGTTTGCAACAAGAAACAATGAAATTGGCATCCAGAAACAGCTTGACAACACCTACACTAGTGTGGGACCACAGGTCGTGTAGTGATGAGTCCTAGCGATACATTAGTGTGAAATTCAATTTATTTAATAAATTGGATAGGTGTCAAAATTAAGTATCCCTTAATGAAATTGGACAATAAAATGTAATCTCATCTCATGATCACTTGTAATAGTTAAGTGAGTGTGATAAAATCAGTTAACTCATGTATTTCGAGTTGAGGGTGGTTGGTGAGGCATGGAGAGTAATTCTATTAGCTATGTATTTTGGACTGTAGTTGGTGCATTAGTTTAATGCATGAGTAATCAATTAACTCAGTTAGGTGAGTTAGTTTCAGTTGAACTAGTTGTAACTGTTTGTTGCACTAGTGAGAGATCAAGTGAATTAAATCATATTTAATTCACAATCAGTGATCCGCCATGCAACTGATGGTTTACTATTAATAGATCCATGCATGTTAGTTCCAGTGGAGACCCACTTGAGACAAAGGTTAAATGTAATTTAAGTATCAGTTGTGATATTATTAGGATGCCCATGATAGTTTGCGCAGTTGAGGAAGGCTGAAATTCCTAAAGAATAGGGATTGCATTCATCAGGAATTGTGTGAGCAAGGAAGGATTGCATTCATTAGGAATTGCGTGAGCAAGGTAGGCTATAGAAAAACTGAGAATTGGTTAAGTGTTGGCCTGGTTTTGTTTGGATCAACGTGGATCAGAGTGAGACGATAGGCAGATTGCAGGGGACTCTTGTGAGAAGAGTGCATTGTAATTGTTTCATGATTCCTTGTGGAATATACAATATATGATAGAGGGGTTTTGAACAGTAAGCTTTCCCGGGGAAATTACCGCAAGAAATTATCTGTGTTGTGGTTTGATTTGATTCCTTCTTTTCTTATTGATTGATTTGTAGAAGGATTCACTATCTAGCTTTAGTACATGGCTTGATCAGATTTAATATATGGGAAGTCAAAATGGATCTAGGGTGGCTTTAACTCAGTCAAAATAGAATTAAAAAAATTTTCACTCAAAAAAGAGGTTTTCACCTCGAGAGGGGGTTTGATAGATCCCAAGTTAAAATGGATCTAGGGTGGTTTTAACTCAGTCAGAATAAAATTAAAAAAAAAAAAAAAAAAAACAAAATAATGTTGTTGAGAACTTCTGGAAACATGTGTATTTTGATTGAAGAGCACGATGTTTCGGGTGAGGAAGAAGTTTAATCCATGTTAACTATTGATCTAGCAAGATCATCAAATCTCTTTTTACTCTAAAAGAGGTTTTCATATCAAGAAATTTGATCTCTCTCAGAGCTTGGTAGATCCAAGTTAAGATAGATCTAGGTTGATTTAATTTCCCCCTTTAAATAGGCTACATTCCACATGAATACCATGGGTTCTCAATATCATGGGTCATTTATATTTTTATTATTAGTTCATTATTTTTATTTTATAATGAAAATGTTTAAATTGCATTAATCTTTTTATTTAATTTAATTTTTTAATTTTAATTTAATTTTGTTTTCTATCTAATTTGACTTAGTCAAAATGTCAAAAATTACATTACAACATCTCTACCATATTGGGTTGCAAGGAAATTAAACCAGAAATATAAAATATAAAATAAAAATAACAAACGTAGATCCAACTTAACTATGGATTTACCAAGGGACAAGAGGGATCAAATCTCTTTTTACTCTAAAAGTAGTTTTCATATGAAGAGATTTGATCCCCTCCATTTTTGATAGATCCATTTTATAAATGACTCATGGTATTGACTCATATAAATGACTCATGGTATTGAGAATCCATGGTATTGACCCATGATATTCATGTGGAATATAATATTTTTAAAGGGGGAATTAATCAGGGTAGATCCATCTTAAATCTTGATCTACCCAGGGACCTAGAGGATCAATTCTCTCAAATTTACATCTCAAGAGATTTAAAATGAATGAGGATCAATTCTTTGAGCTTTACATTTGAAGAAATTTAAGATGAATCTAAGACGTGGCATGTGATTATTGCATCTATTATGAAAAAATTGTCGTGTGAAGCATCCAATCCATTCAAAGAATATGCCATCTACGGAGTTGTCTCACATAAAGAGAGTACAACCTCATGTAGATATAATCCTCTTGCTAATTGTAATTCCATGCATTTATTGAAGACAAATGCACATAGTTCAATTCAGTTTCCATTTAGACTATTATTATCGTGGGATCCTTCACGTAATTTTTTTCATCCAATACAGTATTGATTTTTCATTAACTTCTATTTGTTCATTAATGTTTTTATCATTGTAAAGGATAAATGAATCAAGGTCTGTGCGAACAGAATAGAGAGGGGAGTTATTGGGCCTTTCTTGGTTGCTGACCATGTATTTCATATGAGTTTCCCTATATAGCCTTCTTGGTTGACTAAAGATTGGTATGGTAGCATAGGTCATATCCATTTGGAGGGTGCCCTGAAGTTTGGCTCCCCATGAGCGTGGTAAGAGCATGACATATTTAGGGGGAATGTCAGCCACTATAATATCCATTACTAGGCTTTTGGCTGGTATTTGTGCTAAATTAACAAAGAGATATTTGATTAGGCCTAGACATTTAACTCTACTGGAGTCAAAAGAGTACAAGTCTTTGTATGGTCTAGTTATCTCAAGGCCAAGTCTATCCATAAATACCTTAGGCATGAGGTTATGAGAAGCTCCTGAATCTAACATGTCATTGTGAAGGATTTTATCTTGAATATTCAAGCTGACATAAAATGGAGGTACACCTCCCTCTTGTAATCTACCTTCTACTTCAGGTCCAAACAGATGTCTAAGTTTGTCATCATTTAAATTCACAGAATCAACATTTTCTCCTATGTTTAAAGATTTCAAAACTTGGGATCTATATACATCTTGGCCGACTAATTCAATGAGAGGTATGGAAATTTTTATCTTAGAAATTTCATTCTCAATACTAAAGGGTGTCTGTGTTTTTGGCAGATTTAAATTAGCTTTATCCGACATTGTTTTTGCAGCAATTTCAGATTGCTGATTTGTATTAGAGGCATTAGTTAAATCAGTTTTGTTAGGGCTACTAGTTGATTTACTAGTGCTGTTTTCTGGACTGTTTTCGTTTTTATTTTTATCAGAACTTTTAACCATTTTTTTGAAGTTTATGCTGTCTTTTCAGGATCAATTTCAGAGGTATTTCTAGTAGAAATTTCAAGGTTTTTCTCTTGGGAATGTCTTAGGTTTTCTTGCTTCTGAGGTCATACTGCCTATGTACTTCCATGATGGAATTTTCAAATCCTTGTTTATAGTCTTCGGATTCTAGGCATTATTCTTCAAATTGAGGTGGGGAAAACATGCATTGTTCTTCCTCAGTGAGGAAAATGGTATCCTCATTATTAACTCCCATTAGATTAATTTGATTTTGTTCTGGTTCTTTCATCACCCCCTCATCCTCATCAGCATAGTTTTCTTGGAAAGGAGGTCTGATTTGTTGATCAGATTCGCTCTATTCTCTTTTAGGCTTATTTGAGGGGGGTTTCTCCTAAATTTTTTGTTTTGGTTCTAGTTTCTCTTTTGAGGAGCTACTTGGTTTTCTCTAGGGAAATATCTCTCATTCATGTTTATTCTTTCCATCATCCTCTCCATGGTCCTAACCAGGTTAAAAAAATTAGTGTCATATGTGGAGGCTATAATCTCTTCCCTATATTTGACTCTTTTTTCATTTTTCATTCTAGCCTTTTGGAAATCAGATTGCTTCTACACTTACTACACCCCTCTGCATATCTTCTAATGTAAGAGGGTCTCTTTCTCTTATTTGATAAGCCATTTCTGGGTCAAAGCCATCTGGAAATTTCATTAGGGCTAGACCTTATGGAGGTTTCATGTGGGGAGGGAGGGAACTGTATACACTATTGAACCTAGTGCAGTAACCTTGGACACTCTCTCCAACATTTCTCTTGATGTGTTCATACTCTAACAAGACTTGGAGAGGATTTTTCTTGAATTCCCATTTATTTAGGAACAATTGATGGAAAGCAAGGAGGTCATGTATACTATTAGGAGTCAGGTTTTTAAACCACTTTCTTGGTTCTCCCCCTAAGATTTGAGCAAACATTCTTAATTTAACAGTCTCATCATCTATTTCTTGTCCATCACAATAGTGATCCATTCTATCCACATGTTGTTGAGCAGTAGCAGAACTAATTTCATCAAATAAGGGGATTTTGGACTGATAATTCTATGGTAGAGGCACTAAAGGCAATGGTAGGACTAATGGGGCATACCAGGTTGCCATGGCTGGTGGTTGGGGAAACAAAGGAGGGTTAACAAGTGGAGGGTTTACAAAAGGAGGTGGAGGGTTAAACGGAGGAAGGTAAACAATGGGGGTATGAATGGGGGTTGAATTTAGTACAATAGGATTCTGTTGTAAGATGGATGGGTCTAAAATTATCTGGTTTATCTAATTATGAGATCTAGTCCTGGACAAGCTTTGTTCCAGGGGTGAGTCAGATAGGATATTCTGCAAGTCTTTAAGGTTTTTAGGTAAGGAACTTGCCTTGTGAATGATGTGCTAACAGTTGGAATTTTAGATCTAGGATTTCTCCTTAGGATGTGCTTTGGATTGTCAACTATTGTAGGAGGGTTTAGGTCAGGATCGAATCTGGTACAGATTCTTCTAGAAGCCAGAACTTGGACCCAAGGTTCAGAGAGGTTGAAAGTTAATAAAAGTTTGAAACACAAACCAATATGTGAACGGAATACTTTATTCACAAAGTATTTTAACTGGGTTCTGTTGTACATGTTTCCTCCTTTATTCAAATTCCCACCATCTCTTCTTTTAAATCCATTTTCTAATGTTTTTTGAGACCAAAACCCCAATATCTCCATTCAATTTTATTGTCTCCGCTCGAAGATTTACCCTATAACGTCTAAGACACACATATTTTATATATCGGGCCGAAGCCCCTTAGACCTTAGCCCCTCCCGCCTTGATTTTCATGTAACCCGAGCTTCAGGACCACCGGCCGAAAGGTAAAGGGGGCTTATCGTTTGAAGTCCCGGGCACCGTCGCAACCGTTCGATCGAATTAAATCAACGGCGCGGCATTGAACTTATATGGAGGGCCCCACATACATACCCCACGCACAAGGAACCAGTGGTATTTTCCCCGTACCACCTTCATCGACAAGGCGGTATTGCCCACGATAGCAGCGATCCCATCCAGGAGGCGCCACGTGTTTTGGGTACGAGCGGAAAACCGCTTTTTCCCCGCGCGCTAAAGGACGTCCCATCGCCGGGCAGCGGAACCCTGGGGAGCCGTTAGATCAACCAAGCCCGATCTGACGGCGGGCTTTCCCTGGAGTTGCTCGCATGTTATTCTACCTCCGCCGTACTACGTGGCCCGCCACCGTGTTGTTTTCGTCCACCTCCACCCATTTATCCCTCCGCCACGTCGTCTCCCCACTAGCCTCCCATGCGCCTATGTGTCTCGCCCCCGTAGATCCATATTATTTCCCCGCGCCAATATATATAGTTATATGTGTGTTTACATGTTTAATTCCTAATTCGCCGCTATTCTTTCCCCCGCGACCAGACTGTGTCACATTTCGCCCATTCGCGAAAACCTCCATCGTCTTCATTCCACTACTCTGAGTGTTTATCTTCTTCCGTCCGTGTCCTTCTCATCTTCCCCATTTCCACCTCCATCATCCACGCCTTTGTATGTGTCTGTTTTTCCTAACAATTTTGAGGGTTTTGCAGGTTACGGAATAGCAGGAAGATATTTTAACCCGCTGCTGCTGTTACAAAAGTCCAGGGCCATTAAAGGACATTTTTCTGTGGATGAAGTTTAATGAAGAAGCAGAGGGTAGGTTCAAGAAATGACCATTATTGAAGAAGGCATAAATATAAATTCTCAGAACCCTCCAGAGAAGTTCACCTCGCATTTAAGGTCCGGGACTCTAATTCAAAATCAAAGACCGGGCGTACAGTACTGAATGGAAGATTTTCTCAGGCCTCTCACGGTAGCAGATTTGCCTTCAGCCAGAAGCATCCCGATGTATATATTTTATTATTTCTGTCTTGTACATAAGGAGATTTTTATCTCCCAGCATTAATTTCTGTATACAGGTGGTTAGGTATTTATTTATAACTTGTCATTCATAAAAAGGCGCGATTGTTTTCCGCCATGGGATTGAAATGTAATCATTAATTGCTTCTTTTCCTTCCCCCCCCTCGGCTAGAAGTTTCAGTCCTCTCTATAAATACCAAAAAAGAAGACATTGTCAGGGTTCCAGATTTCTGTAAGCAAGCTGTGCAGCGAGAAGACTATTGTATTCATCTTGTGACATTTTTGTATGAAGTTTCAGAGCCCGTAGGGTCTCAGTGAGGGGGGGGTTATGACTGTATTGAGGATTCTGATCTTTGATATATCCCAGTATGTAACTTTTCTTATGTGTTAATATATCATCTCTTTTCATGCTAAACTTCCTTCTTATATCATGTTCTATAATGCGAGTGGCTCACTAGTTTGCAGTAAGGATTCATCTTAAGTGGTGCCCTTTCTGGAATTAGTCAAGCGCTTTAAATAGGCCTAGAAGTGATATGATGTTCCATGTTAACTCTTTCACAATTTCTGCTATATTAGTGGCTTAAGGATTCGTAAATTGATGCGCCCTTCTGCCAATAATATATTCTTATGTTTCCTCATTGTCTGCACTTCTTGATATTTGATTTCTGTGGTATATTATATGAATCGGCCCTCTGTATAGTAAAGCGGTCTCTTAACTGTCTGATACTTTCATGCTGAAGTTAAACATTATGCCTTTACATTACTCCTATCCTTGTATCAGCCTCTGATAGAAAATTTGGACCCATTCAATCTAGTTCAATTTCCTTGTTTAGAACAAGAGATAGTAGGTGAGTCCCTTGGACTGACAACCCAAACTATAAAGGACTCCTTGCTATATTAAGATGTCCTAGGCACTGGTCTATGGCAACTCTAGGCCGTCTCTAGGAGGGTGACAAATTCATCCACAACAGGTTCCATCTGAGTTTTAATAACTTCAGGATTTCTCAATAATTTTCCTAGTGGAGTCTGCAGGAAAAATAGTGGAGTCAGCAGGCCTACTAAAAACCAGTGGAGTCACCAAGTGGATGATTTTAACGGTCTTGAGGCTGGATGTTGTCCACCATCAGCAACCAGATACCAGTCTTGGCTAAGACTTGAGTTATATAAATTTGAGTTGGGTTTATGAGTTCTTGAGGAAATATTAAGCTTTGAATCACTCAGATTTTTTCCCCAGTATGGTCGCCATTATGTTGGTTCCCTGTGATTTGTAAGATTGGCAAGAACAAGTAGCAGGGAACCACATCAAACCACTTGGGAGTCCAGGACCTAGCCTTTCTGGGCTCAGAGAGGGCTCTCTCTGTGTTTATGATTAATTGATTTATCTTTATGTTGATATTCTTCGTATTTTAGGCTAGTTATGATGTTTGGAGGTTATTTGTTTTGTTTTGATTGGTTGTTTGGTTGATTGTTTCAGTTGAATAGATATACTGTGGGAATTTTAATCCATTGGGCTATGCAGTCATAATTTTTTTTAATTGTACATCAACTTTGCAAGGGTTTTCATAGGGCAAGCTAACTATATCAAATGGATCTTTTTAGATAAGATGAATATGAGATGACAACAAGTTGTGGATTCAGTAAAACTAAAGGGAAATTAAGAATCCTTTAACTATACTTCAACAAGAAAGCCTTTGAGATAATTGTTTAATAGAAACTAAAGAGCAGGACACCCCTGAATTCTTTAGCTAAACTTTGCTAACAAAACCTTAAGACGATTATCCAATAATACTAAAGAGTAGGACACCCCTGAATTCTTTAACTAGACTTCAAAGAGTAATACTAAAGAGTAGGACATGGTGTTTTATTTTTATAAACAAATTTCCAAATATGAAACTTGTTGCTTTGTGCGGAAAAGGGTGGGGTAATCACAACAAAATTGATGTTGTCGTGGTTGCCCCGCCCTTTATTTTCACAAACCATTTTCATATCTAAAATTTGTCTACATAAACCATGTTTGTATATGAAACTTTGATATCACTCCTTTACTCACCTTCCAACATATTAGAGTCATCAATCCATGACTTCAAAAAATTCCAAAAGAAAGCTCCATCCTCATCTTTCACAATCCTCTTAGTTCTACCACTTCAATTTTTCAGCCTCATCTTGCAAAGCCCCATGTTGAACTCATGAACCTTTCATAGAGATTGTAAGTCGACTGATCAACCGTAGCCTCCTAAAACATTAATATATAGCCCTCCCCTATCGCTCAAAGGGGAGTTCAAAATAATCTAACCTCTCACATATACATAAGGGCGTCACTCAATTAACCTATGGCATAGCACGTGTGTTCATGGCATACTAAACAATACCCTTAGTTTGACTACATATTGGAAAATACCTCTAAAAATCACTTTATTTAACCCCCTACCAATACTAACCCATTGCATTTTCCCAATTTAAAAACCCCCTACTTTCACTAGATATTGTAGGTATCCATTTTTTCATTAACATTTTTTATGCCCCTTTATATTTATATCCTTAACATAATGACATGATGCCTCTCTTATCACCCCACATGCATTCTACAATTCACCTTTCTTCTTGTGATATACATAGGAGATGCATATTAGTATTCCCATAATGTGATTACTCAATCCACACTCAAGCACATCCCACTATGATTTGTTGCATTTAATGGTCTAAGGCATACAAAGATCAACCATGTTTTAGGAAGATTGATTATGTGCATGTCTATAAAATGACATAGAAATTGATCTATATGATGATGAAAAATCAATTGATCAATCTTTATGAATATGTTTGCACCAAATAAGGTGTTCAATCACAATTCTAGATCCTCTTCCCTTTGAAAGCTTCTTGTTCAAAAATCCAACTACAACCTCATGTACTTAAACTAGCGTCTTATTAAGGTGGAAAAACAAAAGTTACAGTTTCAGAGAGTTATATAGAGAGGAAAAGGCAAGGTGAGGATGAGAGTTATGAGACCCTCCCTTTGATTTAATGAAAAAAAACTAAAAACATTGTTCTTTGTTGTTTTTAATTTAAATGTTTTAATGAGAGCCCCATGGTATATTTTATTAAGACATCATTTGGAAACGACCCATGTGGATGGAATTAATGTTTTTTAAGCTTGGTGATGTGATTTAAAGAGCTCTTACTGCTAGATTTCTTGTTTTCAGGATTGTCAAAAAGATTTTGTAAGCATTGTAGAGAGTTTCCCCCAAATTCAAATGGATGGTATTATGTGGCTATGTTTTGTGAACCTTCCCAACATCAACATGCTAAGTAGGTCTACCCCCAAGTTTTTCACTAAGCATCTTTCAAAGATGGGATTTCACATTTGGAGGGATCTGTGGTGTCACAACACTATCTTGGTTGGATTGGAGAAGATTTAATAAGCCCAATATTCACTAGCTTAAGACAAGAATGTGTTTTCAAAATGATACCAGAAATTTCAAGGCCCATTTGGAAGCACTGGAGATGTAGTCATAATTACTGTAACAACTATACTCAACAACTTCAAGATTAATCTTCAGTCATAATTACTGTAACAACTATACTCAACAACCTCAAGATGAATCTTCAACAGTGTTCACAAAAGGGGATTATTGTCACCATGTCACGAAGAAGATTGTTGCTATACAGATGTCAAGGTTATTGTGACAAAAGCAAAATCCGTCATGTTGTCATTAAACATTAGTATACGAATATGAAACAGGGTCAATCACTGACACATAGGTCACATTCTATCGATTACTTCCCTTGACAGTCTCATTATTATCTATCCACAAGATTATTATAAATGTCATTTTCAAATCAAGGTTCTCTTATGTCACCAAAGGTGTCAAGACATCGTGACGATATTAAATGCTCAATCACCATGCTCAACCATACTGCCTCAAGAATCAAATCTTGCAGCAACCAACTAAAATTTATTTTGTTAATAAGCTTTAGAACATGCTATCTATGATATACAGATATACTCAAGACTTATTTGCATCAAGCTAGACAACTCAACACATCAAAATCCTAGACAATTGTATACTTTAAGGCTTGGTCATTAACGCACAAGCACATATAATTCCATTAGTTCTTTTCACTTCCACAGAAGCCCTTGCTTTTGAACCTGTTCCAATTTAATCATGTCTAATTTTAATTTTTTATTAACTAGCAATAACAAAACAATACATAAAAAATACATCTCACTTTCCAAGTATTCATAAATGGTAAACCAAGTAGACCATTAGTATTTATTAGAGTGCATGACCCCAAAGGAATCCAAGTATTCATAAATGGTAAACCAGGTAGACCATCAGTATTGATTACAGTGCATAACCCCAAAGTAATCACAGGAGTTGAACTCGTGACATCCCACTTCAAAGGAATCACAGGAGTTGAACTCATGACATCCCACTTCTGGGAAGTTCAATGTCTGACTCCAAGGCCAATCAAGCCAATCCTCAGGGCTCAAAAATAAGATAATAAAAAATATTTGTATTTGGTAACAACTCGTGATACCTATCATCTAGCTCAGAAAGGATATAGGTTGGTAACAATTGAAGTAGACTTACAAATTAGCTAATTTAGACAGTTTCATTGTGGGAAAAATCAAGAATCTCATTCTAGATTATGATTCAAGTTGGGAATCAAACCCTACTCCAGGACTGAAATTTTCCAAACAACTTTCCAGTACTAATTTAAATATGTAGACTATAGATTGGCACTCCCCAGCTGACATTATCAAGCAACACATCGGTAGCTCGAGAGTGATTGATGCAGATGTGGATGCTTCTTCTCCCTCTACTTTTTACATCTATCCCTAATGACAAGTAATGGGCACTCCCACAATATGTTGTAACTGGTGTAATTTTGAGCCCCATTGACCTATCTTTTTTTCACCCACTACCATTAAAAAAACTAGTCTTATCTTATCTTCTGTCGTCTGTTAATAGGAAATGGTACTATAATATAAAAACAATACTAAATGGCCAGGACTACTCTCACCAATTTAGATCCTCATCTAGGAGTGAGGACTTAGTGCCTATACTTTCTTTTCTATATTTGAGGCCAATGTACATCGAGGAATTATACTGTACAATACAAGTATTCAAGAAACATCTGCTATCAATTCCATCTCAGCAACACCAATCTCAATTACATACCATGAACCACATAATCCAAATGTACATCAAGAAATTAAACTGTACAAAACAACTATTTGAGCGACACCTCCCATCAGTTCCGTTTCAGCAAAAAAAATCTCAATTATTTACCCTGAACCTCAGATACAGGAACATACTACACAAAAAACTTAATTTCATGGACCCAATTCCAAAAACCATAACACCCTATATCCAAAAAAACCTCAAACTAGAAAGCCGGACTACTGTTAAGGTAGAAACATGGACATAAAAACCATAATTAAAAAATCAGAAAAACCCTCCCTTTACAAAAACCATATGGTGTCATGCAAAGGAACAACATGACCACTACAACAGGAAGAAGCTAAGGCTGACCTCCCCAAAAGTAAATATCTTTAATTTCTCCTTTTAAATTAAATTGGTTTGCAGAGGTGGATGAAACAAAATTCTATGATTTTTATCCTTGTTTTATTAGACTTACTGATGCAATCAGGTTTCCCTTCCCCAGTTGAAATTTAAGCAAGTAACTTACAATTGTGACTTGCATAGTCTTGTATTTTTAATCAGTTCTATCCCTTTTTGAAATAAATAGTTTTAAATAAACAAATACTGTTATGGCATAGTTTACAGTTTGTCTATAAAGTCAATGCAATGAAGCAAAATGCTAAAACTATACTGACTATACTAAATGATTTCTTGCATATATGACAACATTTCACATTTTGATTTTTAGCAGGGGCTTAGTGAATTGTTTGAGGTCATTTGAACATCATTTTTCTTTCTTTTTATAGTTCCAGAAGCTCAGGTTAGCGAGTTGAATAAAATTATCTCTTTACTCACGAGTCACTGTAGAGCACCAATAAACATGGTACTAAAAGATGGACTAGTGGTCAAACGATTGGATATGGTGTTCTTAAATCTTAATTTGCAGAGCTCGACACCATATATCCTATATAAAAGAGATATTTGCATACAGTAGTACCAAATTCCAATTGAACTATGAAATCCTTAATTATTTATTTTTGATAATTTATTTATGTAGAGAACTCAAAGTTGCTTACTTTTTTTGAAAGACACAAGATGACTGCCCTCATATGTTTAGTTAATATTCTTGTGGACAATGAAGACGTGGTATGGGAAATTTGGAATTCTTAATACTGTGAATTCTTCAACCTAAGGAGATTGGAGTATGTCATGTATTTACCAGCTAAGGATGGAGTTAACATGTTCATTCTGGGAAATACCTTTGGACCATAAAAAACTAGGACCAAAAAATGCCTTCTTAATCATGAAGTTATCTCATTCTATCCCCAAGTTGCTTACATTTTCTGAAAGACACAAGATGAGTGCCCTCATATGTTTAGTTAATATTCTTATGGACAATGAAGACGTGGTATGGGAAATTTGGAAACATTTCTTCATAATGTGAAATGGCCCTCTACAGTTCATCAACCTAAGTAGACTGGAGTATATCAGGTATTTATCAGCTAAGGATGGAGTTAACATGTTCATTCTGGGAAATATATTTGGACCATAAAAAATTAGGACCAAAAAAATGCCTTCTGAATCATCAGGTTATCTCATTCTATCCTTTTCTCAAGGATAATATAAATATACTATCTTTATTAGTCTAATATTTATATTTATATATGGTCTAATCTTTATCTATGCTTGGAATTTTTCTCAGGGATCAATTCCTGCATAGATTAGATTAGTATTGAACCACGATATCTATCATCATCTATTTAATTAGTTATTTTTTTTTAAGCTTCAGCGAAGTAATGAACTCAGAGTTGCTTAAATTTTTTGAAAGACGCAGGATGAATGCTCTTATTTTGTTACAATTCTCATGGATAATGAAGATGTTGTACATGAAAAGTAATTTGAAAACATTTATTGATAATGTGAAATTCCCTTGTACTCTCTGTAAACCTAAGTAGATTGGAAGGGTTAGTTATTTACCAGCTAATGATGGAGTTTAACAAGTTCATTTTGGGAATTGCCTCTGGACCGTTTGATAGAAACTAGGACTGGAAAATGTCTTCTCATTTATGAAGTTATCTCACTTTACTTTTTCCTCAGGGATAATATACTTGGTTTACTAGTCTAATCTTTGCATTTATATACGGTCATGCTAATGCCATATTAAGTTCGATGAAGACCTTGTACATTTCCCGTTTATGATTTACTAATGACTCAAAAAGTTCAAGATAAAATGAGATTTGGGATTCATAAAAATCAAGTTGCAAGGTTGTTACACATTCATTCTCAAGCATTTTATTGAGATGAATTTGCTTTGGAATTTGAGGTTTTATCATGGTGAACTAGATTTTAGAAATAGACACATCCTTTGAGAATACATTTCATATCAGTAGAGAAAATAGAAGCTATACACATTCAATGTCATTTATATATTGACATTTGTTTAGGTGTAGTTGCAACAGAATGATTATATAATGTGACACAAGACACATCTTTGGGTTTTAGAAATTTCATGATATTTGCTAACAGCTTACATATATACTCCATAAAAAACAGTGTGTGGCATAGAGATGGCTAGAAACATGCCTAAAGGCCAAAATTATCTCAAATAGCTTCTAGTATAAAGCAATCTACAGAGTTGTGTGCATTGTGTATGTACTGAATTATAAATTTCACGAAGGTTGTGAGAAAGATAATACCCGAAGGCATATGGAGTGGAAGGAAATCACAAGCAAATTGTCTCAAAATATTTTGTTGCTATTTGTTTTCACATGTAGCAAATGGAAAACATGCAAAAACAAATAACACATATTTGAATTAGAAGAGAAAACATAATTGGTAGTACAAATGTTGTCTTGGAGAAAAGGGAAAGGAAGAAGGGAAAAAAGGCAAAAGTAGAAGGGAAGCAATCTACAGAGGTATGTATAACTCAACAGACTCCATAAAGGCTGTTTTTGAAAACAACAAAAGGAAGAAGGAAAAAAGGACAAAAGTAGAAGGTAAACAAAAAAATACACATCTTTGTAGGGTACACGAAGAGTCCAAAGTGTACGCTCTTTGAATATATATATATATGCTTTTGATTTCCTTCCACTCAATGTGCCCTCTAGTGTGATGTTTCTCACAACTTTTGTGGAGTCTTTGTTGAGTTATGCATGCATGTGTAGGTTGCTTTAGCCTAGTTTAAGATATTTTGCCCTTGCCCATGATCTTCATCAAAGGTTTAGCACAATATAGATGTTGTCTTTGATGAAGATCATGGGCAAGGGAAAATTATCTCAAAAAACATCTTTAACTAGGCTAAAGCATTCTACACAAGCATGTATAAGTCAAAGGCTCCACAAAGTTTGTGAGAAACATCACACCAAAGGGCACATGGAGTGGAAGGAAATCACAAGAAAATTGTCTCGGAGTCTTTGTTATGATGTGGTTGTATGCTCGTGGCAAAATAAAATTAGCAAAAGCTAGAATACAAAAGCAAAATACACATTTTTGTAGTGCACAATGAATAGTCCAAGGTGTATAGGCTATTTGAATGAGGAAGTAAAAAAAATTCTTTGATAAATATTAAATATAATCTGCAAGAAGTATTAGAATATATTGTTGTACCATGGCTTGTATTAAAAGATAATGTAAGAAAAGTCGCAGAAGTAAAGGAAAGCAATCTAAAACATGAAAATATGACCAAAAAAACATTAGGTGATGCTGAGGAAGCTAGTGCCAACAAGACAAATAGTAACAAATCAGACCAAAGTTCAAGAAAATTCCACAGTCGTATCTACATAAAGAATGATGATGGATTCAAATTTCTAAGAACTACCTACAACTAGTGAAGAAGTCTGGAAGTCAATTAGCCTACAACAGTCAACTGTATATCCAGTAAGTGTTGCTTTTGAGTATTGACTCACACGAGTCTAACTCATTTGAAGAAGCGAACATAAAGCAAGAGTTGCAGAAAGAAATTCCAGAGGATTATACCGAGATACAGATAAATCAGACTTGGGAGCCTGTGTAGACTTTGAAGAAAATTTTCACTTGTTAGATGAATACAATTAGTTAGGAATAAGTGTGAGATTTATTAAGTGGATGTCAAAAGTGCCTTCTAGAATACAATTTTTGCAGAGGAAATGTATATGCATTATAGCTCATACGGATTGAGGCAAGCTCATAGAGCCTTGTATGCAAGCATTGATGACCAGTCAAGGATAATTGTTTTGAAAACCTGTTAGATTGTCAAAAGAAAAGTGAAGGATGAAATATTGATTGCATCTTATATGTTGATGGTATCATTTCAGTGAATCCAACTTCCAAGGATGATGTAAGTGATAAAAGATGAGCTTCCTGCATGAACGTTTCGAAATGATAGCTCCAATGTATTTAGATTTTCCAAGCTAAGTATGTAAGGAAGATATTGAAATTTGAAAAATATTTTACATTGATGATGATAAATCTGCAACAAATCCTATTGAAATGGATATGAAGTTATCGATTCTTAAAGACTCAAAGCTAGTGAATGCAACACTACATAGTAAATTGGCAGAAGTCTTATTTATCTTATCACCATTTGATCGGATTCAAACTGCATTTTTGGTGGCATGATATCATGATTTATGGCTTTCCTCAATAGCTATTCATTGGAAGTCAGCAACATGGTTTTAAGTATGTGCACAAATATGACAATAAGCTGCTTGATCTCACACCCATTTATAAATGATTTTGTGTTTCATGCCAAGGCTAAGATGGTCATCATCCCTTATGTCAGAGAGCAAGAACAAACCATGAATATTGACTTGATCTATTCCATGTCTTAAATGCATAGTATTAAAAATCATCTTCACAACATGACTCATCTTCGGGCGTTTCTCAGGGGACATGGACACACAGACCATTGATATTTGAAGCATTCCCACCATTTCCTCCTTGATTTTCTTATACCTCATGAGCTCTAGATCAAATACCCCAGCTGTCCATTCTTCCCTCACAACAGAGTGTACCCACTTTGGAAGATCTACGCTTTCATCAGGTGCGTGTAGTTGAACAGGGGGTTTCCTAGTAAGAATCTCTAGGAGTAGCACTCCAAAACTATATACATCTTCTTTCTGAGATATCTTTCTTGTCTCGGCCTGTTCTGGAGCCATGTATCTCGCAACTCTTGATGCAACAGATGTAGGACTAATAAGCACAACAAGACTAAAGTTTGAGATACAATCATTTGCACTCTTATCAAACAAAACATTGGAAGACTTGATATTCTCATGATATTCCCATGGGCTAGCTTGGGAGATTTACATGAGTGGTGAATGAAGGTCAAACCACAGGCTGCACCCAACGTTATCTTCATTCGAGTTGTCCAGTCAAGAGGAGTTCTCTCAGGACCACGATTGCCTGCAACAGCACAACAGAGAAATGAATCGAAAATTGGTAAAAGAGGATCAATTTCCAGGCACAGTTCTATGATCCGAACTTACATCAGAGTTGCATTTGATGGCTTGATATAGGGCCAAAGATAAAAGGACAAACTAAACATGTGATAACATTCAATATTCAAAATGGCATGAGACCCATTTTCCAGTGAAAGAAGAACAAACAATCATCTTCATAAAATATTTTCAATTATGAAAACCAACTTCCATTTTTTTTATACCGAGAACATATAATAATCAATAAGGAAATGGGGGAATACAACTAAAAAGGAAAAAAGAAGCACGATGAACATACTATGTAGAAGGGAGTATAGACTTCCATTTTCCATATAATCATAAACAAGTAAATTCTCATCTCTTGCATAGTAATAAGCCTTTAAGATCACTAGATTCAAATGCCACAGCCTTCCTAAGAGTTCCATATGTTGTTTGAAATCTCTTCTCCCTGGACCATGCACATCCTTCAACCTCTTCATAGCAACAACGTTAGCATCTTCCAACACAACTTTATATGCAGTTCCAAATCTACCCTTCCCAAACATTTCAACGAAAGCACGGAGAAGATCCTCCAACTCAATTTTTCGAGTTCCCTCAAAGAAAACCAGTTTACCCCTCTCTGCAGCACTTGATTGCTGAGGATATGGGCTTGAAGAATAAACAATATTTTGTGTTTCTAATCTCCTTCCATGCTTCTCATCCATCATTTTCCGAGAGTACTTTCTCCATTAATAAAAAAGTAAAACACAGGAAATTAGCAATAACAATGCAAAATCTCCAACCACAATGATAATAAAAACACCCTTGGTTAATTTTTTTATGCTTTTCTTTGTACTTTGTGCCATCTCAGGCTTTGAACTTGGGAGTTGAGGGCACAATACTTGGATCCTGCATCACAGGGCTAGAATTCACAATGCCTCCTAGAGTGGTAGGATTACTGATTATGCTCTTACAACTTGGCAAGGGATTGCCACAAAGAAATAAGTTCCTTTAAAATTCCGAATAAGGAAACTTGGACAAAGATCTACGGATGGCCCCTGTGAGCTGATTACCAGAAACATTAAAGTCTTGAAGACTGGTCATGTTCAAGGTTGTGATAGTACCAGAAAATAGATTGGTTTCTAGTCTCAGAGTGAGCAAATGGCTAAGCAAATTCAAAGAAAATGGTATCTCACCAGTTAAATTATTGTTTGAAACATCCAATCTCCAGAGCTGATCTAACAGTGAAACAGATGAAGGCAGTGGACCATAAAATTGGTTGTACGAGAGAAACAATAATTTAATGCTTCTCCACTTTGATAAGTTGGGTAGGGTGCCATTTAACGAATTCCCCTTCCTAAGAGTTCCATATGTTGTTCGAAATCTCTTCTCCCTGGACCATGCACATCCTTCAACCTCTTCACAACAACAATGTTAGCATATTCCAACACAACTTTATATGCAGTTCCAAAGCTACCCTTCCCAAGCATTTCAGCAGAAGCACGGAGAATATCCTCCAACTCAAATTGTCAAGTTCCCTCAAAGAAAACCAGTTTACCCCTCTCTGCAGCACTTGATTGCTGGGGATATGGGCTTGAAGAATAAACAATATTTTGTGTTTCTAATCTCCTTCCATGCTTCTCATCCATCATTTTCCGAGAGTACTTTCTCCATTAATAACAAAGTAAAACACATGCAATTAGCAATAACAATGCAAAATATCCAACCACAATGATAATAAAAACACCCCTGATTAATTTTTTAATGCTTCTATTTGTACTCTTTGCCATCTCAGGCTTTGAACTTGGAGTTGAGGGCACAATAATTGGATCCTGCGTCACAGGGCTGGAATTCACAATGCCTCCTTGAGTGGTAGGATTACTAATTATGCTCTTACAACTTGGCAAGGGATTGCCACAAAGAAATAAATTCCTTTAAAATTTCGAATAAGGAAACTTGGACAAAGATCCAGGGATGGCCCCTGTGAGCTGATTACTAGAAACATTAAAGTCTTGAAGACCGGTCATGTTCAAGGCTGTGATAGTACTAGAAAATAGATTGGTTTCCAGTCTCAGAGTGAGAAAATGGCTAAGAAAATTCAAAGAAAATGGTATCTCACCAGTTAAATTATTGTTTGAAACATCCAATCTCCAGAGCTGATCTAACAGTGAAACATATGAAGGCAGTGGACCACAGAATTGGTTGTACGAGAGAAACAATAATTTAATGCTTCTCCACTTTTATAAGTCGGGTAGGGTGCCATTTAACGAATTCCCCTTGAGGCTTAAGATGATAAACTGGTCTAAATCAGTTAAGGATTCTATGAGACCAGTGAGGTCAAGGATCTACAGCACAAGCCGAATAACCCTATTGTTTAGACAGATGAAACCGGTCCATTTTCTTGTGCATGGTTCCTTGGTTTTCCAAGAGCGAAGTTTTTTGTTTGAATCAGTTGAAGCCTTGAATACCATCAATGCATCATAGTCACTTTTTTGACTAGGCAGTTCACAATTTTGACTGGGCTTATTCCCTCGTTTGAAATGGATACATTCTTCAAAGACCATTACACTTAAGAAAGTGCATATCATTTTGTGGCACCTGACCTGTGCATGTAATAGGTAGACCTATTTACTTGAACTCACGTATGATATTTATCCAACATATTTGGACAAAATATCACCTATGGCATCAACTAAAATTGTTTACTCGATTAGCATGGTCACACCTGAACGAGGTCTTAACATCAGCCATTGTGTCCCACAATCATATATTGTGCTGGAGGTGAGACATCCTGCACATATGGACTCAAAAATAAACATCTTTGTAACCAGAATGTGTGGACCTACCAGGGTAAGCGACTAATGAGGAATTCCCAAACCACGGTGAGACTGTGGGTGCTTAATAAGCATGGAGCTATGATAGAACTATGAGCCTCAACAACTCAATAAAAATTTGTGGAAATGGTGTTCAACAATCTGAAAATCCTGGATTAGTATCAAGTTTAGGTGTTTTCCTTGCAGTGATAATGACACCAATTCAAACCTATTGTTGCTAGCAAGGATAGTGTTATAAAGTTGTTAGCTAAACGAATTACAGTAGTGATAATGGGGCAAGATAGGTAGACTTTGATAACTTTCAGGATTTGTCATTGCAGTGTAGGATGAGAAATGGAATTAGAATGAGCATTTAGATAATTAACTCATTCTATAAGAAGAAAGTAACACAACATAATTTCCCTTACAAAACAGAGCATAAATTGATTTATGAATTCTGTTTATAACTCTTTAGAACAATCAGTGAAAGCATAAGATATGAAATGGAACTGAGAAGGCATTCGATGAAATGAAACACGAAGGAGATACAATGATATAAAGCCATACCACATGAATCCCAAAATTATTACTACAAATGCCTCTGTATTATCAAAAAAAAATCTCCAGGTACAATAGATCTCCTGCGATATATCCAATATCCAACCCCCCTCTATTACAAAAACATTTCTTTTTTATAGGCCAAATTACAAGGGCCTATTTTTCCAAAACAATAAATGTATTTTTGCAAAAATAAAAATAAAAATGATATCAAGGTGGCCAAAATATAAATACTTTCAAAAAGACTCTGATGGCACATTTTTTGAGCTACAAACTTTGATTTATATGTCCAATTTGAAAAATAGGAAATCCAAATACCACAAAAACATTCAAAATCAAATGCACTTCATGTGTTAGCCATTGCTCTGGTGTAAATTTGTTGACTTGAGTGAACAAAAACCATCCTGATTGAACCTCGTGCCATTAGATCCTTGATATCCTTTCTAGCAAGCAAACCATTAATCTAAAAATTCAAGGAAAACATTAACATTAGTGAGAAGAACCACATACGTTTCTTCAAAACATATTCATAAAAAAGGAACCAATTATTCTTGCTTTTCGTGATTAAATGGACCAACTTCAGAAGAACCACAGTAGAAGGCATCCAACATAAGCGTTGACGTAAGGGAGTATTCCCATCTCGCCTAAAGTACATATAGTTATATAGGTATGTAATTATATTGTTTTTATGGAAGAAATACCAAATTAATGTTTGAATGAAACACAACTACAAAAATATAAATGGCTAGTGAAAGAAACTTACACCAAAAAGTAGGTAGCAAAAAAAGGTTGAGTTATCTCAAACATTCACCATTTGAAGTATTCACTATACCTAAAGCCAAAAAGTACAAAATTAACATCAGATTCATACAAACAAATCAGCAAAAATATAACCAAAAACTATTTATAAATAATCCAACATATGGAAATACATAAGGAAAGTGAAAGTAAGAATGTTTTGAAAATTAACCTTGTTCAAAATTTTCACAAAATCTGAAAAAACTTTGTAATCACTTTCTTCTAATTTGTATGTATCATTCTTAGTATTGTATGACAAGTTTGTGATTGCTATAACAGATTCAAGTTGTACAAAAGCATGATCAGTCAAATCATACTTATACACGCGCTGCCCCTTTATTCTACTGTACCAACATAATTGAAGCTCGATGCCTTCTAATCTATCCAAAAAGTTAATGTCATTATGGTAATCAAACACCCTATTACCCTCCTTCTTCCTTATTCTTTGAACCCTTCCAATGTACCACATTCCACAAGAAACACCTTGTTTTGTACTTCGAGGAACACCTTTTCTTGTAGTACGTTCAGTGGGAGGAATTGAGTTGTTTTAAAACAACACCCCACAATCTGATCCAATTCCAAAGCCAATTGAAACACCCTTTTGTAGAGTATTCCCATCTCGCCTAAAGTATACCCCACTTCTCACTTTTTTCAACCTATCTTTGGATAATGTTGGATTTCCATTCAACTGACTAACCAAACATGCTTTGAACATATCCTTACCATCAAGATTCACCACTGGTTTTATAGTTTTTCTTACATTTTCATCAGTGGAATCTAAAATTTCATCCAACTCGTGTCTCCACTCACTTTCCATTATTTGCAATTCACTTTCATTGCGTACCAATGAAGATGAAGATTGAAATATAGAGTTGGAACATCTTGGTGGAGAATCATCAACTACTTCATCCACAATTTGGAATGTTGGATAATATTTATCCTCTGTCCATGGTTTAACCCACCAAGAACATTGAGTGTAATTTTCTGGTTTCATTCCAAGAGTTGATAAAATGTCTTGTGCATCCTTCAATCCATTCTTAAGGGCTTCTATAATTTATCGTCTGTGGATATTGAATCATATTGCGACAATATGTCAATGTTTTGTATTGTTTCTTGGTGCAATTTATTCCAAATGTTTTCTTGCTTCTTATGGGATTTATTAAAATGAAGCCCTTGGGAATTTGATTCTTCTTCAATAGCTCCATTAAGGGTTCCAATAGCATGAAGCAAGTCAGTGAAATCATAGGCCCTCTCCACTCCAACCATCCCACCAACTTTGCTAAAGAAGTTCTCACATACATCTGACCCAGTCAAGTAAAAAACAAATGGCAAGTTAGAGTATTGATCTCGAAACAATCTCATCAACAAAACTGCAAAATGACAAGAAATTCTCACATCTTGATATGCCTCTCTGCTGATGAAATTTATGTTGACATTAGTATGAGATTGTTTTTGTACCCAACATAACCATAATGCGAAGAAATGATGAACTCGTGAAGCATTTCGCACTCTTTCCCAGAGGCTCAAACTATGAGACATAAAGATTTCAATGTAGTCAACAACAATCATTAGGTAATTCTCTGTAGCTACTGTCCTCTCTAACTTTCCACTTGGTGTACTTCTCAACTTTTTCAAACACCTCTGAACATGCCTTGAAGCAATGCGTTGTTCAGAACCCCAATTTTTTTGATCCATCCTCTCTATATCTTCACACTTAAGCTTGTGATCATCCACTTTAAAAGTGTGATAAACCATTCTGACATGGCCAAAACTTATGTACTCATTTCCTAAAACCAATTCTAGTCGACTGCTAAACAAAGGATTCACTAGCTTTTTGTCGTTGTGGATGTAATCTTGGTCATGCAATCATGTTACATTGCAACCATTGTACAAACCAGTTAGCCTCCACCCTTCCCAAGGAATTTGATATCGAAGACCTGATGTTGAAGAATAATCCTTCAACATAAGTTATCTTCTTCTGCTATCCCCATCCGAGGAATGACCAACAATAGGTCCAAATTTTTTTTCTACGTGTTTCTTCCACATAAATTCTACCTTTTCCCATTGTTGATAAAAAAAATTTGCATTGAATTTATTGCATGATGGATGAACAACCACAAACAAACGAGGAAGTTTTTCATGTAAAGGGTTTGCAATAATAACAACACGTGCATAATGTCCAATAACATTGTTTTTAAAAGAATTTGTTATAATCTCATAGCCTGCATCTCCCTCACCAACTGTCACCAAGAAATGTGATTGGCATTGATGTTCTTCTTTCAAACCACAAAACCCCACCAGTGTATCACTTTTTGCTACCCACCTGACATATTTTTTCACAATTGTTTCATCTTCTGCAAGGCATACAGGAATTGGTCCATATATACCATGTTTGGCTTTATAAGAAGCATAAATTTTTCCAACTGCCTCAAAAATGTGTTCATGCTCCCCTGGAATATATGTCAATGAATTTCTAACTTGCCTTAAAGTTGTATATATTGAAGAACCATCCATATTCAAGCTAATAAAGTTATGTAATCTAGGACCTCCCCATAACTTGATCATCTCATAAAGGGATTTTGTGGATGTACTATACCTTCTCCCTGCTTTTTCATGAATCAAGTTATGAAATATATCCTTGAAAAATTCCCAAACTGCATCTTTACCTTGTAATTTTCCTTGCTTATGTGCCTAACAAACATCCTTACAAAACCTAAAGACATCCTTCCTTTCTGCCGATTCAAACAACTTTTCCTTTAGAGATCTCATTATAATAGAGAGTGTAGCAACCTTTGTCCTCTCCCACCAAAGAGCTCGCATTGTTGATCTATGGTTAGCATTTGTAACCCTTGCAGCATTATAAATTCATTTTGAGTCAAATAGTCCAATCTTCTACCTTTTCCTGTATCTCGTACACTTCTTTTATTGGTGCACCTTGATTCACGATATAATCTCATCCTGCAGTCATTACATTCTGGAACCAACTTACAAAATCTACATGTTGATGAATCAAAAGGGGTCCCTGTTTCAAAACCCCTCTGGCAATGAATATGCCTATATGTACCATCAATACGACATTCAATACCCTCATAACATAGCATGATCTTGGTATGCTTCTCTATGGCCCATAATTTTCCACCCTATGATCATCCATTAGGACATTTGTTTCCAATCTCTCCCCATTTCTATCAATATAAGGATACCAATACCCCCAACATTGTAGTAACAAGGGAGACAATTGAGCTATAATAAGATGACAACACTAAATAAATAAATAAATAATTAGAAGTACGATAAATAAAATAATATACAAATTCATATTCAAGTTTAGTCTAAACTATTAATTAACCACTAATTAACACACCTGAAGTAGGAGTTGCACTTGTAGAACCCCTATGTAATACTGATGGTGATGATGGCACTAAGAACCTAGTCAAACTTTGTTTGGACTTATCATTGGTAGGCTTCTTAGGTCTCCCAACTATGCCACTCCTCAGCCCAATCTCCTGATGTGAAGCCTCATTTGTAGTAGTAGTAGTGTGCTTCTTTGATTTCATGTGTTCATTTAGAGAACTGACAATATTACCACTTGTCGGAACTAAAAAAAACCATTTATTGCATTGTGTACATTCGACTCTCACTTTTTTCATGTCCTTATAGTCTCCAAGTGTTGCTTCCACCACCTTGAAAAAATTAGGCTCTTGTGTCTTGTTGAAATCATCTATAAGTTTTATTGCTTGATCAATATGAAATCGATCTCCAACCACTGTTGTTTGTTGTACTTTGTTACATGAAGGAATTTCACTACCACTTGGCATTGAAAGGCGTTGTTGATGGGACGTTGTTTTCATATGATGGTTTTTGAAGTTGCAAATTATTCGCGCTACCAAGGATACATCACTTGTTCCATAATCAATGCCACAAATTTCACAATGGATCTTTATTTTAGATTATCCCTTTTCTGAATATACTTTGAGAGTAAGCTTCTCATTGACAAACTCTTCCATTAAACTTTTCACTTTTTTTTCCCAAGATGCCAATACACAAGGATCAACAATTGTGGCTTCTTCCACGGACAAAGGCATATTTTCAACTCTTGGTTGTTTATGCATAGGTTCCTCCACATTCTCTTCAATGTTTTCAAAGATTGGTATTGCTTCCATTGCATTTGAACCCCTTGTTTCCACATCAAATGTGCCTAGTTTCCTCTTGATGCCTAAAAGTGCTGTATAAAATTTCCATTTCTTCTCTTGCTTTGGATTTAGAGCTACTCCATCTTGGATAAAATCAAAAGGGCATTCAACAATTCCATCATCCACAATTTCATCATGGATTTCAGCAAATGTACAACCTTCTCGACACCTGACAATGCCAATGACAGGTTTCTCTTCATCGACAGTAATTTTATAAGACAAGTCCATATATTTTTTCACATAAATAAATGAAAAAGTAAGTAAAATTCCACAAACATATTGGTTTATTATGAAAAAAAAGAGCAAGGAAGCAAGGTATGCACTTTCAATTCAAATCTCCAAAAAACATGAATAATTCTTACTATTGCGATGAAACACTTTGATTCAAAATGTACTATCGATGGATTCCTCAAATGGAACTAAAACCAGAAATAAAACAGAGTACTAAAACAGATTTGAGAGTTTATTTATTGAGTCAAACATTGACAAACTTATAAGCAAGCTTAGGCCCTAAATCTGCCTCAATTTTGGCCTTATTTACATCATTTTTTGTGTCCTAAAGAGGTCAAAACCGTGTCAAAACCAAACCATCGTAGATTTTACTGTTCGTTGGTATGAAATGGATTCTAAAGTTTTGAATTCTTCAAGACTCTGCTCATCTAGGTCTTGGATCTTAGTTTCCCACTTCTGATTTTTCTTTGATATATAAAGAAATTCTTCGTATTTTACTGATTGAGAATAAAAGAAATAGAAAGGCAAGATACAGAGATTAAGTGCTCATTTATGCATGCAATGACCTGATGTAAATTGTTAAGTTGAATCAGCTTTTACATTCCTTGATAATCCTTACTCTTGTGTACCATATTGACTTGGCACAACCACTTTGTACTGACAATGGATATACTATCTTTAGTCCTTCCGAAATACTTTTGTGGTTTATTCTTGGACATTAATAAAATGTATTATCTCTCTTATCTATATCACATTTATAATAGTAAGTTTGATCACCTCAATCAATACCTAACATAGCACAATGAAAATACCTAACATAGCACAATGCAAATGATTGCATATAAAAAGATTCATTACCTAATCCAACACGATCCAAATTATTGGATATAAGAAGGTCTATTACATGTTTATCCTTTAGTATGTTGTGTCCTCTAAGCAAATAATCAAAAATTTAATGTCAAATCTTGTGGTGTGCAAGTCATTATGTACATAACTTGAAATTATGAAGTAATAATTACAACATCTTATCACCACTACGACGGTATGACATTAAATTCTGAGACTTATGTCCAAAATCAAATTATTCCTCTATTTCCTGGCATATGAGATGTTATATATCTATGTCATATAAATATCCAAAGGAGTGAGTTTGAATGCACCTTAGACACTCCTTAATGTAAACTCTAATCTCTGTTGGCTCAATGATCATGTGCATTACAACTTTGTCCGTGTGTTAGAAAATCTAATAGTTGTTCTTTAGCAAAGCACAAAACAGGTTCCATAACATTTAGCATTGTATGGAAAATTGAATGAGTAGCCAAGCATATTAAATGCACACTGTTAATAGAAATATAGCATTCAATGTCAAAATATTGGAAGTATAAAAAGATACTTCAGCTATTACAAAAGTTTTTGAATTCAATAATAATAGTGATGATGTAGTTCAGTGGATAGTGTACATATTCAATATTTTCTGAATGCTGAGCATATTCGCATTTCATTAAAAAATTACCTGCCATGAAAGCACTCATTCTATTTGAAGCAGAAATTTTGAAACCTTACAATGCACAATAAAGTATATCCTAATATAGGTAGTGATTTTGACGCATATAATTTGGACAAAGGCAATTTCTTAATTAACAATAGTTTCATATTTTCAAAAGGATATAATTTGGGAAGCATCAATATATAAATGATAGTTTTGTAATTTTGAAGTATATTATTCATGTTTTGAATGTGTTTATGATATTTAATAAATATGGATTGAATTTTTTCATAACGTTACCGTAATAAAATATTTCAATGCCCAAAGAATTATTGTCAATATTGTTGGGCATTAGGCTAGTTCCATGCCAACAGTTGTCCTATTTGAATCCCCGTAAATAACACATTCTGGTATACACTGACAGGTTTACTAGGGATGCCATCCACAAATGTGGACAAGCATCCCTAAGGTTTCCCCACAAGGTTATCCTTGAAAAGAAAAAGAAGGCTAGTTTCTTTTCCTAAGGACAAAAAGATTGAAGGACAACACAGTGTTGTTAAGGGCTCAATGATATTGCAGGTAAAATGAACTCTGCAAGGATAGTTTACAGGAAGATAGGCATGTTAGTTTTCATTAAGATCACATCCTACATATCCTTTCCAACTTGGAAACGAAGGAGAGATACTAGCTCTTCTTGTTTTAGGATGGTGGATCCTGTGTGACCACTCTATGACTCCTAGATATCACAATCTTCATATGCATTTTGCTGTTTAGAAAAGATGTAACCTAGAAAGATCACTTTGCAAGGATATTTTACAGGGAAACATGCATGTTAGTTGGCATTATGATCACATCCTACATATCCTTTCCAACTTCAAACGAAGGGGAGATACTAGCTCTCCTTGTCTTAATATGGTGGATCTTGTGTGACCACTCCGTGACTCCTAGATATCACAATATTCATATGCATTTTGTTGTTTAGAAAATATGTAACCTAGAAATATCAGAGATTACTACAATTTAATATTGAAAATAAGATTTGAGAATTGCATAGCTCAGTTGCAGATATGTTAAAATCACCAATTTTAGGTTACTGGTGATAGAGCTGCAATAATTGACAGCAATTTTTTTTTTTTTTTTTTTGGAACCCGAGCACTAAGGAGAGTTGGCCTCTAAATTAACTCTGTCAACAATCTCACTCAATACAGCTTCTACTCAACACAAGAAGTCCACTTTATTTTCTTATTTCTGATTCATTTATCAATTTCTTCGAAATTGATTAATGAATGTATTAGACCTTCTCTAAGTAATCCCGAACAATAGAGCCTTTTGTTCTTTTAATCTCGCGCACAAGAAAATAAGACATATACTTTATATTGTAACCTTGGTCCCTTGTATATAAAGCGCTACACACACACACACACACACACACACACACACACATATATATATCTTGGAGCCTTTCCTTTGTATAAACATCGAATGAAATTGCCAGACAGTCAAAGCTCTTTATCCAACCTCCTAAGGAAAATATAATAAACCACATTCATTTTTCAAACCTCAGCGCTTGATATTACAAAAGGGTCTGACTCTTTTAATAATATACAACCGCACTTATTGCATCAACCATGGGTTATACATTAACACAACATATTTGTTATATGGTGGTTCACGGGCCCCACACGTTCAACGCACAATTGAATGGTTTTCATTATAAAACGAATGGACCATACCTTGTCTATCTCCCTTGCAACTTGGTGCGCGAATGCCGTTCGATCGTCTAGCCTCCAGATCAGACAACACACAACAATATCACATTTTTTCCCTTGCCTAAGTTTAACACTTTAAAAAAATGTGATGGGCGCAGTATTACCCAGTGGCATGGCGACATATTATAGGATCACATTTCTTTTTAAACAGTTTCACTCTGGCCCAAAGGCTGTCCGATGAGGGTGGTTTTGGTTTCACAAACCCACTCCCGGGTTTTGAACAGTGCTCAGCCAAACTTTCACCATGGTTAGTGTCATTAATCGTAATAACTCCGCCTTGTTAACCTCTGGGGTCAAGCCTCAAATAATATCACTCGACTCACAATAAAACATGCCAATTATTCAATGGCAGAATTTGCCGCCTTCAACAGAATTTAAAGCTCTCTGGGCAGTCTAAGAATTACAGGGTTCACTCGTATGAAGTTTGTTTGAACACACAAACTCAACGCCTTATACAAAGGCTTAATACCCTCGCTTAGTCTGAGAACCTCTATAATCTCACTCTCGGCCTCTTACAAGGGTTATATATTGAATTTACACATTCCTAACCACAAAGGCTTGCATTCAGCCATGGAAAAAGAGGGTTATCAGAGATTTAACACAGATCCAAAAATCATACGCTGGTATTACTCATGCCCTCCTTCAGAGATCAACTCACCGATATCTATCGAATTCTTCACACAGGGTTCAACGCATTCAGTATTCAGTTCCCAGACTTACAATTCGTAATTTCATGCACACCCAATGCAATATCAACATAAATGTCGTTTTCTTTAATGGCATATAGAACAGACTTAACCCCCAATTACCGAGTGTATATCCCGCAGTGGTTATGCCATTGAAATTCAAACCCAGTCACGTAGAATTAAATCAACAATACCCATATAAATCAGAGTTCGAATCCCACGTATATATATATATATATATATATACACACACACACAGAATTTCCAATTGAACTCTATTATTCAATTCAACCACAATGTTGACAATTTCGTCAATTTATCAATAAGTTAACATGATACTACTTCGTTCCTATTGCTTAACTCACTGAAACACCAACCATTCCTGTACAAGAATTGACCAAGGGACACAAATACATTCAGAACCTATTCTTCATGTATACAAATAGGATCAATTTACAGGAACTCTGTCTCTGGCCAGATTTTCAATTCGATGGCCTCCTACACTGTCTCTTCTGAACAGCTCTCTGCCTTTTTTTTACACTACATATGCTTACATTTTATACAAGAGATGAATGAATCGATTCACCTCCTATAACAACCCTATAAACTCTTAATATTCTCAAAAATTCCTAAATTTAGACTCAACTCCTGAACAACTAAAATTGCCTCTTCACCTTCCTAACTTATCAACTTCTCCTCTCATGTTCTCTAATTGCAGAGAACATTTACAATTCCTTACTTTTTGTTCAAAATCACTAATAATTACATGAGAAATTAAAAGCATAAGACCCCCTATGTCTACTTAGGTACAAAGTATTTGATCGTGCCTAATGCCCCTGCATGAGACTCCCAAGCTTCAATTTGTTCATGATCTTCTGATCATGGTTCTTTAATCTCTGCCTCATGGATCCCATACTTTGTTTTTTCTGCTGTCCCACAGCTGCATCATCTTTCCACTGCTCTTCTCCAGGTCTCCATACATTGTTCTGCAAACTACCTCTAGCTATACTTTCACAATCTGCCTTTGTCTTTCCTTTGTTAAAATTCTTTTGCTTTCTTGCTGCTGCATGCTGCTTCTGAGTCCCATTCATCATCAGTTCTCTGATGTCTTAAATCGCTCTGTCTAGTTTATCTTCTGCCTGGAAATTTCCTTGTCTATTTCTGCTGCTTTCAATCTCTGTTGTTGTTATTGTCTTCAATAGTTTTGCTACTGCTCCTGTGGCTGCCTCCTCAATTGTTGTTGTGATTGTTTTTCCTTTTGCAGATGTCATCCCCCATGTTGCGGCCTCCCAAACTTCGAGTCACTCTGCAACATCTTTATTTTTCTCATCATATGCAAACTCACTTTTAGAAACCAAATCATTAATTAACTTTCCACCTATAGTGACATACTCATCCTGTATACAAGTAAACATACTTAGATTCTGAAAACTAGTATCTGCTCCTAGTTCTTCCGCAACTTTAGGCAATTTCATTTCAGTGTCTGCCATTTCCTTCTCTTCCTCCAATGTTTTCAGAAAACATTGCAACCATCTCTTCTGTATATGTTTCACATCCTCCACATGTTGCAATTTAACTTCAACATCTTCTTCTTCTTGGGAAATCTTCAGTAATTGCCTTTCATCTCCTTAATTGATTCCAGCAATCAAATCAATCTCTTCAGCCACTGTCCTTGCATCTTCTATCAGAATGGAATTCTGATTCTTCATCACTGTGTCTGCTTTAAAAATCTACTCCACAGTCTGCTCTCCAATCTTCTCTTGGTTCTTCAAACAACCCAATTCTTCCCTGTCACCAACAGTGACAAATTTCTGCATGACTGTTTCATCTTCTTTCTTCTGCAACAATATTTATTCTCTCAAGACAATTCCAAATGCTGGGTTGTCTCCTGCCTTTCTTGTAAACATAAATAAACTGTCAGTGTTAAAACGACAAGACCCAATGGTCTCACTTGCTGGTCCAGTCACCAATTATTTTCTCTGCAATTCCAAGTTTGTCTCAATACCCATAAATTCTTCATTATCTTTCTTTTTAGCTACCAGAGTTATCTCCATTTCTCCAATCACCATATTAAAATGATGACCCTTCACTAATGTTTCAGTCAACATAGTTCCTCTTTCATTCAATCCTCTGACAGATTTCATTAGCTGTTCTTCTTTTTTTCCTGCAAAATCAACCCATGAACCTTCAACACAAAAACTCCAAGGTCTCAATACCTTTTCCTCTTCTAGCAACACATCAGTATGTTTTTCGAAACTTCTTTCCAAATCCTCTGTCACAGATCAGTATGCTGATCTGCCTCCTTCATGAGACTGTCAGCTAGTCTCTCTTTCTCTCCATCATCTATTTCATGAATGTTTTTCTGCTGTGATCCACCAAAATGAACTCCTTCATTTTGCTGAATTATTTTCTTATCTTATGTCCTCTTATTTTCATTCATGACAATTCCTCTGTCCTACTTCTTCAACAACTCATCCGCTGCATAGGTCCTCTGCTTCTCCAATTCTCTTCTTTGGAAATCCAATGTCCTATACAATTCAACAACTTCAACTGGAGTAGACTTTGGAAACCTTACACAACCCTTTATACCTTTGCTTTTTCTTGACCAGTCATCTGCTGGTCCTTCTCTCTCTACCTCAACATTCTGCTGAAAACCTTTCTCGGACTCTTAAGGCTTCATTTCCTCCTGAGATCTTTCTATCCCAACATTGATCTGAATATATTTCAGATTCAATTTCTCCCCTTCAAAAAACTTTGAAGTTTGTTCATCTTCCAGTGATGTACCTACAAACATACACAACTCTTTAGTTCTGAAATCACAAGACTTTTCAGTCTTGGCTGCTTCCTCAAGCACTTCTCTTTGAATAGATCTGCATGTGGAATCTTCAAATTCCATCCTTGCCTCAAGAACTCTGAGTTCCTCTTCCTCTGGAGAATCTTCCATCACCTCACAAGTGCCATATTCACAAATATAATTCTTTACCTCATCCAGCTGATCTGGACCTGTCCAATAACTCAGGAAATCCTCAATGATATCCTCTTCAGTAAGACAAGATTTTCGCTGCCTTAAGTCCTCATCATGCTTCACAAGATCTCTTGCAGATCTCCATTCCTCTTCTGTATTCTGCTCTGCTTCACAAGCAGAAACTTCTTTCCTCAACTCAGCTGCCTTGAGTTATTCTCTCAGTAAGGAAATCTCCTTTTGCCTCAATCTCAACTGTAATGGTTGTCATTTCACACTCTTCTTCATGAGCCAACCAACTCTCTGGTTTTCCTCTATCATCCTCTCCAGTTCATAAAGCTGCTTACTGATCTCAACTATCTCTTTCCAATACTCTTCACCAGTGAGTTTCTTCCTCATGCCATCTGCTTTGGCATCTTCCCTCACTCTTCTGCTGTGGCCTCTATCAAAACCTCTGCAATCTCTGCTATGGCTATCAGTAGCCATTTTCTTCCCCATGAGTTCTTCACTCACAAGCTGCACTAAGCCTCTGCAACAACAAGCTCTCTTGTTGCAACTTACCTCACCAATCCTTTCCTCCGGATCCAGCTTTTGGCAAGTACTGGTCCCCTATCTGCTGGAACTTTCTGAGCACTCTCTTATGCTCTCTCTAGGATTCACTCTGCAACTTCTAAAGAAAACATCTATTCTCTTTTTCATTCAACCTTTGTTTTGGAATTGTCTAGTTTCTACCACACTTCTTCCTCACAAAGAGTCCTCTACTAGACTCTTCTATCACTGCTCCCAAAGCTCTGATCTGCTTTGCTGAGATTTCCTCAATTGCCTGCAATATGAATTCTGCAAACAATTTCTCCAACCAGAGTCAAACACTGCTCATCAATTTACCTTCTCTTGAGAACACTGTAACTGTCCTTCCTATTCAACCTTTAGCTGAATATCAGGCTCACTGCCCTAGCATCAAACTCTGTCTTCACTTTCCTGCAACCACAATCCTTCAATCACAAATTCAAATCAGATTTAAAATTTTTTTGCCTGCAAGATCTCTGCATGATCTTGTCTTCCACTCGCTCTACAAATCCTGTTCACTGTACTTCTGTGTATCTTTGTTGCATATCAGATCTAAAATCTGATCTTCCTGCTTCTGTCACCTGCATTGTATCCCTATAGGCTACAGTCTTAAAAACACTTTGTCTTCCAATTCAGAATCTGTAAACCTATAATCACTTCACTGCATCTCTGATCATTCTAAAATCACTGTTAGACAGATTAAAACTTCCCTTTTCCCCCATGTTCTTATCAAGCATGCATTCATCAAAACTTGAATTTTCACACAGAGCTATTCCTGGGGCTCTGATACCACAATTGACAGCAATTTTTTTTTTTTTGAACCCGAGCACTAAGGAGAGCTAGCCTCTAAATTAACTCTGTCAACAATCTCACTCAATACAGCTTCTACTCAACACAAGAAGTCCATTTTATTTTATTACTTCTGATTCATTTATCAATTTCTTCAAAATTGATTAATTAATGTATTAGACCTTCTCTACGTAATCCCGAACAATAGAGCATTTTGTTCTTTTAATCTCATGCACAAGAAAATAAGACATATACTTTATATTGTAACCTTGGTCCCTTATATATAAAGCACTACATACATACACACACACACACACACACACACAGATATATATATATATATATATATATATATATATATATATATATATATATATATATATATATATATATATATATATATATATATCTTGGAGCCTTTCCTTTGTATAAACATCGAATGAAATTGCCCGACAGTCAAAGCTCTTTATCCAACCTCCTAAGGCAAATATAATAAACCAAATTCATTTTTCGAACCTCAACGCTTGATATTACAAAAGCGTCTGAATCTTTTAATAATATACAACCGCGCATATTGCATCAACCATGGGTTATACATTAACACAACATATATGTTATATGGTGGTTCACGGGCCCCACACGTTCAACGCACAATTGAATGGTTTTCATTATAAAATGAATGGACCATACCTTGTCTATCTCCCTTGCAACTTGGTGCGCGAATGTCGTTCGATCGTCCAGCCTCCAGATCGGACAACGCACAACAATATCGCGTTTTTTCCCTTGCCTAACTTTAACACTTTAAAAAAACACGATGGGGGCAGTATTACCCCAGTGATGTGGCGACATATTATAGGATCGCGTTTTTTTTTAAAAGGTTTCACTTTGGCCCAAAGGCTGCGCGATGAGGGTGGTTTTGGTTTCACAAACCCACTCTCGGGTTTTGAACAGTGCTCAACCAGACTTTCACCATGGTTAATGTTTATAATCGTAATAACTCCACCTTGTTAACCTCTGGGGTTAAGCCTCGAATAATATCACTCGACTCACAATAAAACACACCAATTCTTCAATGGCAGAGTTTGCCACCTTCAATAGAATTTAAAGCTCTCTGGGCAATCGAAGCATTACAGGGTTCACTCTTATGAAGTTTGTTTGAACACACATACTCAACGCCTTATACAAAGGCTTAATACCCTCGCTCGATCTGAGAACCTATATAACCTCACTCTCAGCCTCTTACAAGGGTTATATACCGAATTTACACACTCCCATTAACCACAAAGGCTTGCTTTCAACCACAGACAAAGAGGGTTATCGGAGATTTAACACAGACCCAAAAATTAGACGCTGGTATTACTCATGCCCTCCTTCAGAGATCAACTCACCGATCTCTATCGAATTCTTCACACGGGGTTCAACGCATTCAATATTCAGTTCCCAGACTTACAATTCGTAATTTCATGCACACCCAACGCAATATCGACATAAATGTTGATTTCTATAATTGCATACATAACAGACTTAACCCCCAATTACCGAGTGTATATCCCGCAGTGGTTATGCCATTGAAATTCAAACCCAGTCACGTAGGATTAAATCAAAAATACCCATATAAATCAGAGGTTGAATCCCACGTATATATATATACAGAATTTCCAATTGAACTCTATTATTCAATTCAACCACAATGTTGACAATTTCGTCAATTTATCAATAAGTTAACAGGATACTACTTCGTTCCTATTGCCTAACTCACTGAAACGCCAACCAGTCTTGTACAAGAATTGATCAAGGGACACACAGAAGAATTGATCAAGGGACACACATACATTCATAACCTATTATTCATGTATACAAATAGGATCAATTTACAGAAACTCTGTCTCTGGCCAGATTTTCAATTCGATGGCCTCCTACTCTGTCTCTTCTGAACAGATCTCTGCCTTTTTTTTACACTACAGATGCTTACATTTTATACAAGAGATGAATGAATTTATTCACCTCCTATAATAGCCCAATAAACTCTTAAGATTCTAAAAAATTCCTAAATTTAGACTTAACTCCTTAACAACTAAAATTGCCTCTTCACCTTCCTAACTTATCAACTTCTCCTCTCATGTTCTCTAACTACATAAAACATTTACAATTCCTTACTTTTTGTTCAAAATCACTAATAATTGCATGAGAAATTAAAAGCATAAGACCCCCTATGTCTACTCAGGTACAAAGTATTTGATTGTGCTTAATGCCCCTACATCAATAATAAAGGGGCACTGCAAGGTTTGGTTGTGGGCCCTCAAGCTGTACATCTCTTGGGTCAATTTAGAAAGGAATTTGAAGGAGAAACCTCAGTTTTGCTTCATCCTAGAACTCTATCTATCATGGAGAACAATAGTACTAAAAAATTATAGAATAAGCCAGTGATGAAGGTATTAACTATTTTATTTACAGATGTTAAATTGATTACATGCAGTGTTTTAATATAATTGCACATTCTGTGATTGATAGATTTGACATATAATCTATTCTATACCCTACAGTCTACAAAAATAAATTGTTTACAGCAGACACAATTGGTAGCTGCAAGATCAAGAGGCACCGTCCTCTCTGCAAATGATGCTTCAGCAGCTAATAATATATTGTCTGATCATGTTGCAAAAAGTCAGGAGATTGTTGTGACTGTTGTTAATAATAGTAGAGAAATGAAGGACAAACAGCTTGAAGAAGGAGAAATCCCCTTCGGCCAGGACCACGAATCTAAATATGACCCCGATGTTGCATTTTCCTACATTGTAAGTGCCCACAATGTTATTTTCTAACTGCACTACAAAGTGATGAAAAGGGCCGTAGTTTAATTGTTGCATTCCATTCAAAGGATGCATACTGAAATCACAATGCCTGCGTTAATAATAAACGGTCGAATACAAGCCTTGGAATAGTTCCCAAGGCTTTAAATACCATCTTCATATCTAAAATCTATGTCAATGGTTTTCTTGTTGCTCAATCTGAAAGTACAAGTTCTTTTCTTGCTAGACCTGAGATATTGTTTTTTCGGGGTTGATGCAATGCTAAACTGTAGAATGTTCTGGGTCACTGTCAAAAGGAATTCAAGGGTGAAATTTCAGTTGAGAATTTGGGTGAGTAGAAGGATGTGGCATCAGCAATCTGTTGGTTGAATAAAAATTCCTCTTTTCCATTTTCCCTCCATGTTGGCAACATTGTAGTGTTCATGTAGAAACATAGACACTGGCCAAAAAATATATACACCATTTTGAAATGATATAATGGCTGTTATTTTTGGTCCTTTTAAAACTATCTTTGGGTTTTTTGTCATAATTATTTGGCATACAAACTAGAATACCAGTGTATTCTTAAGCTAACACATTTTCTTCTCAAACAAAAATTTATTTATCTAAATTGACAAGTTGCTTGTTATATCCTTGTAACTCAGAATTTTGTTTCAGTGACTGAATTCAGTACTAGGCATGTAATCCTAGTCCTTGTTCCAAATGATAACCAGGTTTATGATCTTCCATGGAAAGCATTATGGATTTCAGTGCAATAGAAGAATGAATTCATGCCTTAAGCACATTCATTTCTTTCAACTGAGTTGTTTGGATGCACTTCTATACTTGATAATGCAAATGAAGTTAGAACAAATAATCAAATGGTACCATCCAAGATTAAGGGAAAAAAAAAACTATATCCTTAATCTTAAATATCTGAAAAAAACCTGCTATGAATTGTGACTATGGACATTATTCAGATGGTTTAAGGCGGAAACTAATCACCTGTTTTTGCAGTTCTTGCCACGAGATGGCAAGTTTCTCTAATTCTAAGTTGATCTGCTCAAATTCTCAGTAGATCTCTTGCTAAGTTGTTCTCTTCCTCTTGCTGAGTCGATCTCTAGGTCTTCCTCTTGCTGAGTCAATCTTCAGGTTGAAAAACTCTCCTCCCACTCTCCTCCGCGCAATTTAGTATGGATTTCCCTAACCCTCTCAGGGACCAACCCCCTCTCACAGACCAACCCTCTCCTCTGCGCAATATTTCCCTAAACCTCTCACAGACCAACCCTCTCCTCTGCGCGATATTTCCTTAACACTCTCACATACCAGTTGAAGCAATCACAGCTGAGAACTCAGAATCATGTTTACCTCCTTAACCCCGCTCCTCCAGTCCAAGCCAGTCCTCCACCCGATATTTCCCAGCTAGGGGCAACATCAAGTCCATATTGAAGCTTTCGCCCTGTGATGGTGAAATGGCTCATGAATGTCTGCTCCTAATGGTGAAATTGGTGGTGAAATGGCTCATGAATGTCTGCTATGCTCCTGATGGTTGATGGGAACCCTAGACTAGTCGAACCAAAACTCCAAGCAAAACTCAAAATCACATCTACCTCTCCTCTTGTGCTCCTCCGCGCTCTTTGCCTTCCATCTTCTCCTGATGGTGAAATGGCTCATGAATGTCTGCTCTGCTCCGAACCCTACACCAGTCGAACCAAAAATCCAACCAAAACTCAAAATCGCATTTACCTCTCCTCCTGTGCTCCTCCGTGCTCTTTTCCTTCCCACCTTCCCATGACCTTCCTAACCCCGCTTGGCCAAAAAAATAAAAAAAAATACCTCAAAATATTTATATTTTTATATAATAAATAAAAAACCCCCTCCCCTCTAATTATAGAGGCAATATAATGTTTTTTGATTTTTTGTTTTTTTTTACCCCAATATGAACGCACGTGATATAATATTGGTTTTTCAGTGACACCCCCGTGCACATATAAAGGCCAAAGACATTTCCAAATTTCACTATCTCAACATAAAGTGGGGGCTTCCTATCTTCTGTAGAAAAGACCAAAGGTCTCCTACTAAAATGTTGGCATTTTCATTTCCCTTTACACTTATTTTCATTATTTATGATGGTGCATTTCCATTGTGAAAATGCATAGGGATATCCCTTTATCAAGGTCTTAATTAATCATGGGAAGAGTACGCCTATGTGGATGCAATAATTAGTGCTACATGAATAGGACCTAATGGTTGAAATCCCAACCCCACTTGAAAATTGTTGTGGTTGGTCGAGCTATGGAGTGCTCTATTGTAGTTGTTCTAAACATAGGGGGGGGATTTCATCCCATGTGCATGGATTCTTGGAGGTGTACATGCACAACATATGCATGATCTTCCTATTAAGGGGCTCCTTTTTGGAATTTTTGGAAGTCATCGATTGATGGCTCTAATCTATTGGAGAAGGGTGAGGAAAGGAGCGTGATCAAAGTCTCAAATACATACATGGTTTATTTTGTGTAAATAAGGTTTTAGATATGAAAATGGTTTTTTGTGCAAAAAAAGGGTTGGGCAATCACAACAATATTGATGTTGTTGTGATTTCCCAACCCTTTATTTGCATAAACCATTTTGATATCTACAATTTCCTCTACACAAACTATGTTATTATGTGAAACTTTCATATCACTCCTTTACTCACCTTCTTCCAACAATTTATACTCGCATCAATTGATGATTTCGAGAAATTACAAAAGAAAGCTACTTCCTCATCATCCACAATCCTCTTATTGTTGTCACTCTGATTTTTCATCCTCATCTCGTAAAGCCCCACGTTGAACTCGAGAATATTTCATAGAAATTGTAAGTTTAATGATCAATTTTAGCCTACAAAAACATCAATATATAGTCGCTCCCTCATCACTCAAAGTGGGGTTCAATATAATCTAACCTCTCACATCTCTAGTAAAGAGAACTTCTAGAAAGGCCAAACACATTTCCGATTTTCCTTGTCTCAAGATAAAATGAAAGCTTCTTATATTTTGTAGAAAAGACCAAATTTCCCCTACTAAAATGTTGGCATTTCCATTTCCCTTTACAATTATTTTCATTATTTGTGATGGTGCATATCCATTGCGAAAAGGCGTAGGGACATTCCTCTATCAAGGTATCAATTAAGCATGGGAAGATTCCACCTATATGGATGCAATAGGTAGTGCTACATCAATAATACCTAATGGTTGAAATCCCAAGCCCATCTTAGAAGTGTTATGTTTGGTCGAGTTAGGGAGTTCTTTGTTTTAGTTGTGCTAAAAATAGGGGAGAATTTCATCCCATGTGCGTGGATGCTTAGCTTTGTACATGCACAACATTTGGGTTTTTTGTCATAATTATTTGGCATACAAACTAGAATACCAGTGTATTCTTAAGCTAACACATTTTCTTCTCAAACAACAATTTATTTATCTAAATTGACAAGTTGCTTGTTATATCCTTGTAACTCAGAAGTTTGTTTCAGTGACTGAATTCAGTACTAGGCATGTAATCCTAGTCCTTGTTCCAAATGATAACCAGGTTTATGATCTTCCATGGAAAGCATTATGGATTTCAGTGCAATAGAAGAATGAATTCATGCCTTAAGCACATTCATTTCTTTCAACTGAGTTGTTTGGATGCACTTCTGTACTTGATAATGCAAATGAAGTTAGAACAAATAATCAAATGGTACCATCCAAGATTAAGGGAAAAAAAAACTATATCCTTAATCTTAAATATCTAAAAAAAACCTGCTATGAATTGTGACTATGGACATTATTCAGATGGTTTAAGGCGGAAACTAATCACCTGTTTATGCAGTTCTTGCCACGAGATGGCAAGTTTCTCTAATTCTAAGTCGATCTTCTCGAATTCTCAGTAGATCTCTTGCTAAGTTGTTCTCTTCCTCTTGCTGATTCGATCTCTAGGTCTTCCTCTTGCTAAGTCAATCTTCAGGTTGAAAAACTCTCCTCCCACTCTCCTCCGTGCAATTTCGTATGGATTTCCCTAACACGCTCAGGGACCAACCCCCTCTCACAGACCAACCCTCTCCTCTGCGCAATATTTCCCTAAACCTCTCATAGACCAACCCTCTCCTCTGCACGATATTTCCTTAACACTCTCACATACCAGTTGAAGCAATCACAGCTGAGAACTCAGAATTCTGTTTACCTCCTTAACCCCGCTCCTCCAGTCCAAGCCAGTCCTCCACCTGATATTTCCCAGCTAGGGCCAATGTCAAGTCCAGATTGAAGCTTTCTCCCTGTGATGGTGAAATGGCTCATGAATGTCTGCTCTGCTCCTGATGGTTGATGGGAACCCTAGACTAGTCGAACCAAAACTCCAAGCAAAACTCAAAATCGAATCTACCTCTCCTCTTGTGCTCCTCTGCGCTCTTTGCCTTCCGTCTTCTCTTGATGGTGAAATGGCTCATGAATGTCTGCTCTGCTCCGAACCCTACACCAGTCGAACCAAAAATCCAACCAAAACTCAAAATCACATTTACCTCTCCTCCTGTGCTCCTCTGTGCTCTTTGCTTTCCCACCTTCCCACGACCTCCCTAACCTCGCTTGGCCAAAAAAATAAAAAAAATACCTCAAAATATTTATATTTTTATATAATAAATAAAAAACTCCCTCCCCTCTAGTTATAGAGGCAATATAATGTTTTTTGATTTTTTGATTTTTTTTACCCCAATATGAACGCACGTGATATAATATTGGTTTTTCAGTGACACCCCCGTGCACATATAAAGGCCAAAGACATTTCAAAATTTCACTATCTCAACATAAAGTGGGGGCTTCCTATCTTCTGTAGAAAAGACCAAAGGTCTCCTACTAAAATGTTGGCATTTTCATTTCCCTTTACACTTATTTTCATTATTTATGATGGTGCATTTCCATTGTGAAAATGCATAGGGATATCCCTTTATCAAGGTCTTAATTAATCATGGGAAGAGTACGCCTATGTGGATGCAATAATTAGTGCTACATGAATAGGACCTAATGGTTGAAATCCCAACCCCACTTGAAAATTGTTGTGGTTGGTCGAGCTATGGAGTGCTCTATTGTAGTTGTTCTAAACATAGGGGGGGGCGATTTCATCCCATGTGCATGGATTCTTGGAGGTGTACATGCACAACATATGCATGATCTTCCTATTAAGGGGCTCCTTTTTGGAATTTTTGGAAGTCATCGATTGATGGCTCTAATCTATTGGAGAAGGGTGAGGAAAGGAGCGCGATCAAAGTCTCAAATACATACATGGTTTATTTTGTGTAAATAAGGTTTTAGATATGAAAATGGTTGTTTGTGCAAAAAAAGGGTTGGTCAATCACAACAATATTGATGTTGTTGTGATTTCCCAACCCTTTATTTGCATAAACCATTTTGATATCTACAATTTCCTCTACACAAACTATGTTATTATGTGAAACTTTCATATCACTCCTTTACTCACCTTCTTCCAACGATTTATACTCGCATTAATTGATGATTTCGAGAAATTACAAAAGAAAGCTACTTCCTCATCATCCACAATCCTCTTATTGTTGTCACTCTGATTTTTCATCCTCATTTCGTAAAGCCCCACGTTGAACTCGGGAATATTTCATAGAAATTGTAAGTTGAATGATCAATTTTAGCCTACAAAAACATCAATATATAGTCGCTCCCTCATCACTCAAAGTGGGGTTCAATATAATCTAACCTCTCACATCTCTAGTAAAGAGAACTTCTAGAAAGGCCAAACACATTTCCGATTTTCCTTGTCTCAAGATAAAATGAAAGCTTCTTATCTTTTGTAGAAAAGACCAAATTTCCCCTACTAAAATGTTGGCATTTTCATTTCCCTTTACAATTATTTTCATTATTTGTGATGGTGCATATCCATTGCGAAAAGGCGTAGGGACATTCCTCTATCAAGGTATCAATTAAGCATGGGAAGATTCCATCGATATGGATGCAATAGGTAGTGCTACATCAATAATACCTAATGGTTGAAATCCCAAGCCCATCTTAGAAGTGTTATGGTTGGTCGAGTTAGGGAGTTCTTTGTTTTAGTTGTGCTAAAAATAGGGGAGAATTTCATCCCATGTGCGTGGATGCTTGGCTTTGTACATGCACAACATTTGCATGATATTCCTATTGACAACCTCTATCTTGCTTTTAGTTTGGGGTGGAAGTCAATCGATTCAATAAGCTTCCTATCCAACAGTGACCAGAGGGCGAGGATGTGTTTAGGAACATACTATATTGATATGATATGTTGGTATGTAGAATCCCAAACTGTACCCACATTTTTCAGAGAAGGGCTTGGTAATGGTATTTATAATATTATTCTTCTTGCAATATGTTAGAGTGGAAATCTTAGCAAATCAATCAACAACCATGAATAAACAATCATTTCCCTACTTTGTTCAAGGAATATCGACATGTAGTGCATCGAGATGGATTCCTAGGGCTTGTTAGGGGTAGGCAGAGGGGTGTACAACCCTTACTTATTAATGTGTAGTTTGGAAATGGCACAAGTAGTGCAAGACTTGGTATACTTGTTTACATCATATCAATGTTTCATCCAATATAAAGACCTTTGTAGCAAGGTCAGTTTATTTTTCAATCCAAAATTTTCTTGCCATCTCACTATAGTGAGCTTCCTAAATTAGCTTTGCATGCTCACTTGAAGGAACACAAAGATGGCCCATATGGCTAAAAATTTTCCTTGAAGATGAAAGTTAGTGGTGTCCATGTTTGTGCTCAATATTTGGTAGGTGGTAGCAAATTCAGGAGCATTCCCATAGAATTGGTATTTAGTATCCAAAAACTGTACCTGCACTATTTGGAGAAGAGCTTGGTAGTGGTCTTCATGGTAATATTATTTTTGCAGGATGTCAAATGGCTGCATCTTAGAAAATCAATCAACAACCATGAAGACACAAACATTTCCCTACTTGGTTCAAGAAATACTAACATGTATCCCATTGATATGGATTCCTAGGGCCTGTCAAGGGTAGGTAGATGGGTGTACAACCCTTGCTTCTTAATGTTTAGTTTGGAAATGGCACAAATAGTGCAGGACTTGGTATACTTGTTGACATCCTATCGAAGTTTCATCTAATAAAAATACTTTTGTAGCAAGTTCACTGTCGTTTTCATGCCAAAGTGTCTTGTCATATAATTGTAGTGAACTTCCCAAATCAACTTTGCATGTTGACTTGAAGGAACACAAAGATGGCCCATATGGCTAACATTTCGCCTAGAAGATGAACTTTATTGACATCCATGTTTATTCTCAATATTTGATAGGTGGTAACAACTTTAGGATCATTCTCATAGAGTTGGGGCCACTTAGAGGCCTAATGTATGCACGATTTGAGCACCATGGTTAGTGTTTCAATTGGAGGTTTACTAAGGAAGTTAGCGACATAATTGGTACTCCTTGTATTATAATTGATATTGAGATGTGGATTACTTTTGATGACATCCATTCTTCGACTTTCCTTTGGTCTGCATGAACTGTAGAGGCTTGTGATTAATGTGGATAATTTTCTCATTCCCAAAAACGTAATGCTTCCATTAGTGGTAGAATTTTACAATGGAATACTTTTCTTTATCATAGGTGTGTTATTTTTGCATGACATCCAATAGTGTCTCATTATTTTATCCACCAGATGATTATGCTGAGTGAGAAATACACCCACAACATATTTTAAATCATTTGTATCAATCTAGAAATGTTTTTGTAGTTTGGGCATAGAGATCATTGGCACTTAGCAAAAATTGTTTTTAATATTATCCAAATCTTTCTATTATAGCTTACATCCCATGAATTTTTATTTTCCACCACCCTTGGTCACTTGGATGAGGGCCCATGCAATATGGGAGAATCTTGACATGAACTTGTGATAGAAGCTAGCAAGGCCTAAGAAACTCTAAAGCTTAGTTATTTTGGTTGGGACAATAGTAATGAATAACTTGAATCTTAGTTGGATATGCATCCACACCATGCTCAACAAAATTGTAGCATAGGTATTGGACCATGTTCATGCTGAAGGAGCATTTATCCAACTTAGCATATACTTTGTGCTACTGTAGAGTATGAAGTACGTGTTCAATACGTTGTAATTGTATTTCCCAATTCTTTACGAAGATAAGGATATCATCCAACTGTACGACCACCAGTGAATTGGTTAACGGCCATAAGATATTAGTAATTAGCCTCATGAAATTTGTTTCAGAATTAATCAAGCCAAATAGCATGATCAACCATTCAAACCAACCTTCTTTGTACTTGAAAGGATTCTTCCATACATCAGTTTATTCGATAAGAACTTGGTGGTATCCATACTTCAGATTAATCATATTAAGGTACTTGACCAACTTGAGTTGGTCAAGAAACCTATTAATTCAAGGAATTGGGTACCACTTCTTGACTATGATTTTGGTGAGGGCCCTATAACCTATGCAGAGTTGCTAGGTCCCAAATTTATTTTTTATGAGTAAAATGGGGCTTCCAAAAGTTGAGGATCTTGGTTTCCTCATTTTTCATAAGAGATTAGAGATATATTGGATTTTTAGGTAGAGGTTCACTAGGGGATAGATTGATTGAGTGTTTGAATTGACAATGCGGAGATACCCAAATGGGTGTGGAAAATATTTCTTTGTATTCTTCTATGACCTTCTCCACTTAATTATTTTGCGTGGAGAGGCCCTGCATGGGGCAATGGATGTGCCTACAACCTTTTTCTCACTTTGAGAGAAAATCACGAAGAATACAAATTTCCTAGTCTCGGAGATAAACTCCTTGCATTTCTTAGTGAAGATCAAAGAAATGGAAGTAGGTGGAGCTATCTATAGTATCCTCTATAGTGGTTTTCCCAAATTAATAATAACACTGTGAGTTATATACTGATATACAACATAGTATTTCCACAAGTATGGATAACCTAAAAGAACATCACAAATTTAAAGGGGGAAATATCACACAATACCGCATCCTTGAAGGACTTGACTCTATAGGAAAAATGGAATTATTGGCTAATTCGTAGATCTCACCTTTGGCGATGCCACTTGGTGGTGTATGGTTGCATGGGTAGTGTTGTCAATAGGTCCAATGACTAGATGATTTCTACTAATATGAGGCTCTTTTGACTTCTGCTATTGATAATTAAGTGTAATGGAACACCCTTTACCCACATCTGGAAGTGAAAATTTTGCTCACCTTCCTCCATTTAGTTGGGTTCACTTAGTTGGACCCTGGTCATAGAAACAGTTGCATTGGATTGTGCATCAATGATCCTCTTTCTCTTTCTATATTTTTTTCAAAGTTGGGACTTATATTTGACCTTGAGGCTTTAATATCAGCCACTAATGACTTCTTTGAACAACATTAATTGGTGTTATGCCAATGGATCTTATGGAACTTGCACCAATTTATCATGTCTTTCTTTGTATTCATATTACCCTTCTTTGTTTATGGTTAAAACGAGTTGTATTGGGGTGTTCTATCTTAGCTTTCCCTTTTACTCTGTGAGTTGAGGATACCTTTTATCTGCTTCTACTATGAGGAACTCACTGATCCATACTCTTACTTCTTTTGTTTAAACTTCTACTTGATTTTAACATCATATCGGTACATCACACGGAATGAGTAGATGTCCAAAAAATTCATCTCTTCCTAGATGTATTTGTGAATTCCACCATGGTACTTGAGCAGCATATACCACTTAAATTCTTTGATACTTAGCTTAATACACAAGGTATTGAAGATATTTGTGAATTATGGAATTATTTGGTCCCTCTCCTATGAAAATGTGGTAAATTTCATGTACTGGTCATTGTAGCTTCCAAGAAAGTAATATTGTTCCTAAATAACATCCCCAAAAGAGCTCCAAGTGGGTATAATTGCAAACATTGTATATTTCTTTATGACCTTTTACTCACAATAAGTCTCCCAATAATCATTGACATGGGGTAGAGCCTTAAGGAGTGTAATGGTAGATAGATTAATACCCTTGTATCACATTTAGCCATTTGTGTAAAGCATCCACATCTATCTGGCCTTCATATACAAGAATATCAAAGCTAACTTGTACCTTGAAGTGGGTGGCACCTCGAAAGTTATTGCTTAACAAAGATGCATTTATTGTTAGCATTCGTCAAAATATTTAGCAAAAATTATCCATCATCTCATTCCTTTTTCACATGAGGGATTCCTCGAGAAACAATTTAATAGGAGCTCTGGATCCCTTGTATTTATTTTATTTTTCCATGGGAGGTAATCGAGGTTGGTGAGGATAGTCATGCAAAGGCTTAATTAGTTCAAGTCCCAACTTATTATACCCTAACCTTGCAAAGAAGGTGGACATAAAAACAAATAAAGAGTAGGTCACTATGATGACCATTGATCCAAATTTATGCAAGGAACAAAATTGAATATAGATTTTTGTTTTTTTTGTTTTGTTTTTTAATCCCAGAATAACCCAGCAGCCCGCATGACATGTAACTACTAGTAAAACTCTAGGGCTCTATGACTTGTCCTCCTCTACATAAATCAAGTCGCAACAGGGGGATTTGAACCTTGTATCTCTCATTTTTCACATATTTCACGTTACTTCAATCACCAATTTAATTTCCCTCCAATACAAAATGGAATATATATTTATAACAAAAAAATTGATACAATAAAAAATGTACTTCTATTAATAAATGGAATGTGCTAAAACTATATAAAAAGAATGTAGAATGAAACAAACTCACTCGAATGGTGGTAGATTATCTCTTAGAAGAGAGCTGACAATTATGTGGATTCACTAGAGTGCATTAAAATGAGGTTTGGATACCATTTTTAACATAAAGAAGCAATGAGGAAACCCTAAACATCCAAAAACCTATCCATGGGAGATAAAATGCCAAAGTTTTATGGCCCTCATGGGGTTAGTTGGTACATTATGTTGGCTCACTGTGATTTGCAAGATTGGCAAGAACAAGTAGCAGGGAACCACATCAAACCACTTGGGAGTCCAAGACCTAGCCTTCCTGGGCTCTCTCTGTGTTTATGATTAATTGATTTATCTTTATGCTAATAATATTTTGATTTTAGGCTAGTTATGAAATTTGGGGGTTATTTGTTTTGTTTTGATTGGTTGTTTCAGTTGAATAGATAGACTATGGGAATCTTAATACATTGGGCTATGGAGTCAGAAAAGGTTTTAATTGTACATAAAATCTGCAAGGGTTTTCATAGGGAAAGCTAACTATATCAAATGGATATTTTTAGATAAGATGAATATGAGATGACAACAAGTTGTGAATTCAGTAAAACTAAAGGGCAATTAAGAATCCTTTAACTATACTTTAACAAGAAAGCCTTTGAGATAACTGTTTAGGAGAAACTAAAGAGCAGGATACCCCTAAATTATTTAGCTAAACTTTACTAAGAAAACCTTAAGATGACAATCCAGTAATACTAAAGAGAAGGACACCCCTCAATTATTTATTTACTACTTTCATATAGAGAAAACATTCAAGATAACAATTCATTGAAATTAAAGAGCAGGACACCCATGAATTCTTTAACTAAACTTCAAAGAAGGTCTTTAAGGTAACAGTCCAGTAATACCAAAGAGCGGGACAACCCTGAATTCTTTATTTACTACTTTACTAAGAAAACCTCAAGGCAACAAACTAGGTGAAACTAAAGAGAAGGACACCCCTGAATTCTTTAATTAGGCATTGTAGAAGAAAACATTAAGATAAAATAAGCAGATAGAATTAATGTGCCAAAACAACATATCTCAATCTAAAATTTCTGTTCTTTTATCAGAGAAATTGATGTACAATATGGAAAACAAAGGAGAAACATTGACAAAGAGGGATAACATCACTATTAACATAGCTCAAGAATCTTGTGAACGTGCTTGTATTATTGATGTCCAAAACAATTACAATGTTCTAGTGCAATAATATTTGCAATTCATAGTCTGATCAAAACCCAACCTAGCAATCAACCTAGCAACCAACAATAACAATGAACAATACATGTCGTACTTAACTACAGATGAGGAGGTTTCCCTAATCTAGGGTTCCAGACTACACTTATTACAGAGTAATTGTAACCTTGACCATTGAGACCATGCAAGGCCCAATTCCAAAATATCACTGATTGACTTGCTGTAATAATAACTTTCTAATTTATTGCTGAGCTAACTTTAAGATATTTTTGACTTTTATGCCTTTAAAATTAAATTTTGCAATAACTTTTGAGCTGCTAAAATATCTTTGAATGAAAACATTAACTGTAGCTGATTAAATCAAAATTGGGGCTATAGGTGGCCAATGTGATTTGGAAGAATTAAATGTTGAATGGCTTTGACATTCGAATCTATCTTCCTTTGTTGATTTGTTCCTGATTTGTCTTTTAACTTGGATTTATCTTTTCCTTAATTCTGTTTTCTCACTGTTTTAGCTGCTTTCTCTGTCTTAACTCTAGTTTTGCACTTTAACCCTTGACTGACCTTTTGATTCTTTAAACTTCACTGTCACAGTGAATCTCTTAACCGTCACTGTTCTTTACTTATCTTCATCTCTGCGCAATCACTGTGAAATTTTCCTTTTTCCTTTACCCTATAATTTAAAGACTAATTTGATGCCTCTGTAGTAATTATATGATCCTTATTGATCATGACCCACTGCTACTTCTGATTAATATTGTGCTCCTAATCCTTCAATGAATAAGGAAATCTGGATCGCCACCCAGAGAGATTATTTTAAACAATTTTTGGACTTAGAAATGCAAATTATGAATTTTATTATACATCGGCCACCTGCACAAATAAAAAAATTTTGTTAATAAAAAACTGGCCCGCGGGGTGGGGTGCAATGGTGGCTTGAAAAATCTTGGGATGTCTATGGACAGAGTTTGGATAATGGAGGCTTTTGGTCTCTGTGTGTGGCTATGTCTTTCCGGGACTTCGAGAAACATTTGCAGGGGTTAACACAGAGGTTCAGGGCTTATCGCGACAAGAAACGACTTATAAATATTCAAAGTTGTCATCAGTTTCATATTATGGCGCGTGGCGGAAAGGATGGGCGTGAAAACCACCCATTTCGCAAGCTCCAAAGGTTTTTAACCTTTGAGCTTTTGGTGTTGTGATATGAAGTTAGGGCCATCGGATCGGGAAAAGTGGATCAAACGGTGGTTGGGGTTTGATGAAATGGTAGGCTATAATATGATGTGGGGCCTGAAGGTATAACGAAGCGGGGGTTTTATTTAAAATAACGTGGGGCCCGGGGTAAGTTTTTAAATTGGAGGCGCTTAATATAAAGGTGGGGGGCAGGGTTATATGAGGGCGGAGGGTAAAGGTTTTAGAGCAGGGGGGTTTTAAATATAAAGGGGTTGGGTCTTTTAAATAAACAAAGTCTCTTTAAAAGAGTGGGTCCCAAATAAATTAATTTTATTTTCAGAACAATGTAAAAAATGGGTTTTTTTACATTGTTTTAATGAAAGAAGGGAAATGAATGAAAGGGGAGATGATTTTTAGTGATGGAAATGGGGTTTTTAGCAGGGGGAAGAGGTTTTTAGGAAAGGGGAAAAGGCTAGATGAGGGTATTGAGGTTCAAACATGGAATTTCAGAACATGAGAGTTATTGGAAAAAGGTAAAATGAGAGATAGTGAAGAGGTTAAATGGAAAATAATGAAAGCAGTGAGATTTCTGAAAATAAATTATAGTCAGGGAATGTTATTTTCAGCAGACTGTAGAAAATCCATAGTCATCTAGTGATACTGTAGAATACATGAGACTAAAATTGGATCTAGCTGGGGAGGGCAGTTCCTTTAGGAGGTGTCAAGAATATTTGTAGATCAGTAGCCTATTTGTACTTGGCTGATTTTCATTTTGTAATGTTGATCTGCTGCAACTCTTTGTAACTGTAACCTTCAAGAATTAAAAACCATGCTTGCTGCAAATCAATTCTACCTACCCATCATTCTATTCTAACATTTTTTCTTCACTTATTGGGTGCATTTATACTTTCAAACCCTTGACATCATTTTTATTTTGAAAGAAAACTATCTATTTCTAACCTTATAACTTCCAAAGGCTCAGATTAAACTGATGAGCTCTTTTATTCTCTACCTAACTACTTATCTGCCAAGATTAAACAGTTTGAAGGATTTTTTATTCACTAACTATCAACATGAAATTTAAAACATGAATGACTCAAGATTAAACAGTTTGATCATCATTTGTGGCATTTTGGACAAGTTGCACACAATATTATTTGCCAAAAAGTAAACTAAGACTGAGGGCTTAGGTTTTGAATCTGTCATTTATTACTCATCCCTTAATTTTCTTATTGGTTTCAGATTTAGGCTTTGGAACCAATGTCATTTTCTACCTATCTACTGATAAGCCAAGTTTAAACAGTTTGGAAAATCTTCATTTTCTAACTTATTAGCGGAAATTCAAAATTTGTACAATCATGATTAGGCTATATGATTGGACAAGACTTATTTTTCAAAAGTAGTGGCATTTTAACTTGCACACTTTCCGAAATTTTTATTTTTTGGTATGGGGCTTACCTTTTTCTTTTTATCTGCCCTCTTTTCTTCTTTTCTTTCTTTCTTTTTGTATCAATTTTCTCTAAGTTTTTGTTTAAGAAATGTTATATACAATGAAGAAAACTTTAAACTAAGATTCTCAATGGAAATAATGCTTGAGAATCTTGCCATTGACAGGACCTCCAAACAATTATGTCCCATCCATTTATTATAGGAGAAATGCATTGTTACCTCTCGTATAATGGATGATGTAGGGACCTTTCCATAAGTTGTCAAATTTTCCATGCTTTCTTTTGTCCTCTCTCCTTGAATCCCACTTCAACACTTTGTCTCCAATGCTGAAATCATTTTCCTTGGTCCCTTTTTCAAAAATCTTCTTGATATTTTCTTGTACTAGTTGTGTCCTATTGTATACTCCTTCTCTGGTTTGTTGTAGCTGAATAGTTTGGTTTATTCTTCTTTGTATATCATTCTCTTCAGAATGTACCTCTTGAATGATCTTCATTACTGGCACTCCTAAGGTTGTTAGGAAGACTACATCGGTCCCATAGACTAGCTGATAGGGAGACATATCAATTGACTTTTTATTTGTTAACCTGTCCGCCCATAGTGCATGAACCAATTTGTTGTGCCATGATTTCTTATTCTCTTCCAGCAACTTTTTAATGATGTTCACCATACTCTTGTTTGAGGATTTAGCCAACTCATTACCTTAAGGGTAATAAGCAGTAGAATGTCCCAAAGTAATGTGATATTTGTGGAAAAAATCCACCATTTTCTTGGATTTGAAGGCAGAAACATTGTCAGTAATGATTTTTCTAGGACAACCAAACCTAGACAAAATGTTGTTTTCAAAGAATCTGATAATTACTGAGCTTGTGGTAGTTCTGGAAAGGATGGCTTCTATCCACTTAGTAAAATAGTCAGTTGCAGTAAGGATCCATTTATGTTGGGCAGATGAGGAAGGGTGTATTTCTCCAATGAAATCTAAACCCCATTGTTGAAAAGGAGCTTCAACATAAATTGGATGTGATGGTAAAGGCAATAGTTTTCTCTTTCCCTCAAAGATTTGGCATTTATGAAAGGAAATTACCATTTTGTGGATTTCTTGGAAGAGGGTAAGCCAATAGAAACCAGCCCTAAGGATTTTATTGACAGTGGTTTTCCAATAGAGGTGGCCTCCACATTCTCCTTCATGAAACTCATGCATGATCCTATTTGCATCTTCTTCAGGAAAACATTTAAGGAATACACCACCAGAATTTTTCCAATATAAAATTTTATCCAGATTGCAGAAATTTATAGCCTTTAACTTCAAGAATCTAGCCTTTGTTTTGGACAAACTAGGAGGAACATTTAGATTAAAATGCACATACAATATATCAAAATATCAAGGAAAGTTTAGGAATGCTTCCTGAATAGGTGGAGTCGCCAACTCCTCTTGTTCATCCAATGAGTGAATCATATTTATGTCTAGTGATTGAAAATTTCCTTCTGCCATTAGTTTAGCTAGTCCTTGTCCTTTGATTAGCTTGGTGGGCTTAATTTCCAGATCATATTCCAAAATGACAGCAATCCACTTACCTCTTTTTCCATCAGGATCTTGTGTAAGTATGTCTTTAACCACTGTATGAGGCACAAATGCAATGATGTGTGAGTGCAGAATGTAGACTCTGAAATTCTTTAGTGCTTTGATTAAGGAAAAAGCCCGCTTTTCCATGATGGTATATTTCAGAGGTGCATCTCTCAATGCTCGGCTGAAGAAAGCTATGGGCTGCTCCTGTCCCTTTGTATTTTTCTATAGTAAGACAACAAAAACTGTGTGTTCTGATGAAAAGGAGAAAATGAAGAAATATTTGGTGAAGTCAAGGTTGATCAGAACTGGTGTTTGTGTAAGAGCTTGCTTCACCAAGTCAAAATATTTCTTTGCTTCTTTGGTCCACTTGACTCCTGATTCTCTTTTGAGAATGTTAGTGATATTTCTTAAGAGTTCTGCAAGGTTTGGTATGAACCTTCTTAAGAAATTTATCTTTCCAATGAAAGATTGAAGCTCTTTGATGTTCCTTGGGTGACTGATTTGCAATATTCCCTCAATCCTCCTTGGGTCAATCTTGATCCCTTCTTCAGATATGATGTGGCCTAAAAGCTTCCCTTCTTGAAGGCCAAATAAGGGTTTCTTGGGATTCAAAGATAGATCGTACTTTGTGCATTTTTAAAAGACCTTTCTTAAATGAGTTAGATGTTCTTCATCATTTTTTGAATAGACAATGATGTCATCAAGATATATTACAATGAAGTAACCTATTTCTTCTAAGAAATCAATATCCATTTCTCTTTGAAAAGTGGCTCCAACATTCATTAACACAAAAGGCATTTTAACATACATGAAGGTGCCCCATGGTGTAGTGAAAGATGTCTTGTGTTGATCATCTGGATGTACCAGCACCTGATTGTACCCAGAAAAACCATCAAGTAGAGATATCCTTTTGGAGCCTACTACCCTTTGCAGTATGTGATCTATCTTGGGTAAAGTGTAGTTTTCCTTCAGGGATGCTTTGTTTAAATTTCTGAATTCTATGCGGAGCCTAATTTCTCCTATCTTCTTCCTCACAGATACAAGATTTGAAACCCATTCTGAGTATCTGAGAGGGACTATTATTCCAACATCATACATTTTCTTTATCTCTTTCTCAACCAGTGGCATTTGGATAGGGTTTATTCTGCTTAGCTTTTGTTTAAAGGGTTTCTGGCTTTCTTTGAGTGGGATCTTGTGCTGGATGATATCAATATCATAGGACTTCAAATCTTCATAACTCCAAGAAAATACATCACTAAATTATTTGAACAACTCAATGTATTTCTATTTTATATGTGTTGGTAGTGTCTTTGATAGTTTTACCATTTTGGGATTTTACTCACTGCCTATATTGCACTCTTCTACATTTGCTTCAGTGGGTTCCATTTTTGGTTTTCTAACAACATCATTAAAATCAAGAAGTTCTTCTAGGGGAACCAACCCTTTTGGAAAGGTATTATCTATGAACTGCAGCACTTCAAAGTCTTATTTTTTTGGGTCTGCACGTAGCTCTATCTCATGTGGGTCATCTTTTTCTAATAGATTTATATCAGCATCATAAGGGGGCTCATTTTTGTATGTTTGTTCCTCAACAGAGCAGTCCTCTTCATGATCTGAGTCTGAATTTGGAATTTCAAACTCATTTCTGGACTGCAAGAAATCTTCAATATGTTTGTCACCTTCAAAACCTTGCCAATATTTTATATTATCAGGGACTGTTGGTCTATATTTGACTTGTACTGTGTATTGTTTGTTACGATGAGGTTTTTCACAAGTACTAGTTGCAAATGCTAGTCCATTGGCAAGGATATTTTGATTTCTTGGGATGAAGGCAAGATCATATTCTTTGAATGTTTTTAGGAGGTCAAGGGCATCGTTCCCATATGCTCTTAATCTAGGATGTTTAGCTTAATATTCTCCCTTAATATTCCTGATGTAGCTCAGAATCCCCATGGATAGAGATCCTTTTGGCTCCTAATTTCTTCAATAATTGTAGCCCTAAAAGGAGTGCCTCATATTCTGCTATATTATTTGTACACTGAAAGTTTAGTTTGTAGGAGTGACCCTCTGCATGATTGTTCTCAGTGTTTTGTACCTAAACACCTGCTCCTGATCTAGTTTTTCCACAAGATCCATCAAAGCTCATGCTCCATAGAGGTTCAGTTTCATATTTTCCATTATGTTGTTCTTTATCTATTCGGTTTGACTGTTCTTCCTCTTCCTCTTCTTTTTCCATAGATTTTTCACTAACTTCTATTTGTTCATTAATGTTTTCATCATTGTAAAGGATAAATTAATCAAGGTATGAGTGGACAGAATAGAGAGGGGAGTTATTGGGCCTTTCTTGGCTGCTGACCATGTATTTCATATGAGTTTCCCTAGATAGCCTTCTTGGTTGACTAAAGACTAGTATGGTAGCATAGGTCATATCCATTTGGAGGGTGCCCTGAAGTTTGGTTCCCCATGAGTGTGATACGAGCATGACATATTTAGGGGGAATGTCAGCCACTACAATATCCATTACTAGGCTTTTGGTTGGTATTTGTGCTAAATTAACAAAGAGATATTTGATTAGGCCTAGACATTTAACTCTACTGGAGTAAAAATATTACAAGTCTTTTTATGGTCTAGTTATCTCAAGGCCAAGTCTATCCATAACTACCTTAGGCATGAGGTTATGAGAAGCTCCCGAATATAACATGGCATTATGAAGGATTTTATCATCAATATTCAAACTGACATAAAATGGAGGTACACCTCCTTGTTGGAATTTACGTTCTACTTCAGGTCCAAACAAAAGTTTAGGTTTGTCATCATTTAAATTCACAGAATCATCATTTTATCCTATGTTTAAAGCTTTCAAAACTTGGGATCTATATACATCTTGGCTGACTAATTTATTGAGAGGTATGTAAATTTTTATCTTAGCAATTTCATTCTCAATACTGAAGGGTGTCTGTGTTTTTAGCAGTTTTAAATTAGTATTATCAGACACTGTTTTTGTAGCAATTTTGGATTGCTGATTTGTATTAGAGGAATTAGTTAAATCAGTTTTGTTAGGGCTACTAGTTGAGTTACTAGTGTTGCTTTCTGGAATGTTTTCGTTTTTATTTTTATCAGAATTTTTAACCATTTTTTTTGAAGTTTATGCTATCTTTTCAGGATCAATTTCATAGGTCTTTCTAGCAGAAATTTCAGGGTTCTTTCTCGTGGGAATGTCTTGGGTTTTCTTGCTTCTGAGGTCATATTTCCTATGTACTTCCATGATGGAATTTTTGAATCCTTATTTATAGTCTTCGGATTCTAGGAATTCTTCTTCAAATTGAGGTGGGGAAAACATGCATTGTTCTTCCTCAGTGAGGAAAATGGTATCCTCATTATTAAATCCCATTATATTGATTTGATTTTGTTCTGGTTCTTCCATCACCCCCTTATCCTCATCAGAATAGTTTTCTTGGAAAGGAGGTCTGATTTGTTGATCAGATTCCCTCTGTTCTCTTTGTCACTATTTGAGGGGGGTTTCTCCTAAATTTTTGGTTTTGGTTCTGGTTTCTATTTTGAGGAGCTACTTGGTTTTCTCAAGGGAAAATTCTCTCATTCATGTTTATTATTTCCATCATCCTCTCCATGGTCCTAACCAGGTTAAAAATATTAGTGTCATATGTGGAGGCTACAGTCTCTTCCCTATATGCGACTCTTTTTTCATTTTTCATTCTATCCCTTTTGGCAATGAGATTTCTTCTACACTTACTGCACCCCTCTGCATATATTATAATGTAAGAGGGTCTCTTTCTCTTAGTTGATAAGCCATTTCTGGGTCAAAGCCATATGGAAATTTCATTAGGGCTAGACCTTGTGGAGGTTTCATGTGAGGAGGGAGGGAATTGTATACACTATTGAACCTAGTGCAGTAACCTTGGACTCTCTTTCCAACGTTTCTCTTGATGTGTTCATACTCTGACAAGACTTGGAGAGGATTTTTCTTGAATTCCAATTTATTTAGGAACAATTGATGGAAAGTAGGGAGGTCATGTTTATTATTAGGAGTCAGGTTTTTAAACCACTTTATTGGTTCTCCCCCAAGATTTGAGCAAACATTCTTAATTTAACAGTCTCATCATCTATTTCTTTTCGATCACAATAGTGATCCATTTTATCCACATGTTGTTTAGCAGTTGCAGAACTACTTTCATCAAATAAGGGGATTTTTGACTGATAATCCTATGGTAGAGGCACTAAAGGAAATGGTAGGACTAATGGGGCATACCAGGTTGCCATGGCTGGTGGTTGGGAAATCAAAGGAGGGTTAACAAGTGGAGGGTTTACAAAAGGAGGTGGAGGGTTAAATGGAGGAAGGTGAATAATGGGGGTTGAAGTTAGTACAACAAGATTCTGTTGTAAGATGGATGGGTCTAAAATTATCTGGTTTATCCAATTCTGAGATCTAGTCCTGGACAGGCATTGTTCCAGGGGTGAGTCAGATAGGATATTCTGCAAGTCTTTAAGGCTTTTAGGTAAGGAACTTGCCTTGTGAATGATGTGCTAACAGTTGGAATTTTAGATCTAGGATTTATCCTTAGGATGTGCTATGGATTTTCAACTATTGCAGGAGGGCTTGGGTCAGGATCGAATCTGGTACAGATTCTTCTAGAGGCTAGAACTTGGACCCAAGGTTCAGAGAGGTTGAAAGTTTATAAAAGTTTGAAAAAAATAACAATATGTGAATGAAATACTTTATTCAAAAAGTATTTTAACTGGGTTCTATCTGAGTTTTAATAACATCATGATTTCTCAATAATTTTCCTAGTGGAGTATGTAGGAAAACCAGTGGAGTCAGCATGCCTACTAAAAACCAGTGGAGTCACCAAGTTGATGATTTTAACTGTCTTGAGGTTGGCTTTTGTCCACCATTAGAAACCAGATACCAGTCTTGGCTAACACTTGAGTTATATAAATTTGTGTAGGGTTTATGAGTTCTTGAGGAAATATTAAGCTTTTGAATCACTTAGATTTGTTCCCTAGTATGGTCGCCATTATGTTGGCTCCCTGTGATTTCCAAGATTGGCAAGAAAAAGTAGCAGGGAACCACATCAAACCACTTGGGAGTCGAGGACCTAGCCTTCCTAGTCCCACAGAGGGCTCTCTCTGTGTTTATAATTAATTGATTTATCTTTATGTTGATATTCTTCTGATTTTAGGCTAGTTATGAAGTTTGGAGGTTATTTGTTTTGTTTTGATTGGTTGTTTGGTTGATTGTTTTAGTTGAATAGAGAAACTGTGGGAAGCTTAATCCATTGGGCTATGGAGTCATAAATTTTTTTAATTGTACATCAAATATGCAAGGGTTTTCGTAGGGCAAGCTAACTATATCAAATGGATATTTTTAGATAAGATGAATATGAGATGACAACAAGTTGTGAATTCAGTAAAACTGAAGGGCAATTAAGAATCGTTTAACTATAAATCAACAAGAAATCCTTTGAGATAAATGTTTAAGAGAAACTAAAGAGCAAGACACCCCTGAATTCTTTAGCTAAACATTACTAACAAAACCTTAAGACGACAATCCATTAATACTAAAGAGTAGGACGCCCCTGAATTCTTTAACTAAACTTCAAAGAAGGTCTTTAAGGTAACAGTCCAATAATACAGGACAACCCTGAATTCTTTATTTAGTACTTTACTAAGAAAACATCAAGGAAGCAAGCTAGGTGAAACTAAAGGGAAGGACACCCCAGAAGTCTTTAATTCGGCCTTACAGAAGAAAAAATTAAGATAAAAGAAGTAGACAGAATTAAGGTGCCAAAACAACATCTCTCAATCTAAAATTTATGTTCTTTTATCAGAGAAATTGATGTACAATATTGAAAACAAAGGAAAAACATTGACAAAGAGGGATAAAATCACCATTAACATATCTCAAGAATCCTGTGAACGTGCTTGTATTACTGATGTCCAAAACAGTTACAATTCTCCAGTGCAATAATCTTTGCAACTCAGAGTCTAATCAAAACCCAGCCTAACAATCAACCCAGCAACCAACAACAACAATGAAAAATACATGTCGTACTTAACTGCAGATGTGGAGGTTTCCCTAATCTAGGGTTCCAGACTACACTTATTATAGAGTAAATGTAATCTTGACCTTTGAGACCATGCAAGGCCCAATGCCAAAATATCACTGATTGACTTGTTGTAATAATAACTTTCTAATTTACTGTTGAGCTAACTTTAAGATATTTTTGACTTTTATATCTTTAACATTAACTTTTTCAATAACTTTTGAGCTGCTAAATTAATATCTCTAACTGGAAATATTAACTGTAGCTGATTAAATCAAAATTGGGGTTGTAGGTGGCCAATGTGATTTGGAAGAATTAAATGTTGAATGCCCTTGACATTTGAATATGTCTTCCTTTATTGATTTGTTCCTGATTTGTCTTTTAACTTGGATTTATGATTTCCATAATTCTATTTTCTCAGTGTTTTATCTGCTTTCTCTGTCTTAACTCTACTTTTTCACTTTAACCCTTTACTAACCTTTGTATTCTTTAAACTTCACTGTCACGGTGAATCTCTTGACTGTCACTTTTCTTTACTTGTCTTCATCTCTGTGCAGTCACTGTGAAATTCTCCTTTTTCCTTTACCTTGTGATTTAAAGAAAAGTTGTTGTCTCTGTAGTAATTATATGATCCTTATTGATCATGACCCACTGCTGCTTCTGATTAATCTTGTGCTTCTAATCCTTTAATGAATAAGGCATTCTGGATCGTCACCCAGAGAGCTTATTTTAAACAATTTTCAGACTTAGAAATGAAAATTATGCATTTTATTATATATCGATCACCTGCACAATTAAAAACAATTTATTAATTAAAAACTGGATCCCGCAGGGTGGGGAGCAATGGTGGCTTGCAGGATCTTGGGATGTATGTGGACAGAGTCCGGATAATGGAGGCTTTTTTTCTTTGCATGTGGCTATGACTTTCCGAGCCTTCGAAAAATGTTTGCAGGGGTTAACACAAAGGTTCGAGGCTTATCACGACAAGACACGACTTCAAAATATTCAAATGGGTCAGCGGTTTCATATTATGGCAGGGGAGCAGTTTTTTGGTTTTCACATGAGGTGCAAGCGGTTAGTGGTATTGGTCGAGGGGTATGTGATAAGATAGAGGAGTGATGCGTGGTGGAAAGGACGAGCATGAAAACCACCCATTTCAAAAGCTCCAAAGGTTTTTAACCTTCGCGCTTTTGGTGTTGCGATATGAAGTCAGGGTTGTCGTATCGGGCAAAGTGGATCGAACGGTGGTCAGGGTTTGATGAAATGGCGGGCTATAATATGATGTGGGGCCTAAAGGTATAACGAAGTGGGGGTTTTATTTAAAATAATGCGGGGCCCGGGGTAAGTTTTTAAAGCGGAGGTGCTTTAATATAAAGGTGGGTGCCAGGGTTATATGAGGGTGAAGGGTAAAGGTTTTAGAGCGGGGGGGTTTAAAATATAAAGGGGTTGGGTATTTTAAATAAACAGAGTATGTTTAAAAGAGTGGGTCTTGAATAAATTAATTTTATTTTCAGAACAATGTAAAAAATGGGTTTTTTTACATTGTTTTAATGGAAGAAGGGAAATGAATGAAAGGCCCGAGAGGATTTTTAGTGATGGGAATGGGGTTTTTAGAAGGGGGAAAGAGGTTTTTAGGAAAGGGGAAAAGGCTAGATGAGGGGATTGAGGTTCAAACATTGAATTTTAGAACATGAGAGTTATTGGAAAAAGGTAAAATGAGATATAGTGAAGAGGTTAAATGGAAAATAATGAAGGCAATGAGATTTCTGAAAATAAATTATAGTTAGGGAATGTTATTTTCAGCAGACTGTAAAAAATCAATAGTCATCTAGTGATACTGTAGAATACAGGATACTAACACATTAACTTCCCAAGGTCGTAACTTTTTCATATGATCTTTTTTTGGCATGCTCAGTAGCCCATGAAAATGTTTGGTCAAGAATTAAAAATTTCAATTGGGACCATTATAGATCATATGACTATCACCTTGTCCTCTTCCACATAAAAAAAATTGTCATTTAGGGACTCAAAATGGCCTTGGAATTAGGGGACCCAAAAAAATATAAAAAAAATTCCATGTTGGAGAAATTTTCTTTGAGCTAGTGGAATAGGTGGTGGCCACTGAAATCCATCTAGATCAAATGATATAATGAAAGAAAAAATGATTAAGTGAATAAGTTTTTCCCACCTAGTTAGAATCCCCGTTATGTTCCCCTTTACATCAATTACTATGCATTCCTAGTTCTTAAGAAGATTTTTTTCTGGATCTAATCACTTTCCATCTCTCCCCCCTTGCGATATGATCACATATGGCCTATATAGTTCTAATAATATATGTATGGAAATTATTTTACAAGGGTTTCCTATTTCCTTGGTATTAATGGATAGAATAATTATAAGGTAACCTTGTAAGGGGCTTGTCTTGCTCTAAGGGTCTATTTTGTAATTCTTTTTTTGTTTTCATTACTTGATCCCTCCTTTCTACATTTGAGAAGGATCAATCCTTAATAGGTCTAAAACTAGAGCTCCCTTAATGCCCCTTCCCAACATTTTTTTCTCCCTTCCTACGACACAAATAATATCTAGTTTTCACACAAAATTCTATAAGCTAAATTAAATTAAATTTTGAATGATTTAGGGTTAAGGTATGGGAGTCCCAATTTATCCCCTTGGATTCTTAGCTAGGATTATTTATATTCTCTTTCCATAATTCCATGGAAGGGGAACCCTTCCCCTTATTTGATTCTACTTTTATTTGATTTCCCAATAGACTTCATAAAGGATTCTTACCCAATAATTCAAATGTGGGTCAACATGATTTAAGCATTATGTCTATTGTAAAATTGTTTAAAGGAGAAAGGATCTCTTATTTGAAAATTGATGAGTTTAATTTTCAAATATTATTGGAAGATGCATTTTCTCCTTCTCAAAGAATATTTGAGAGACATTTTTTTTAGTAAAGGGCCAAGTTCTCCTAGGATTTTCTTTAAAACCCTATTCTATGTTATTCAAAACCATAATCATTTCCTTATTCTAACTTGTGTCACACATAATTAGATTTAGGAAAGACTCCATTATCAATATCTTTCATGAGATGGTGAGGATATTCACCTAGAATTTTTTGTCCTTTTTCTTTTCTGGCCTTTGTAAATTTCTTTTCCACTTTAGAATTCGCCCCTCCCTCATGTTTATCCTTTTATCCTATATATTTTTGTGAAGGGTTGTGGATAGTCTCCCATGACATTTCCATAGATGTGGCACTTGCTGCAACTAAATGGTATGTTAACATTATTGATCTACATTCTATTGATGCACTATCTTCCCCACTACAATGTTAAGGATTTCTAAAAGTCCATATTGCAAGTAAATCTCAACTAAAATATAGACCATAATCTTGTATGGAATTGTTTGTATGTCTGATTGATTGCAATCACTTTTCCTAGACTATCTCATATCCCCGTCATAATTTCATATGTCCAAAGTTCATAAGGAATTTTGTATAAATTGATTAGCTTGAACAAATTCTTGATCTAGGGTTCGAAAGAATTATCATATTCGCAATAAAAGAATTTGTATACCTTGGTAACACCAACCATATTAGATTATAATGGAATCTTTGATCCAGATTTATGCAGGAACGCAACAGAATAAACATATAAACATAAATACAAAGATGCAGCAGAAATAACACTTCATTTCATTAATATCAAAGAACTGAAATTTGCTTACAGACAGAATGGAAATAAAACTAGCTAGGGTGCTGGTAGCTATCTCTGAGAAGATATGTGGCGGCTACAGGCCTCTGAACTGAGTTACAATGAGGCTCGAGGGCCTATTTATCATTTAGAAACAATGGGAAATCCTAAACAGCCAAAACCCTAACCCTAGGAGATGAAGCGCCAAAACTATGGGCCCCGTTTGGGTAAATTGGTGTTTGAACTTCCCAGGGGCGTAACTTTGGCATACGATCTCCGTTTGACGCGTACCATACCTCGTTAGAAAGATCTATCCGAGGACTACAAATTTGGAACGAGCAACATCGGTCCATGGACCCATGTTGCTCTCCGTTTTCCAAAAAAACGTCGTTTAGGGCCTCAAAACGGCTCCGGAAGTTTAGGACCCGAAAAACTGCTAAAAATAGTAAACTGTGCCGAAACTGAAAAACTGAAATAGACAATGGTGGAGCCCCAAGTGGAATTGGCGGGTGACCACCAATATCCACCTGGATCATTCCTCCCCCCTTAGGAAGCAATGGTCCCCATTGCGTTAAGTTCCTCCATGAGATGAGGAAATTTCTGCTGAACTTGGTCCCTGGTGAACCACTTTCCTTGGTGCGGGAGTTGGCCAGCTTTGACAACCCGATATAGTTGGATCTTCTGCTTGCGAGTGTTCTTGATTTGCATGTCCATGATGCAATCTGTGGTGGCCTGTTCCATGCAGTCTGGATTTAACTCAGTTGGTGTGAGTTGTTCTGCAATGTCCGAGGTGTCCGGTAGAGGTGGGAAGTAAGGACGAAGGCGATCCACATTGAAGACTGGGTGCAGACCAAGGAATGGTGGAATACTGAGCTCGAATGCATTGTTCCCTACGGCCTTGGTGATGGTGTACGGACCGTATCGGAGCGGGAGAAGCTTGCGGTGGGGTCCAGTGAGGCGCTCCTTCTGCAAATGTAGCCATACTTTGTCACCCACCTGGAAGTTGTGTGGCACCCGGTGTTGATCATGGCATTGCTTGTACTTGGCATTAGCTCTGTCCAATATATCATGAACCTGTTGGCGGATGTGTTGAATGCGCTCGATGAAGCTACTGGCTTTGTCAACTTCAGACTGGACATGAGCTGAATTGGCCTGAGCAGCTGCAAATGGCATGGCTACGTCAATGGGACATAGTGGCTGGAATCCCAAGCCCACCTGAAAAGGGCTATGGCCGATTGAACTGTGGAGAGCCCGATTATAACTATGTTGTACATAAGGGAGGCTCTCGTCCCATGTGCGTGGATGCTTTGAATTGTACATGCGCAGAATGTGTACAATCATTCTGTTGACGACCTCTGTCTGGCCATATGTTTGGGGATGGAAAGCTGTGGACTTGGTGAGCTTTGTGTCCAACATTGACCAGAGGCTGGACCAAAATGTGCTGAGGAACCTGCTATCTCGATCTGATATGATAGACTGTGGGATCCCAAAGTGCACCCACACTCGTTCAAAGAAAAGTTTAGCAGTGGCTTCTGCTGTGATATTCTTCTTGCAGGCCGCCATAATGGCCATCTTCGAGAATCTGTCAACGACCACAAAAACACAGTCATTTCCCTGCTTAGTAGAAGGAAAGCTAGACATGTAATCCATGGAGATGGATTCCCAAGGTCGACTAGGGGTAGGTAGAGGAGTATATAGGCCTTGCTTCTTGATGGTCGGTTTGGCAATGGCACAAGCAGTGCAGGATCTGATGTGCTTCTCGACATCCTTTCGAAGGTTCGGCCAATAGAAATAATTCTGCAGGATTGCTACTATTTTCTCGACCCCGAAATGCCTAGCAACTCGACTGTAGTGTGCTTCCCATATCATCTTGGCATGCTCGCTTGAAGGAACACAAAGGTGTCCCATGTGACATAAAAGTGCATCTTGGAGGTGAAAATTTGGAACTTGCGTACCCCCCAAGAGTGCCTTGTAAGTTTGGCCAAATTCTGGGTCACTCTCATAGAGAAGTGGCCAATCATAAGTCTCGTGCCCACAAGAGTTGAGCACAGTGGTGAGCGCCACGATCGGTGGTCGGCTGAGGCAGTCTGCAACATGATTGGTGCTACCCTTGTTATACTTGATGTTCAAATGAAACTGTTGCAGATATGTAGACCACTTCTGATGGCGATCATTCTGCAACTTCCCTTATGTCTATATGAACTGCAGGGGCCTGTGGTCTGTGTGGATGATTGTTTCCTTCCCCAAAATGTAATGCTTCCATTTTCGACAAGCTTGCACAATGGAGTACATTTCTTTGTCATATGTGGGGTACTTGCGAACTGTGTCAGACAATGTCTCACTGTGAAATGCCACTGGATGTCCCCGTTGAGTAAGAACTGCCCCAATAGCATAGTCAGAGGCATCTGTCTCGATCTCAAATGGCTGTTGCAAGTCTGGTAAAGTGAGCACTGGGGCAGAACAGAGGTGGTTTTTCAGTTCTGTGAACGCCTTCTGTTGAGGTTCCGACCAAAAAATTTTTGCTCTCGCTCCTCCCTTGGTGACTTGACTCAAGGGCCAAGTGATATGAGAGAATCCCAACACGAACCTCCAATAGAAATTAGCAAGACCCAGAAAGCTGCGAAGCTCTGTTATAGTGGTTGGGGCTGGCCAATCCCGAATGACTTGGATCTTGGCCGGATCCACATGCACCCCCCTTTCATCAATAATGTATCCCAGATATTGAACCTAGGTCATGCCAAAAGTGCACTTCTCCAAATTGGCACACAACTTGTGTTGCCGCAGTGTTTGGAGGACTTGTCTAATGTGGTGAAGGTGCTCTTCCTAAGTCTGGCTGAAGATCAGAATATCATCCAAGTACACCACTACAAATGAGTTGGTGAATGGCCGCAAGATGTCATCCATCATCCTTATGAAGGTGGCGGGAGCATTCGTCAACCCGAAAGGCATGACCAGCCATTCAAAAAGGCCTTCCTTGGCTTTGAAGGCAGTCTTCCACACATCGGAGGGTTCAATTGGTACCTGGTGATACCCAGACTTCAGGTCGATCTTGCTGAAATATTTTGCACCTTTGAGTTGGTCCAGAAGGTCATCAATCCGTGGGATTGGTGTTGGGCCTCAAAATAGTCTCTATTTTCACTCCATTATTCATCAATATCTTCACATTTTACCTTCATGTCACCTCCATTCCACCTCCATATCATTACATTCACCTCATTATTGGGTCATAACTATGTTTTTCCAAAGTTTATTAATTCTTAACATTTTAAAGTGAATTTATGGCTAAAACTTAGAAAATAATATGCTTATACTTATACCTAACAATTAGCATGAGTTTGTTGACATGTGTAGGCTCAAAGGAAGCTTCCAGGGCATCTTTATGTGGCCTTGAATGATCAAATTCGAATTTGATAAGATAAGCCTCATGGAAAAGATCATGGAGGAGATCATGGAGGATAGGGTTATGTGTCTAAGATGGTTGAGAAATGTATGGAACTAAAAGAGAGATTAGTGGATCATCATTATGAGTTTGTTATCTCATCTCATTGTATAAATAGGAGTACCTCCTCCATTCCAAGGGGAGGACTCTTAGAGCATTGTATCCAATTGATGATGGAATAGAATAAAGCTTCATTTTTCATATATTTTCATTATGTAGTTTTAGATGTAAATTGTGTTAATGTAGAATATGAATTTATGGAATTTATGTAGTTTTAGATATAAGTTTCCTTAATGTAGTATATGGAATAATTTGTCTTGTTCTTAAGAGAATTGAGCTCACTCTAAAAGGATGAGAGAAACATTTTATTTCATAATAGATTTTGTTTCATTTCATTGCTTAGATGTTTAAGGATTTGTTTGTGATTGATGAATGAGTTTTAAATTATAATCTTATCAACATGTGAGAGGATATCCAAGGGTCTAAGTTAGGCTCTCTCTCTATTTGATTTGCATGATAATTGAAATTCATTCTTTTGCTTTTAAGTTTCAAGTAATTTCATTTCTTATGCTTATGAATGGATCTTAGTTTAGTTTGGATTAGTACATGAGAGGACAATCAAAAGACTAAGTTAGTCTTTCTCTCTCTTTGAATCTGAACAACAATTAAAGTTCATTCTCTTGTCTTTATTTCAAGTTTCTGGTTTTATGAATGATTTCTCTATGATACTGTAGGGAAGGACAACCAGGACCTCCTTAGTTAGGAGCCTCTTCCCTTGCATATTATATTGAATCATAAATAATTTAGTTAGACATAGAGTTAGTTGCCTACTCTTGCATATATATTGCTGGCACCATCACAAGCTCACGAGTTTCCCTGGTCGATAATTTAATGCAGCAATTTGTTCAAATAAATTGCCCAACAATTGGGTACCTATTCCGGACAGTGATCTTGTTCAGCGCCTGATAGTCAATACAGAGTCTCCACGTCCCATCCTTCTTCTGTACCAACACGATCGGGCTCCCACAGGGCGATGAACTTGGTCTGATGTGACCTTTCTGCAACAGCTCTTGAATCTGCCTCTTGATTTCATCATTCTCCAAAACAGAGCGCCGATAGATCGGTCCATTAGGTAGCGGCGCACCTGGGGTCAGATCAATCGGGTGCTTGACCTGACAGTGCAGAGGAACCCCTGTGGGTGAGGTGAATATGTCCCCGTACTCTTCCACAACCTTATCCATTTGTTGTTGTTGTGCAGAGGAGCCCTGTCTGGAGGTCGTGGCCACAGTCTTCTTCTTGCCCTGGGGGCGGATCATCAGGAAAACGAATTTCCTGGTTTGGGAAATGAGCTTACTACATTGTTTTGCAGTAACCAAAGAGATAGCGGCAGGAGGTGGTACCTCTGGTATCCCGTACAACTTATTTCCCAAAGTAACAATAACAGCACGAGGTCGAGACTCATACACAGCATGACGCTTCCACAAGTATGGTTGTCCTAATAATACATCAGAAACATCAATAGGAGCAACGTCACATAATACCTCATCCGTGAAGGGTTTCATGCTATAGGGAAGGCGACACTGCTGGCTGACGCGAAGATCTCGTCCTTGGTGAAGCCACCCGATGGTGTATGGATGTGGGTGAGCCGTGGTCGGCAAGCCCAACCGCTTCATGGCGTCTGCTGAAATGAGGTTCTTTTGGCTCCCATTGTCGACAATGAACTGTACAGGGGAGCCCTTTACCCACATCTGGGAGTGGAAGAGACGTTCCTCCTCCTCTCGATCTTCCGGTTCCTCCTTCTGGACCTTTGTAGTGGCAACAGTGGCATTGGGCTCCGCATCAATAATCTGTTTCCCTTTTTCATTCCCCTTTTCAGGTTCTGATTTGGAGTCAGAGCATGCATCTGACTCAGAAGCCCTCATCTCGGCCACTAGCGACTGTTTGGCCCGACACTCACTTGTGTTGTGAGTGGAGCTCTTATGGAACTCACACCACTTTCCCGTGTCCTTCTTTGGCTTTGCGGTGTTGTTCTTTTCTTGTGGCTTCAATGAGTTGTCTTTAGCCGCCATGCCTTGGCTCGGTCCTTTGTTCTGCGGTTTGGAAGCACCTTTCCCTTGCTTTTGATTCGCAGATCCAAAGTCTTGCTTCTTCTGCTTGAATTTCTGCTCAATCTTGGCAGCATATCGGTATGCCGTACCAAGCGAGGAGATGTCAAGGAACTCCATTTCCTCCTGAATGTATTTGTGTAGACAACTGCGATACTTTAACACTAGATGTTTCTCTGAATCTTTGATACCTAACTTTGTGCGCAGGGTATGAAACAGATTCGTCAGCTCATGCACATCTTGATCCCTTTATTGTCGCAGCGTGGTCCATTGTATGTACTTGTCCTCATAGCTCCCCACGGGATAGTACTGTTCCTTGACGGCGTCTCAGAAAGAATTCCAAGTTAGTACAGCCGAGAACAGAGAGGGTTCTGTCTGGTCCTTGTTCTCACAGTAGGTTTCCCACTAGTCCTTAACATGAGGGGTAGCTTTGAGGAGTGCAAAAATAATCTTCTCCCGGTCTGAAAAGTCACGAACCGAGAAATATCCTTCTAACAGATTCAACCATATATCTAGAACATCTGCGTCTATTTGACCCTCAAATATGGGAATGTCAAAATTTACTTGTACCTTAAAAGGAGTCGCGCCTCCAGAGTGGCTGCTGGATGCAGATGCGCCGCCGGTGGGTAGCCGTTGAAGGATCTGAGCAAAGTTATACATCATCACGTTCCTTTGTCTTTCGAGGGCCTCCTCGAGCAATATTTTTATAGGATCTCCTGCTCCCTCATCTTTCTTTTCGTCCCCCATGGGCGTCCGTCGAGGTTTGTGAGGCTGATCTTGCAAAGGTTCCACCAGATCGAGCCCTAGCTCCTTATACCCCGACCTCGTTGGGGACATGCAAAGAAGGATCGAGAAAAAGCAGACCGCTCTGATACCACTCATCCGGATTTATGCAGGAACGCAACAGAATAAACATATAAACAGAAATACAGAGATGCAGCGGAAATAACACTTCATTTCATTAATATCAAAGAACTGAAATTTGCTTACAGACAGAATGGAAATAAAACTAGCTAGGGCGCTGGTAGCTATCTCTGAGAAGAGATGCGGCGGCTACAGGCCTCTGAACTGAGTTACAATGAGGCTCGAGGGCCTATTTATCATTTAGAAACAATGGGAAATCCTAAACAGCCAAAACCCTAACCCTAGGAGATGAAGCGCCAAAACTATGGGCCCCGTTTGGGTAAATTGGTGTTTGAACTTCCCAGGGGCGTAACTTTGGCATACGATCTCCGTTTGACGCGTACCATACCTCGTTAGAAAGATCTATCCGAGGACTACAAATTTGGAACGAGCAACATCGGTCCATGGACCCATGTTGCTCTCCGCTTTCCCAAAAAACGTCGTTTCGGGCCTCAAAACGGCTCCGGAAGTTTAGGACCCGAAAAACTGCTAAAAATAGTAAACTGTGCCGAAACTGAAAAACTGAAATAGACAATGGTGGAGCCCCAAGTGGAATAGGCGGGTGACCACCAATATCCACCTGGATCAATCTTCCACTTACCAAAACATATACCCTTGCCACTCTTAGACTTAAAATCTGAGATTTTGGATCATAAATCAATAGTAGGATATATACCCTCCACATCAATAATTTAAGATATTTTCTAAACAAAAATTACCATGAAAATTACCTATTAGAGGCTTCCCATTATCCTCCAAAACCTATTCCAAAACCTCTTCTCCTAACAACACTTTTGCCTGATTCTTATTTTGTTTGGGACACTTCTTGTTCTTCATTAACCTCTTATGATTTAGAAATTCTATATTAGAATCCAGTCCTCTCATATTGTTATTTATCACTTCCAAATACATGCCTCTTTTTCTTATCTATATACCATGAACAACACTATTAAGAGATTGATCATCTCCCCTCTCTTCTGGTGATGGAGAATACTATTCTCCCTCTACTTGAACTATGGTAGTTTGTTGCCCTATAGAATCCTTTTGGACATTAGCATAAGGTAAATTAACAACTTCATCACCAAAAATTTTCTTGTATCGTGTTTCCACTAGATTCATGGTTAATATCCACTCATGGTGGGTTATACCTAATATTAACACCTTAAATGATCAAGAAAAATCCATCCTCTTAACTTCCTAGGAAATTTTTACCTGCCTTTCTCCATTGATCCATATTCTCCTCCCAAAAATCAAAACCCCACATGGAATAAGTTCATGTCACTCTAAGTTATAGGTATTTTGGTTTCTCCTTTACCCACCTTTATCTAGTGAGAAAAATATTTGTATTCCCCCATAGGGATCTTCTAAATAATGCATCAAATGAATCTTGTTATCTTCGATTATTCCCCCCAAAAATTAAATTAATGTTTTTTCTTCTTTCAATTAGGATCATAAATAGAGAAAAATAACAAAAATATTGAATTATCTACCTTATCATTTGATTATGAAGAGTTTCTTCCTTCATAATACGATTTGATAGTGGTCGAAGAACAAAAAAGTGGGAATTTTTATATTTTTTCTTATTTTAGAAAACTTGAGAATAAAAAACCCTATCATTCAGTTGTGCAGAGTTTTCTCCTTCATGGTAGTATCTAATGGTGGAGAAAAAAAACATAGGAATTGTCATATTTTATTTATTTACATTTTCCAAAGAAAACTTTTCATCTTTTAATCAAAGATTGGATGAAAATTACATTGATAATGTGCTTAAGAGACATACATTTCATCAAAATTTCATGTTAGTCCCATTAAAAAACCATCATCTCTAGAAAATATAACCAAGAACATCCTAAATTACCCATTCATACATTTTTCTTAAAATACAAAGAAAGAAGACCAAAAATGTATGTCAAAGACTAATGAAGAAAATAATCCTTGATCTTTTCATTTTCCCCTTTCTTTTGATTTTCAGTTCATCATCAAAAGAAGGGTCCATGAGGATTAATTATAATCATAATTTAGATTTATAGGATTCATGTGGAGTTCAAACTCCTTGCTATGATTATATTTTTCAAATTCATGAAGTCTCTCCATTCCTTTTAATAAGGCTTCATCAAAATCTACCACCCTTTAGGAATGAATCTTGAATATTCTTTTCTTCTCTATCTTCTAACAAATTATTTTATTCCTCAATAAAAATTATGTATTTTATCTTCTAGAAATTATTATCTGTTGATTTCTTTCATGTCAAATTTTTTTATCATCCAAGAATGATTTCTTGTAGAATTAATCAATTTTTCATTTTGGTTTATATCATTCATCCCTTTTAGATGAACCCTTGTCTAGGGACAAGAATCTTAAATATGTCTTGTTTGCTGCAAAATCTAATATTGAAAAGTTGTATTATCATAATCTAAAACCCAATTCCATCTAAAAAATTCCCTTTTAGTATCATTTTTTCCAATAGATGCTAGAATATGTTTATTAATAAGTAATAAATCATATATGAAGACCCAAGCTTGTCAATTCTCATATGAACCTAGCAATTAACAAGCAATTAGTCTAACAACTTATAGATTAGTGAATGAATGCACAACTATGTTCTTATCATTAAATAATGGAAGAAAAAACATAACCAATCTCACAATAAAAATGGCACAACAAATTCTTCCCAATCAAATAAATTCATCATTAAAATATTTAGAACCTACTTGGGCTCCCATATTGGGATAATGGACCAAATAAGGAAATATATGTACAAAAAATAGATATGATCCAAATAATTAATATGTTGGTTGATCTAGATCCCCATTCTTCCCCCTTACTCCGACCTAACACAATAGAGTATCACACTCCTCATTAATATTCCTCTGTCAATCTTGTGTTGCTATATGGTGTGTCATATCCTCTCCCTAACCTTGTTTTTATAACTTTACATTGAGTTAAATTTGTAACCTTAATATCCAAAGTGATTGACGTTCAAGATTAAATCTTGCCTCACTTATTATTAAGGGCTGAGATTAAAACATAATTACTAAAGTAAATACTTTACTTTTTGTAATCTTTCTTTATCTCAAATAGCCAACATTACCATTATGTGTTTTTACTAATTTAAAACTTAGGCTAAGTTACAAATGCAACTTGCTTATATTATAGAAAGTGTCTAAGAATATATTGGTTGACCTCCACACACCTAGACACTTAGGCTTGTGTAGTACCAACCTGAGATACAAATATCAACACTCCCTCCTAGTGAGGGAGGTACTTCTTCCCAATGGAACTAAATTTAATCTAGGAACTACATATAATTTCATGGATACTCCCTCCGAACTTGAAGCCTTCAAGTCTTAGTCCCATTGTCTTGGTTCCTAGAATCCTCCTACTCTTGAACATCATATAAGGTCATCTCATATCGAGAGACCTTCTTAACATAATTGGAGGAATCTATAAAATTCTCATCCCCTCCTAAATTTCAAGGTTGACTCCCTTTGAGTTACTCAACCTTTAAAACTACCTACTCCTTGTGTTATGTCACTACTCTTCTTCTTTCCATTACTTAAATAGCCTAACCCTTTAGCCTATAGATGTTTCTCTCTCCAAATTGAATGATATGTACCTCATCAAAGCTATTGGAAATACTGAGAGTGGGGTGAATCACTATTTATTTTCAATTGTTAATTTTTTCCAGTTAGATTATTCATAATTAAAAACAGAGAGGTGTGTAATAATAATATTATTAAGGATTAATAAGAACTTCAATCATTTTTAAAATAATTGAGTACAATATATGTGTGAGGGCACCAACCCTTCAATTAAGTAGTCACCAACCTGTTGCCAAGCACCAACTTGGACTTTGATGAGGCTTCGACCTCTAGGGCTTCGACCCTATATTTTCAAGGCACCAACATTGTGTTTAGTGGCTCCTACCCCAAGGACACCAATCCTTTAGACTTCTTTAGATGTGATGTACTTACATGAGTGTTTTCAATAAATTTATTCATTGTTTAACCAATAAGCTCCAAGATTGTGCTTGACTGTCCAATTTATGTCTCCATCATTTACTGCATATGTCCTCACAGTAGGATTGATGATGCCATCATAGTAATTGAATTACTAAATTGTAATCTTTAGAAAATAGAGCTACTGTACTAGTAGCAGTCTTCTGTAATGATGATCGTGCTCCTTTAAGAGACTGTTCTCAAAGTCTGAGATCCTAAAATGAGGTTTCATACACAAAACGAGGTGCAGAGATAAGGTGCTACAGAAAACCCAAGGTCTGTTCCTATAGTGGTTTATATTGATTCGAAATTGCAGAGATGTTACAGGTCTGAAGTTTCATAACTACGGTTCTGTGGTTTTGTAATAAAGAAACAGGTATGAGGTCTATGATTGAAGGTTTGTGGTTAGAGGCATACGACCACAGGTCCGATCAACCAGGCTTAGGTAGTTGTACAAGCTGTCCTTATCAAAAGATCCAAGTTTCTATGAGAACTTGGTCTAGTCTGGCTAGATTCTGATCACTGTAATCAAGAAGAACCACTGTAATCTTCAAGAATCCAAGCCAAAATATCACTGAGAAACCCTTATAAAAAATGACCTTTTCTCTTCCTTCTTTCGTTCACGAGTTGTGAACAATTATTTTTCTTTTCTGTGTTGTTGACCGAGTTAAAGTGTGAGAAAATGAATCTCAGACTATATATAAATAGGATTCTTTGTAATGACAACCGAAAAGCCACGTCCATGTTTGGAGGCCAACATGAGTAGGCTAGCACAGGTCGGCTGGCCAAAAAATAATATTTTTCTAACTTAAAATTCATTGTCTTTCAAAACGCTTGGAGTTTCAGGCTGAGTAATAGCTCATTGGAAAGGAAAAATTATGATCGTCAATATGGTGAAGGTCTCATAAAAAATTATGCCTCCAAGATAGAGAAAAATAATTCTTAATGTGACTAGTCATTTATTTGTACATAAATGGAGGTAGGACATAATGTATTAAGATTTTTTATGGTTTGATTATTCATCATGCCATAGTTATATATGTCTTCATGTAGTATTCCATCATCTATTATCTGGTCCGTCAACAAGTATGTTCATTCATTCATCCTATTTCCATCAATGACAACTTGGATTAATAATCTCCCCCTTTCTCATTAGATGGAATTATTTTTCTTCTCTCCCCCTTTGACATCAATGGCAATGGGGTGCCAATGTGATCCCCTTGACATGTTGCTCCCCCTATCATTTTGTTCCTCTTGAGATTTTGCTTGATTTAATGTGATGCAAGAGCAATGACCCCCATCTTTTGGCGAAGATACTCAAATGCTTCTCGTGGAAGGGGTTTTGTAAATATATCTGCAATTTGTTCTTTTGTATTGACGTATTGCAACTTGATATTTTGTTCAGCAACTTGTTCTCGAAGAAAATGGTATTTGATTGGAATATGTTTGGTCTTTGAGTGCATCACCAGATTTTTTGAAAGACTGATGGCACTAGTGTTGTCACAAAAAATACTAATTGGTTGCTTAGTTTCTATGTTGACATCCTTCAAGGCTTCCTTCATCCATAGAATTTGTGTACAACAATCAGCAGTAACTGTATATTCGGCTTTAGTTGTAGAAAGAGATATAGATGATTTCTTTTTGCTGAGCCAAGATACAAGACAATCTCCCATAAAGAATGCATTTCCACTGGTACTTTTTCGACCATCCACGCTTTCGACCCAATTATCATCAGAGTAAGTTGTCACAATAAGAGTCGAAATCTTAGGATACCAAAGACCGAAATCAGTCGTTCCTTTCATATATCTGAGAATTCTCTTCACAACTGCTAGATGGGTGTTAGGAATTACTGTAGAAATAAAATATTTACCTAGAGAATAATACACATACAAAACCCAACAACAAATCACATAAACATAAACACAATGTTTAACCAGGAAAACCCCAAATCTGGGGAAAAACCAAACCAATGAAATTTCATTAACCATTGGCCAAAAAACCCTGGCCAATCCGGTCAAGTGAGCCTTCACCACTCACCTCCAGGCCTACCTTACAATGAAGTATTCCCAACCTCTTATAGGCTCCATTACATGTAATACCATGGGCCAAAACCATGGGTGCACAAAACCATGTGCCCAAAAACCACTACTATCTACCCTAGTTAACATTGACTCTACCCCGAGTCATGTTTACCTAACAATTCCCCTCTTAAACTTGACTTGGGGATTATTGACTAAATCCAGCCAAACCTACTAAATGAGACAACACTGCTCACTCTAGCTCTTCCCCCCTCAAATTTTTACCCAGGGTAATTGTAAACTTGACATCCCCCCTATCACCTAGGTCTAACCCAGACTTTACCAGAGATTACCCAAGGGTACGCATGCCATACCAGGTCTTACACAGTATGCCCATTTACATGTAAAAAATTAACTCCATTATAATAATATTTTTTTGTTTCATTGTTTCTCTTTGTACATATGAAATCAATGTCCATATAAAAAGAACCCATCTACCAGATTACATGGGTCACCAGCCTCTGTAACCGCCAGTCCTCTAGGAGTTCTCTTCAGATACATGGTTCATCAATTAATTAATCCACGTGCAAACATCCTCTCATCTATGAATTTCTCGAACCAACTTCTTATTACTGCTAGTCGCCAGATCTGAGCTGTGGCAGCACCATTGTTCTCTTTATCCATTGAGAAACCCTCCATGGAATTTCCCATGGAATCAATCAATTGGATATTTCCTATTTCCTAGAAACACCATGCTCCGTATGGCCAGATCTGCAAAAGGCTGCATTGATTTCTCCATTCACAGGCCAATAAAACCCTTGGCTACAAAAGCGTCCCTTTGAAGCCAAATATGGCTATGATACCATTTGTTAGGAATTACTACAGAAATAAAATATTTACCGAGAGAATAATACACATACAAAACCCAGCAACAAATCACATAAACATAAACACAATGTTTAACCAGGAAAACCCCAAATCTGGGGAAAAGCCCAACCAATGAAATTTCATTAACCATTGGCCAAAAAACCTTGGCCAATCCGGCCAAGTGAGCCTTCACCACTCACCTCCAGGCCTACCTTACAATGAAGTATTCCCAACCTCTTATAGGCTCCATTACATGTAATACCATGGGCCAAAACCATGGGTGCAAAAAACCATGTGCCCAAAAACCACTACTATGTACCCTAGTCAAGATTGACTCTACCTCGAGTCATGTTTACCTAACAATGGGATTGTTTAGGACTTGACTGAAATCTTGCTACCATTCTTACTGCTTGCATAATATCTAGTATTGTAGCAGTTAATTATAGGAGAGCTCCAATTATTGGCCTGTAAAGAGTTGCATCTATGAGAGCAGTATCATCATCTTTACTTAATTTACAATTTGTGGTCATCAATGTGCTCATTGGTGCACAATATTCCATCCCATATCTTTTGAGCATGTCCTTAAGATATTTTGCTTGAGATATAAACATGCCTGCAAAGGTTTGAGATATTTGTAGCCCAAGAAAGTAAGACAGCTCGCCAGTAATTGAAATTTTGAATCTTTTGGACAGATTTAGAGAAAATTCATGGCTTATCTCATCATCATTGCTAGCAAATATTAGATCATCAATGTATACCAGAGTGATAAAAAATTTTTCCTTGTCCATCTCCATGTAGAGATTGCTACCTGCTACTCCCTTTTTGAAACCTTCTTGTAGTAGATAGTGATCCAACTTTTCATACCATGTTCTAGGGGTTTGTTTTAATCCATACAAGGCCTTTTTTAGCTTGCATACAAACTCCTTCCCTTCAGCAAGATAAAATCCTTTTGGATTCTCCATGTAAACTTCTTCCTTTAGATCTCCATTCAGGAATGTTGATTTTACATCCATTTGATAAACCTTGAATCCTTTTGAGCAAGTAAATGCCAAAAACATTCTTATGGCTTCCAATCGAGCTACTGATGCAAAGGATTATTCGAAGTCAATTCCTTCAATTTGCGAGTATCCCTTGCAGACAAGTCTGGCTTTATTTATGATGATTTGTCCATCCTCATTCATCTTGTTTTTGAATACCCATTTTGTTCCAATTATATTTTTATCTTTTGGGAGAGGTACCAGCTCCCAGGTCTCATTCTTTTTGATTTGAGGCATTTCTTCTTCCATGACCTTTATCCAATAAGGATCTTTGCTTGCTTGAGAAAAAAATTCAGGTTCTATTAAAGATAATAGAGCAACATCATATTTTCTTGGAGTGTTTGTCATCCTTCTTCGAGTTTGAATTCCTTCATCTATACTCCTGATAACCTGTTCTTATGGATGATGTTTTTGAATAAATTTGATCTTAGAAGGAGTTTGTGAAGGTTTAGTTTGAGGTTCTCCATCCTCCTCTTCTTTTTTAGGTTCTTCTTCTTCACTTTCTTCAAGGAAAGACTCAACTTCATGATCTTCAATTCTCTTTTCTGGAAGGCCTTCATAAATCTTCACATCAATGCTTTCCACTATTTTCAGTAGATAATTGTTGTAACATTTGTAAGCTTTTCTCCTTGTGGAGTATCCAAAAAATATTCCTTCGTCAATCCTACAATCAAATTTTCCTGGTGAGTCATCATTTATTTTTATGAAGCATTTGCTTCCAAAAATCCTGAAATATTTGACTGAAGTAGGTATTCCTTTCCATAATTCATAAGGATTCTTTTCATTATTTGGTCTTAGTTGAGTTCGATTTAAGGTATAAACTGTTGTCCCAACTGCTTCTCTCCAAAATTTTGGTTACAAATAAGCTGCTAGTAGCATTGTCCTTTCCATTTCTTGAATGGTTCGGTTCCTTCTTTCAAATACTCCATTTTGCTTGGGTGTCCTAGTAGTAGAGAGTTATCTTTCGATTCCATGCTCGTTATAGAATTCATCAAATTATTTTGAGGTGAATTCTCCTCCTCTATCCGTTCTAAGACATTTAATCTTAGAATCTTTCTCATTTTCAATGAGAGGTTTAAGATTCTTAAAACATTCAAATGCTTCAGATTTATATTTTGTGAAAATACCCACATCATTCTAGTATAGTCATCAACAAATAGAGCAAAGTACCTTTCACCTTGAAGAGCTGGAGTTCTAGTTGGCCCACATAAATTTGCTTGAATGATTTCCAGAGGTTTTGATGTTGAGATCTCCTTAGTTTTGTGGCTAGTTCTGGTTTGCTTTCCATGTTGGCATGGGCCACATATAACTTGATTTGGCTTGAAATTTTTTGGAATGTCCCTTACTGCATTAATTTTGATGATGTTGACCAAGTTATCAAAACTTGTATGCCCCAATCACTTATGCCATAACCAACTTTCATCTATTTGGCTTAAGTAACATTTATCTCCTTGGATTTTATTAAGAATGTAGACATTATCTGGTGTTCTTACTCCTTTTGCCACAAGTTCTCCTGAGGATGAGTCTCTTATTTCACAATTTTTAGTACTAAAGACAGCATTATGTCCTTGGTCACAAATTTGGCTAACACTTAAAAGATTGTGTTTGAGTCCTTCTACCAGCAAGGTATTTTGAGCCTTTCCTTGTCCATTGACAAGGGTAGTAGTTCCTTTTCCAATGATTTTAGCAGATCCACTTCCAAAGGATACATTTCCATTTTTCTTGTCCAATGAGACAAACTTATTTTGGTCACCTGTCATATGTCTTGAGCATCCACTATCCACGAACCAATGATTTTCCTCACTATGAGCACATAGAGCTAGGCCACATTTATCTGTTTTGAGATTTATGCTTTTAGCTTCTTCTCCTTTGAGAGGAAAATTTTGTTCATTACGATCATAATTATTCATAATAAGCAAGGCAGATCAACCTTAGCCAAAGGATCAAAGGAATTGTGAGTTTGTATTTGTCCTTTCTCTTTATGACCACCTGGTTTGTTTGTTTGATCTTTTAATCTTGGTGCTTCATTCTTATGAGCCTTGCAATGCTTATCTTGATGCCCAAAGTTTTTACAATAGTAACAATACCCAAGAAAAATAGTTTGGTACCTGTTGTAATAGCCATAGCTTGAATCAACATTCTTCCTTGGAGTTGATCTTTCTTCAATTCTTGGTTTTGAGATGGGCCTTTGTTCCTGACGAGATGAGTTTTCTTCTTTTGGATGGCAAGAGAGTATGTCGGCATAACTCCTTGCATTATTCTTTGTACTTGATGATTCTCCTTTGAAACCAATTCCAGATTTGTCATGTTGAGGTTTTTGAGTATTAAGAATGTTATCAAGTGCTTGAGAGCTTTTCCAACTCCTTTTGACTTGCTCCAATTCCTTTCTTAGAGATATTATTTCGGCTTTACGTTTTTCACAGATATCAAGAATTCAGTTAGCTCATTGTTCAAGAATTCTTCCCTTCTTTTTGCTTCCTCTTTTTCTATTAATAGTTGCATGCATGTCAGTTCCAGTGGAGACCCAATTGAGACAAAGGTTAAATGGAATTTAACTTTCAGTTGTGATATTAGCAGGATTCCCATGATACTGTGTGCAGTTGAGGAAGGTTGAAATTCCTAAAGAACAGGGATTGCATTCATCAGGAATTGTGTGAGCAAGGAAGGATTGCATTCATCAGGAATTTCCTGAGGAAGGCAAGCTGAAGATGAGCTGATAATTGGCTAAGTGTTGGCCTAATTTTGTTTGGATCAATGTGAGACAATAGGCAGATTGTAGGAGACTCTTGTGAGAAGAGTGCATTGTAATTGTTTCATGATTCCTTGTGGAATATACAATATATGATAGAGGGGTTTTGAGCAGTAATTCTTCCTCGGGAAATTACCCCTGTAAATTATCTGTGTTGTGGTTTGATTTGATTCCTTCTTTTCTTATTGTGATTGGCTATTGTGTTTAATTTCAGCAATTGATTTGAAGAAGGATTCACTATATAGCTTTAGTACGTGGCTTGATCGGAAGGATTCACTATATAGCTTTAGTACGTGGCTTGATCGGATTGATTATATCCGAGGTCAAGATGGATCTAGAGTGGCTTTAACTCAGTCAAAATAAAATAAAATAAAATAAAAATCACTCCAAAAAGAGATTTTCACCTCGAGAGGGGGCTTGATAGATCCCAAGTTAAGATAGATCTAGGGTGGTTTTAACTCACTCAAAATAGAATTTAAAATTTAAAATAAAAATAACAAAGTAATGTTGTTGAGAACTTCTGGAAACATGTGTATTTTGATTGAAGAGCCCGATGTTTCGTGTGAGGAAGAAGTTTAATCCATCTTAACTATTGATCTAGCAAGAGTATCAAATCTTTTTTTACTCTAAAAGAGGTTTTCATATCAAGATATTTGATCTCTCTGGGCGCTTGGTAGATCCAAGTTAAGATAGATCTAGGTTGATTTAATTCCCCCCTTTAAATAGGCTACATTCCACATGAATACCATGGGTTCTCAATACCATGGGCCAATTATATTTTTATTATTATTTCATTATTTTTGTTTTATAATGAAAATGTTTATATTACATTAATCTTTTTATTTAATTTTATTTTTAAATTTTTATTTTATTTTGTTCTATATCTAATTTGACTTAGTCAAAATGTTAAAAATTACATTACAACATCTCTGCCATATTGGGTTTCCATATTGGGTTGCGGGGAAATTAAACAAACTTAGATCCATCCTAAATGTGGAAATTAAATTAAATAAAAAAATTAATATAATATAATGTAAACATTTTAACTGGGCTAAATAAAATATAAAATAACAAACCTAGATCCAACTTAACTATGGATCTACCAAGGGTCAAGAGGGATCAAATCTATTTTTACTCTAAAATAAGTTTTCATATAAGAGATTTGATCCCCTCCATTTTTGGTAGATCCTTGGTTAAAATGGATATGATAAGTCATTTTTATTTTTATTTTGATATTCTATTTTATTTTGAGCTTGTTAAAATGTATACATTACATTACATTAATTTTTTAAATTTTATTTTAGTTTTAATTTTTTTTTTTTTTAATGTAATTTGACTTAGTCACAATGTTAAACATTACATTATGGGAGCAAAAGTAACTCTACAAGAAAAAATGACCTATGGTATTGAGAATCCATGATGTTGACCCATGGTATTCATGTGGAATATAACCTATTTAAGAGAAGGAATTAATTAGCCTAGATCCATCTTAAATCTTGATCTATTCAGGATCATGAGGATCAATTCTCTTAGATTTACATCTCAAGAGATTTAAAATAGATAGAAATCAATTCTTTGAACTTTGCATTTCAAGATGAATCTAAGACATGGAATGTGATTATTGCATCCATTATGAAAAAATTGTCATGTGATGTGATTAAGGTTTTTAGGAATTTTGACGGGGCTCTGAAACTACGGATAGTTTTAAGTTCGCCGACTTCATTGAATGGAAGATCAATATTTTTAACTTTTATCCCATCCTAACTTTTTCTCTAAAACGCCTATGAAAATACCACTCACAACAACAATAGGTTAGGGTTTATTCGCATCAATTATAATGCATTTTTCGACTGCATTATATACCTTATATTTCTAATTAAATTAAATTTTGAAATATACTAAGTTTTTTTTGGGTTTATATGTAAATAATTTTTGAAATTTTTTAAAATAAAAATAAGTTATTTTAAGTTGTGAATAATTTTGTAGAGTTATTGTTTATATAGTTTTGGATAAATGGTGATTGGATGTTCTCTTAAGGCACTTCTTAATGTGAAATTACTGTTAAGGCACTCTTAATGTGAAGTCACCAATTCAATTCTCCACATTTATTAAGATGATATATTAGACATAATGAAAATATAAACTTACCAAGCTTTAAAAAAAAAAAAAAATAGCATTATTAACCAACCAAAAACCTGTGAAAAGCCAGATTAATTGATTAATTTGGGGGAGTTTGGAATTTCTTTTTTGTCCAAACTTCTTGGTACAGTAAGAAAATAACACTGAGAGATGCATTTTTAGACTGCATTGTGGACCTTACTCTTATACCACTCATTAAATTAAAGTAAATTAGTTTGAAATATATCACCTATAATCAAATTAAATTATTATAGCCAGTGAAAGCTTGTTTCCTTACGGACCACCAATTGGTTAATTTATTATAGTTAGTGAAAGCTTGCCCCCTTACAAACCACTAGTAAATTATCGTGGTTTTCTTTGAATGATGATTGTTAAGTTGCCAATAACTTTACATAATAGCTAACGAAAAACCTTTTCAAAATCAGATTCTTCAGTTTGCGTAACTTTATTTTATAATTGGATGATTAGTTTATTTTTCCCTGTAAAACAATAGTGTTTGACAATACAAAATTAAAAGATAAAACAATTTAGTTTTAAATCAAATAACAATAATGTTTGACAATAAAAAATTAAAAGATAAATAAATTTAGTTTTAAATCAATCTAATATTTATAAGAATTTGAATTGGTAAATTTCTAAAACAATAGTGTTTGACAATACAAAATTAAATAATAAATTAATTTAGTTTTAAATCAATTTAATTATTTAATATTAGATTAATATTTATAAGAATTTGAATTGGTCAATAATATTTAAACAATGCATTCATTTACATTCAAACTTTCATAGATCTTAATTATATTTTATTTAAATTTAAATTAATTTAATATATTTTATTAGTAATATTTTAATTTATAAAAAAGTTATTTAAAAAATTTATTACATAATTATTTAAAATAAATTTAATTACTAATTTTTTTATTGAATTTTAAATTATTTTTATATCATAGAAAATAAAAATGATTTTTATATCAAAATTTAATACACAATTATTTGCAATAAATTTAATTATTATTATTTTATTAAATTTCAAATAATTTTTATATCATAGAAAATAAATAACGACTTTTCTATCTATATAACTTATGTTTTATATTGAATTTTTAACTGGATTAAAAACTCAACACATTCCAAATTAATTTTTTTAAAACCATGGGTTAAATATTCAATAGTTTTTTAATTAACATTTTAACAAATTAAGACTTCTAATAACAAGAATTAGTATGTCTATGGGGTTTTGGATATATGGTGTCGTCATCAGGTGCCTGTTCAATTCCTTGCCCTAATCGGGGTGATATATTGGACATGATGAAGATGTAGTACAACCAAGCTTATAGAAAAAAATAACAAGAACCAGTATGGATTCATCTTAAATTTGTATTAATCAAGCGCCGAGAGAGATTTGATCCCTCTCATCACTTAGTTGATCTCAAGTTAAAATGGATCTAGACTGTTTATAGCTCAAAATCTCATCATTGCATCTCAATGTTTACCACAATCAATGTGAAGTCATTGATCGATGGTTCTAATTTGTTGGAGGAAGGCGAGGAAAGGAGCGAGATCAAAATCTCAAATACGGACATGGTTTTTTTTTTTTGTAAAGAAAGTTTCAGATATGAAAATTGTTGGTTTGTGCAAAAAATTGATGGTGTTGTGATTGCCCCACCCTTTCATTGCAAAAACCATTTTCATATCTAGAATTTTCTCTACAAAAACCATGTTTGCATATGAAATTTTGATAAGGCTTCTTTGCTCACTTTCTTCCAACATATTAGAGCCATCAATCCATGACTTCCAAAAATCCCAAATGAATCCCCTTCCTCATCTTCCCCAATCCTCTTTTTGTTGCCCCTCCAATTTTTCATCCTCATCTTGTAAATTCCCACATTGAACTCAGGAATCTTTCATAGAAATTGTAAGTCGATTGATCAACCATAGCCTCCTATACACCAATTATAATCACTCCCCCATTTCTCAAAAGGGGGTTCAATTTAATCTAACCTATCACTTCTAGAAAGGCCAAACACATTACCAAGTTTCATTGTCTCAACATAAAGTGAGGGCTTCTTATATTTTTTAGAAAATACCAAAGGTCACTTATTAAAATGTTGGAATTTCCATTTCCCTTTACAATTATTTTCATTATTTGTGATGGTGCATATCCATTATGAAAAGGCGTAGAGATATTCCTCTATAAAGATCTTAATTAAGCATGGGAATAGTCTATGTATGTGGATGCAATAGGTAGTGCTACATCAATAGGACCTCATGGTTGAATCCCAACCCCACCTGAAAAGTGTTGTGGTTGGTCAAGCTATGGAGTGCTTTGTTGTAGTTGTGTTAAACATAGGGAAGACTTTCATCCCATGTGTGTGGATGGTTGGAGTTTTACATACACAACATATGCACAATCTTCCTATTAAGGGGATCCTTTTTGGAATTTCTGGAAGTCATTGATCAATGGCTCTAATTTGTAGGAGGAAGGCGAGGAAAGGAGAATGAACAAAGTCTCAAATACAAACATGGTGTTTTTTTTGTAAACAAATTTCCAAATATGAAAATGGTTGCTTTGTACGGAAAAAGGGTGGGGTAATCACAAAAAAATTGATGTTGTTGTGATTGCCCCGCCCTTTATTTTCACAAACCATTTTCATATCTAAATTTTTTCCTACATAAAACATGTTTGTATATGAAACTTTGATATCACTCCTTTACTCACCTTCCAACATATTAGAGTCATCAATCCATGACTTCTAGAAATTCCAAAAGAAAGCTCCATCCTCATCTTCCACAATCCTCTTACTTCTACCACTTCAATTTTTGAGCCTCATCTTGCAAAGCCCCATGTTGAACTCATGAACCTTTCATAGAAATTGTAAGTCGACTAATCAACCGTAGCCTCCTAAAACATTAATATATAGCCCTCCCACATCGCTCAAACGGGAGTTCAAAATAATATAACCTCTCACATATAAAGGCCAAAGACATTTCCAAATTTCACTATCTCAACATAAAGTGGGGGCTTCCTATCTTCTGTAGGAAAGACCAAAGGTCTCCTACTAAAATGTTGGCATTTTCATTTCCCTTTACACTTATTTTCATTATTTATGATGGTGCATATCCATTGTGAAAATGCATAGGGATATCCCTTTATCAAGGTCTTAATTAATCATGGGAAGAGTATGCCTATGTGGATACAATAATCAGTGCTACATTAATAGGACCTAATGGTTGAAATCCCAACCCCACTTGAAAATTGTTGTGGTTGGTCAAGCTATGGAGTGCTCTATTGTAGTTGTTCTAAAAATTGGGGGGGATTTCATCGCATGTGCATGGATTCTTGGAGGTGTACATGCACAACATATGCATGATCTTCCTATTAAGGGGCTCCTTTTTGGAATTTTTGGAAGTCATTGATTGATGGCTCTAATCTATTGGAGAAAGGTGAGCAATGGAGCGCGATCAAAGTCTCAAATACGGACATGGTTTATTTTATGCAAAGAAGGTTTAAGATATGAAAATGGTTGGTTTGTGCAAAAAAATGGTGGGTCAATCACAACAATATTTATGTTTTTGTGATTTCCCAACCCTTTATTTGCACAAACCATTTTCATATCTAGAATTTCCTCTACACAAACTATGTTTGTATGTGAACTTTGATATCACTCCTTTACTCACCTTCTTCCAAAAGTTTAGAAGCATCAATCCATGGTTTCGATAAATTACAAAAGAAAGCTCCTTCCCCATCTTCCACAATCCTCTTATTGTTTCCACTCCATTTTTTCATCCTCATCTTATAAAGCCCCACGTTGAACTCAGGAATATTTCATAGAAATTGTACTTCTAATTAAATTAAATTTTGAAATATATTGTGGATAATAATTTCTTTGGGTTTATTTGTAAATAACTCTTGAAATTTTTTAAAGTAAAAATAAGTTATTTTAAGTTGTGAATAATTTTGTAGAGTTATCATTTATGGGGTTTTGGATAGATGGTGATTGGGTGTTCTCTTAAGGCACTTTTTAATGTGAAATTATTGTTAAGACACTCTTAATGTGAAGTCACCTGTTCAATTCTCCAAATATATTAAGATGATATATTAGACATGATGAAAATATAATCTTACAAAACTTTTAAAAGAAAAAAGGAAAAAAAAATAAGTATTATTTACTTACCAAAAATTGTTGAGAATGCAGCAAGATGATGGAGCTTGGTGAAATGAAGTCGCCTTCACCAAGTGGGCCCGCAGGAAAATTCTGGCGCAAAATCTATTTTTAGACATATGGAGCATAGTTCGGGGATTCCAGTTTGAGATTCTTGAAGTATGTGTCATGTTGGTAAAAATAGATGAGACTCTATTTTTGAGGTCAAAGAGGTCGAAGTCTATTTTTAGACTGCCTCTCCTTAAAACAGCGAAGTCAAATATTATTTACCCTTAATAATATTTAGACTATAAACAGCAGTTTACTCTCTTGGAGCACTTCAGTTCGAGCTACAGAAGTGGCTCATGCATCTGACAGAGGAATCATGTGGTTCCCAAGGGTTTGATGGCATCATGCATGGTTGACTTCAGTTGGACTTCAGTGGCAGAAGTTTGGAGGAGTTAATGGGACAGCTAGTGGAGTTGTGTTCTATTTATTTTAGTTGAACTGATTGAGATTAGTTTAACTAGCTAATCAATTAGTTATGAGTGGAGTGAATTAAATATTATTTAATTCATTAATTAGTAACTCATTATTCAACTCAAGAACACATCAGTTCACTACAGTGCATGATCGGTTCAGTGGAGACCAATGAAAGAGGTAGATGAAAGGGTGGAGTTAGCTATCAGTTGTGACTATACTGTTGCTATTTGCAACACACAGATAGGAGGAGTAAGCCCATGAGGATTGCGCATTTCAGGCTGGTGGTTTATCTATATAAAGAGGCCATCCCATAGCATTGAAACACACAATAGAGGCAAGGCAATTAGTGGTGAGTTTTGAACCAGTAACATGTTCAAAACTGAGCTAGATTGTGAGTAACTTTATGAGAAAGTACTGAGTACTTGTGAGGAGTATTGTACTGAGTTTGTTACTTGATTTCTCCATTATAATATACACAATAGCTGCGGGGTTTTCAGCTATAAACTTTCCCCATACATACTGTGTTAATGTGTATGATGATTTGATGTGTTATCGCTTGATTTTATTTCCGCATGTGTGATGATCTGAGTTGAGTTGAGTGGAAGAGATTATGTGTTGTGTATGAAGTTCAAATAGTATGTGACCGGGATAGTCTCGGTGAATAATTAATCATTATTCAGCAAATTTCTACATGGTATCGGAGCTATTGAAGCAGAGATTGATCATCACAGTGATTACAAACTTATTTCGGTAGACAGAGTCTGCATGCGGGCCAGGTAGCCTCTGGATTCATCTTTCTTCGGAAAGTGAAAGGTATGGTAAATGCCCCTTGCAGTCAATCTCTGTGCTAGAAATAATTTGTTCTCACAGATCTAGAGCGGTTGAGCTTTGAGGTGGAATTCGAAATTTTGCAGCAGTTTTGTTTTCTTGGTGCCAGTGTTGAAAATGTCTTTCGACGGTTTGCGACTCGAATATGCTCTTGAAGGCAGTTCAAATTATGTTGCATGGAAGGATCGCATGGAAGCATTATTAGAAGATAATGGTCTGAAGGAGTTCGTAGATACGGATGTCCAAAAGCCCACTGATGCAGCTGAAGTCGATGCATGGCAAAAGAAGATGGCGAAGTGTCGAAGGATCTAGTTGGAGGGCGTCAAGGATCATATTGTATCCAGCCTGCATGGAAAGGCTTCTCCATATTTACTGTGGAAAGCTTTGACGGATCTATTCCAGAGTAAGAGCGACCAAAGGAAGCTGGCACTCAAAGATAAGCTCAGGAACATCAAGATGGAGAAGGGCGACAGTATCGCCAAATACCTGAGTATCTCCAAAAGCTCCGCGATTGCATGCTTGGTTTCAAGTGTGCTGGGATCGGTATGGTTCTTGGACATCGGTGCGTCATTTCATATGACGGGAGATCGGGAGTTGTTCTCAGATCTGGAGGACAAAGATTTGGGTGTGCACATCGAGATGGGCGATGATGGTAGATACGGTGCGACTGGTATCGGTACCATATCCTTTCAGAGGGAGTCTGGTAAACCCTTTGTCTTGAAGGATGTCATGCATGTACCTGGATTGAAGAAGAACCTAATTTCTGTGGCGATGTTGGAGGATAAGGGGTATGATGTGGTCTTCAGCGAAGGAAAAGCCTTCCTGCGCAGTAAGACTACTGGAGAGACCCGGAAGATAGGGGTTCGAACCAAGAACCTTTATTAGTTGCAAGTAGATGGCTGCGCAGCAATGGCATGCAAGGCGGGAGAAGTGGTGAGCCGGGATGATGAGGGCGAACTGTGGCACAGGAGATTGGGCCACCTTCACCATGGAGCTTTGAAGATTCTGCAGCAGATTTCTACTGGGCTTCCTAAGGGCACTCTTGCGCAATCAGATCAGTGCAAGGGGTGTACTTTAGGGAAGTATGTGAAAGCCACCTTTCACGAGAAGGATAGTCGCGCCACGACGATCCTTGAGAGAGTTCACACAGACGTGTGTGGTCCTTTCTCGGTTGCTTCGACAGCAAAGCACAGGTATTATGTGATCTTTGTTGATGATTTCTCTCGAAAGTGCTGGATCTTCTTCATGCAGAAGAAGAGCGATACATTCGCGAAGTTCTGTGAGTTTAAAGCACTGGTCGAGAAGGAGTCGGGGAAGAAGGTGATTGCTCTAAGGAGTGATAATGATGGTGGATTCATCTCGGCTGAATTCAAGGAGTTCTACAGCACAGAAGGGATTCGGAGAAAGCTCATCGCACCCCATAACCCACAGCAGAACGGGGTGGCTGAGCGGAAGAACATAACGATCGTGGGTGCTGCACGGGCGATGTTGCATGATTAGGGCCTACCCCTTCACTTGTGGGCTGAGGCATGCAATAAAACAGTGTATGTGCAGAACCGTTATCCTCATAAGTTTCTTGGCATGAGTACACCGGAGGAGGCTTATTCTGGCAAGAGGCCTGATATTTCCCATTTGCGGATTTTTGGTTCTCCTGTCTACATGCATGTGACGAAGGATGTGAGAAGGAAGCTGGATCCAACTGCTGAGGTTGGAATATTTGTGGGGTACACTGATACAACTCACAACTATCGGGTGTATTTTTCAGACAGTCGCAAGACTGTTGTGCGACGGGATATAAAATTTCAGGAGGAGAAAGCCATGCAGTGTTCTCTTGAGAGGGAGCTACACTTGAATGCAGATGAGGAGCTGTTAGTTCCCAAGGAGGAGCTTCCGGATGTGGATCAGCCACAAGAGGAGGTTCAGGAGTTGGAAGAAACCACCCATGTAGTGCCAACCATCAGAGGGCGCATGCGCACTACAGAAGCTGAGCGACTGGCTCGGGATGCAGAGAAGGTTGTAGGACCACCTACAGCACAACGCAGATAGAGACAATCATCAGATCGGTACACTGGATACATGGCTCTTGTGAGTCAATGTGTTGTGACGGAGCCATCCTCTTTTGAGGAAGCTGTGGAGGAAACCGCATGGGTTGATGCCATGATCGAAGAATATGATTCGATCGTCAGGAACAGTGCATGGGAGATTGTCCCAAGACCGGTGGGAAAATCAGTGGTGGGTTCGCGATGGATCTACAAAGTGAAGCAGGCGGCTGACGGGAGTGTGGAGAAGTACAAGGCGATATTTGTCGCCCGTGGCTTCTCACAGATCGAGGGGATTGACTATGAGGAGACTTTTGCACCTGTCGCAAGGTACTCTTCCATACGGACGATCCTTGCTCTCTCAGCGCAGATGGGGTGGCACATTCATCATATGGATGTGAAGACTGTGTTCCTCAATGGAGTTATTGAGGAGGAGGTGTACATAGAGCAGCCTGAAGGTTTTGAGATCTTCAGCAGTGAGTCGCATGTGTGCCGACTCAAGAGAGCACTGTACGGGCTGAAGCAAGCACCTCATGCTTGGTACACTCGAATAGACAGCTACTTCACCGGGCTTGGATTCTCCAAGAGTGAGGCGGATCCAAACCTGTACCAGATTGTGGTGGAGGGGAAGCTGTTGATCATCGTACTGTATGTAGATGATCTGATTTTGACTGGCGATGAGCAGTTGATACTTTCATGCAAGGAGAATCTTGCACGAGAGTTTGAGATGAAGGACTTGGGCATCCTTCATTATTTCCTGGGATTGGAGATTTGGCAGCGCAGCGGAGGACTGTTTGTTTCTCGGGGCAAGTATGCCCGGGAGATTCTGGAGAGGTTCAACATGCAAGGCTGCAAGCCTGTTGACACTCCTCTTCCTGGTGGTTGGAGGAAGGAGGATGCTACTTCAGCGGAGGTAGTGGATGCCACTGTCTATCGACAGTTGGTGGGGTCGCTTATGTATCTGGTCAATACACGACCCGATATATGCTATGCTGTTAACAAGCTTTCGCAAGCTATGGTTAAGCCTACCAAGCTCTTTTGGAAGGCAGGCAAGCATGTATTGCGCTATATCAGAGGCACATCGGGATATGGTTCATGGTACAGACAGGAGGATCAGTTGAGGCGGCATGGCTTCACGGATTGGTATCATCATATCAGAGATTGTGTTCAACGGAGAATCATGATGCTTTCATATGTTCCCACGGAGGATCAGGATGCCGACATCCTGACGAAGGCGCTCACCAGGAGCAAGTTCAAATTCCACAGAGGCAGGATAGGGGTTGCAGATAATCCATATCTTGCTGAGAGGGAGTGTTGAGAATGCAGCAAGATGATGGATCTTGGTGAAATGAAGTCGCCTTCACCAAGTGGGCCCGCAGGAAAATTCTGGCGCAAAATCTATTTTTAGACTATGTCTATTTTTAGACATATGGAGCATAGTTCGGGGATTCCAGTTTGAGATTCTTGAAGTATGTGTCATGTTGGTAAAAATAGATGAGAATCTATTTTTGAGGTCAAAGAGGTCGAAGTATATTTTTAGACTACCTCTCCTTAAAACAGGGAAGTCAAATATTATTTACCCTTAATAATATTTAGACTATAAACAACAGTTTACTCTCTTGGAGCACTTCAGTTCGAGCTACAAAAGTGGCTCATGCATCTGACAGAAGGAATCACGTGGTTCCCAAGGGTTTGATGGCATCATGCATGGTTGACTTCAGTTGGACTTCAGTGGTAGAAGTTTGGAGGAGTTAATGGGACAGCTAGTGGAGTTGTGTTCTGTTTATTTTAGTTGAACTAGTTGAGATTAGTTTAACTAGCTAATCAATTAGTTATGAGTGGAGTGAATTAAATATTATTTAATTCATTAATTAGTAACTCATTATTCAACTCAGGAACACATCAGTTCACTACAGTGTATGATCAGTTCAGTGGAGACCAGTGAAAGAGGTAGATGAAAGGGTGGAGTTAGCTATCAGTTGTGACTATACTGTTGCTATTTGCAACACACAGATAGGAGGAGTAAGCCCATGATGATTGCGCAGTTCAGGCTGGTGGTTTATCTATATAAAGAGGCCATCCCATAGCATTGAAACAGGCAATAGAGGCAAGGCAATTGGCAGTGAGTTTTGAACCAATAACCTGTTCAAACTGAGCTAGATTGTGAGTAACTTCATGAGAAAGTACTGAGTACTTGTGAGGAGTATTGTACTGAGTTTGTTACTTGATTTCTCCATTATAATATACACAATAGCTGCGGGGTTTTCAGCTATAAGCTTTCCCCATACATACTGTATTAATGTGTATGATGATTTGATGTGTTATCGCTTGATTTTATTTCCGCATGTGTGATGATCTGAGTTGAGTTGAGTGGAAGAGATTATGTGTTGTGTATGAAGTTCAAATAGTATGTGACTAGGATAGTCTCGGTGGATAATTAATCATTATTCAGCAAATTTCTACAAAAACCTCTGAAAAGCCATGTTGATTGATTAATTTCTAGGAATTTGGAATTTCTTTTTTTGGTCCAAACTTCCTAGGTACAGTAAGAAAATAACACTATGTGAGACATGCATGAGTGCATTGTGGACCTTACCCTTATACCACTCATTATATTAAAATAAATTAGTTTGAAATATATAGTGTATAATCAAATTAATTTCTTATAGCTAGTGAAATCTTACCTCTTTACGAACCATAGTGGATTATTCCAGAGTTGTTAAAGCAAGATTCATCAATTTGCGGGCTTTTGTTTTATAGTTGAATAATTAGTTTATTTTTCATTGTAAAACAATAGTGTTTAACAATACAAATTAAAAGATAATTCAGTTTAGTTTTAAATCAAATAACAATAGTGTTTGACAATACAAAATTTAAAGATAAATCAGTTTAGTTGATAAATCAGTTCAATTTTAAATAAATTTAATATTAAATTAATATTTATAAGAATTTTATTTGGTCAATAATATTTAAACGATCCATTCATTTACTATCCATTTAAAGTTTCATAGATCTTAATTATATTATATTTAAATTTAATTTAATTTAATATTTTTTTATTAGTAATATTTTAATTTATAAGAAAAATATTTAAAAATTTTATTACATAATTATTTAAAATAAATTTTATTACTAAATTTAAACTTCAAATTATTTTTATATAATAGAAAATGAAAAATGACTTTTATATCAAAATTTATTACACAATTATTTGAAATAAATTTAATTATTTTTTTATTATTAAATTTCAAATAATTTTTATATCATAGAAAATAAACAATGACTTTTCTATCAAAAATAGTATTATATATATATATATATATATATATAACTTATGTTTTATATTGAATTTTTAACTGGATTAAAAACTCAACACATTCCAAATTCCTTTTTTTTAAACCACTGGTTAAAAATTCAATAGTTTTTTAATTGACATTTTAACAAATCAAGACTTTTAATAACAAGAACTAGTATGTCCATGGGGTTTTGGATAGAGAGTGTGGTGATCGGGTGCTCTGTTAAGGCACTCCTTGATGTGAAGTCAACGGTTCAATTCCTCGCCCTGATTGGGGTGATATATTGGACATGATGAAGATGTAGTCCAACCAAGCTTATAAAAAAAAATAACAAGAACCAGTATGGATTCATCTTAAATTTGTATTAATTAAGCGTCGAGAGAGATTTGATCCCTCTCAACACTTAGTTGATCTCGAGTTAAAATGGATCTAGACTGTTTCTAGCTCAAAATCCCATCACTGCATCTAGGCAACTCAATGTTTACCACAATCTTATATCAAAATATAATAGGACAATTCCATGTCTAATGGGGTTTTATCTCAAAATTTCCTCAGTGATTCCACACAATTTCATGTTTCCTAGGGTTCTATATCAAGATCTACCAAATCTACTATGGTAACCCCACAATTAAAAAGGTTCTATGTCAAAATAAGCCCTGATTTTAATTTGAGATAATGAAAATAGGAAATGTTTTAGCTCCTTTTAGTATATCTCTTTACCAAAATGTGAGAGGTTATATGATATTGAACTCCACTTTGAGTCTTGGGGGAGCGACTATATATTGATGTTATAGGATGGTCTGGTTGATCAGCCAACTTGTAGATTCTACAAAATCAATGTTTATGAGTTCGACATTGGACTTTCGAAGATGAGGTTGAGAAATGGGAGCGAAAATACCAAGAGGATTGTGGAGAATGAGGAACGAGATCATTTTTGGAATTTATGAAAGTCATCAATTGATGGCTCTAATCTGTTGGAGGAAGGAAAGGAAAGGAGCACGATCAAAGTCTCAAATATAGACATGGTTCTTTTGTGTAAAGAAAATTTTAGATATGAAAATGGTTGGTTTGTGCAAAACAAGGGTGGGGCAATCACAACAACATTGATGTTGTTGTGATTTCCCACCTTTTTTTGCACAAATCATTTTCATATCTAGAATTCTCTACACAAACCATGTATGTATATGAAACTTTGATATCACTCCTTTACTCACCTTCTTCCAACAGATTAGAACCATCAATCCATGACTTCTAGAAATTCCAAAAGAAAGCTCCTTCCTCATCTTCCACAATCCTCTTGTTGCTGCCACTCCAATTTTGTAGTCTCATCATGTAAAACCCCACATTAAACTTGAGAATATTTCATAGAAATTGTAATTCTAATCAATCGTAGCCTCCTAAAACATCAATATATTGTTTCTCCCCCATCGCTCAAAAGGTGATTCAATATAATCTAACCTCTCACATCTATGGTAAAGAGAACTTCTATAAAGGCGAAACACATTTCAAATTTTCACTGTCTCAACATTAAGCAGGGCTTTTTATCTTTTGTAACATAGACCAAAGGTATCCTACTAAAATGTCAGCTTTTCCATTTCCCTTTACAATTATTTTCATTATTTGTGATAGTGCATATCCATTTTTAAAAGTCATAAAAATATTCCTCTATTGTGGTCTTAATTAAGCATGGGAATATTTCACCTATGTGGATGCAATATGTAGAGCTACATCAATAGGACCTAATGGTTGAAAAACCAACCCCACCTGAAAAGTGTTGTGGTTGGTCAAGCTATGGAGTGTTATGTTGTATTTATGCTAAACATGGGGGAGAAATTCATCCCATATGCACGATATTCCTATTAAGGGGTTTCTTTTTGGATTTTTTAGAAGTCATTGATCGATGGTTCTAATCTGTTGGAGGAAGGCGAGGAAAGGAGCGAGATCAAAATCTCAAATATGGACATGGTTTTTTTTTTTGTAAAGAAAGTTTTAGATATGAAAATGGTTGGTTTGTGAAAAAAAAGGGTGGGGCAATCACAACAACGTTGATGTTGTTGTGATATTTCCCCACCCTTTCATTGCACAAACCATTTTCATATCTAAAATTTTCTCTACACAAACCATGTTTGTATATGAAAATTTGATATGGATTCTTTGCTCACCTTCTTCCAACATGTTAGAGCCATCAATCCATGACTTCCAAAAATCCCAAAAGAAATCCCCTTCCTCATCTTCCACAATCCTCTTTTTTTTGCCACTCCAATTTTTCATCCTCATCTTGTAAATCCCCACATTGAACTCAAGAATATTTCATAGAAATTGTAAGTCGATTGATCAACCATAGCCTCCTAAAACAAAAATTATAGTCGCTCCCCCATTTCTCAAAATGGGATTCAATATAATCTAACCTATCACGTCTCTAGTAAATAGATCTTCTAGAAATACCAAACACATTTCCAAATTTCATTCTCTTAACATAAAGCGACGACTTCTTATCTTTTTTAGAAAATACCAAAGGTCTCCTATTATAATGTTGGCATTTCCATTTCCCTTTACAATTATTTTCATTATTTGTGATGGTGCATATCCATTGTGAAAAGGCATAGGGATATTCCTCTAAAAAGGTCTTAATTAAGCGTGGAAAGAGTCCATGTATGTGGATGCAATAGGTAGTGATACATCAATAGGACCTCATTGTTGAAATCCCAACCCCACCTGAAAAGTGTTGTGGTTGGTCGAGCTATCGAGTGCTTTGTTGAAGTTGTGCTAAACATAGGGGAGACTTTCATCCCATGTGTGTGAATGGTTGGAGTTGTACATACACAACATATGCACAATCTTCCTATTAAGGGGATCCTTTTTGGATTTTCTGGAATTCATCGATTGATGGCTCTAATCTGTAGGAGGAAGGTGAGGAAAGGAGCATGATCAAAGGCTCAAATACAGAAATGGTGTTTTTTTTGTAAATAAAGTTTCAAATATGAAAATGGTTGATTTGTGCGGAAAAAGGGTGGGGTAATCACAACAAAATTGATGTTGTTGTGATTGCCCCACCCTTTATTTGCACAAACCATTTTCATATCTAAAATTTTGTCTACATAAACCATGTTTGTATATGAAACTTTGATATCACTGCTTTACTCACCTTCCAACATATTAGAGTCATCAATCCATGACTTACATAAATTCCAAAATAAAGCTCCTTCCTCATCTTCCACAATCCTCTTATTTCTACCACTCCAATTTTTCAGCCTCCTCTTGCAAATCCCCATGTTGAACTCAAGAACCTTTCATAGAAATTGTAAGTCGACTGATCAACTATAGCTTCCTAAAACATTAATATATAGCCCTCCCCAATCACTCAAAGGGGAGTTCAAAATAATATAACCTCTCACATATATGGTAAATAGAACTTCTAGAAAGGCCAAAGACATTTCCAATTTTCACTATCTCAACATAAAGTGGGGGCTTCCTATATTCTGTAGAAAAGACCAAAGGTCTCCTACTAAAATTTTGTCATTTTCATTTCTCTTTACACTTATTTTCATTATTTATGATGGTGCATATCCATTGCGAAAATGCATAGGGATATCCCTTTATCAAGGTCTTAATTAGAATGGGAAAAGTCCACCTATGTGGATGCAATAATTAGTGCTACATTAATAGGACCTAATGGTTTAAATCCCAACCCCAACTGAAAATTGTTGTGGTTGGTCGAGCTATGGAGTGCTCTATTGTAGTTGTTCTAAACATAGTGGAGATTTCATCCCATGTGCATGGATTTTTGGAGGTTTACATGCAAAACATATGCATGATATTCCTATTAAGGGGCTCCTTTTTGGAATTTTTGGAAGTCATCGATTGATGGCTCTAATCTGTTGGAGAAAGGTGAGGAAAGGAGCACAATCAAAGTCTCAAATATAGACATGGTTTATTTTGTGTAAATAAGGTTTTAGATATAAAAATGGTTGGTTTGTGCAAAAAAAGGGTGGGTCAATCACAACAATATTGATGTTGTTGTGATTTCCCAATCCTTTTTTGCATAAACCATTTTCATATCTAGGATTTCCTCTACACAAACTATGTTTGTAGGTGAAACTTTCATATCACTCCTTTACTCACCTTCTTCCAACAGTTTAGAAGCATAAATCCATGATTTCGAGAAATTACAAAAGAAATCTACTTCCTCACCTTCCACAATCCTCTTATTGTTGTCACTCCAATTTTTCATCCTCATCTTGTAAAGCCCCACGTTGAACTCAGGAATATTTCGTAGAAATTGTAAGCTGAATGATCAATTGTAGCCTCCAAAAACGTCAATATATAGTCGCTCCCTCATCACTCAAAGGGGGGTTCAATATAATCTAACCTCTCACATCTCTAATAAAGATAACTTCTAGAAAGGCTAAACACATTTCCGATTTTCCTTGTCTCAAGATAAAACGAAGGCTTCTTATCTTTTGTAGAAAATACCAAATTTCCCCTACTAAAATGTTGGAATTTCCATTTCCCTTTACAATTATTTTCATTACTTGTGATGGTGCATATCCATTGTGAAAAGTGGTAGGGATATTCCTCTAGAAAGGTCTCAATTAAGCATGGGAATATTCCACCTATATGGATGCAATAGGTAGTGCTACATCAATAAGAACTAATGGTTGAAATCCCAAGCCCATCATTAAAGTGTTGTGGTTGGTCAAGTTAGGGATTTCTTTGTTTTAGTTGTGCTAAAAATAGGGGATACTGTCATCCCATGTGCGTGGATTCTTGGCTTTGTACATGCACAACATTTGCATGATCTTCCTATTCACAACCTATGTCTTGCTATTAGTTTGGGGTGGAAGTCAATCGATTCAATAAGCTTCATGTCCAACAGTGACCAGAGGGTGAAGATATGTTTAGGAACATACTATATTGATATGATATGTTGGTATGTAGTACCCAAAACTGTACCCACATTTTTCAGGGAAGAGCTTAGTAATGGTATTTGTAATATTATTCTTCTTGCAAGATGTTAGAGTGGAAATCTTAGAAAATCAATCAACAACCATGAATACACAATCATTTCCCTACTTGGTTCAAGGAATATCGACATGTAATGCATCGAGATGGATTCCTAGGGCTTGTTAGAGGTAGGCAGAGGGGTGTACAACCCTTACTTCTTAATGTGTAGTTTGGAAATGGCACAAGCAGTGTAAGACTTGGTATACTTGTGATATATTGTGGACTTGGTACACTTAGATCCTACTGTGATATATTGTGATAATTAGAGTTGCATTAAACTCTCGGTTAATCCAGTATTTCATGATAGATCTAAACATATTGACATTTGGTATCATCATATCAGAGATTGTGTGCAGCGGAAGATCATGTTGCTTTCTTACATTCCTACGGAGGATCAGGATGCAAATATTTTGACGAAGGCGCTCACCAGGAGAAAATTTGAATACCATAGAGACAGGATCGGGGTGGCAGATAATCCCTATCTTGTTGAGAGGGAGTTTTGAGATTCAACAAGATGATGAGCTTAGTGAAAAGAGTCGCCTTCACGAAGTGGGCCCGCAGGCTATTTTTGGCACAAAGTCTATTTTTAGACATGTCGATCATATTCTATGAGTTTCATGATGCTATTTGTGGATGGTTGGTCAAGTTGGAAAAATAGATGGAATTCTATTTTTAGACATATTGGGCGGAATCTATTTTTAGATTTCCATTCTAAAAATAGATATGTCGAATATTATTAGCTCTTAATAATATTTGGACTATAAACATTATCTTATTCTCTTGGAGCACTTCAGTTAAGTGCACAGATGTGGCACAGGAGCTGACAGAAGGAATTATGCTATTCATGAGGGTTAAGTGGAGCTATTGCATGGAGACTTCAGTTAGAACTCATGTGACAGAGTTTGGTGGAGTTATTGAGGTAGTTGATGGAGTTGTATTTAGTTTAACTCAGTTAGACTCAGTTGAGCTAGTTGTATCTAGTCTAACTGATTGATACACTAGTGAGAGTGGTGTGAATTAATTAGTTAATTAATTCACTAAATAATAAATCATTAATAAACTGAAGAACACATCAGTTAACTACAGTGCATGGCAGTTTCAGTGGAGACCAGTGGAGAGGTAGGTGAAAGAGCAAGTGTGACTATCAGTTGTGACTATAGTGATGCATTGATTTCATCCAAAACTTAGTGGAGATGCCAATGAGGATTGCGCAGTGCAAGCTTGGTGGATTCGAGTTCATTCAGAGCCATTCTTCAGCAGGGATTGCGCAATAGAGGTAGGCTAGCAGGTGGCAAATATTGGTGCATGGATTTGCAAGATCGGGCCTGATTGGTGTGTAGCGATTGTGTTGTACTGAGAGCTTGATATGATCAGCTTTGTATGAGGATTGTTTCATGATCTCTATGACATATATTATATAAAGATAGTTGGGTTTTTCAGCTTCAGGCTTTCTCGTTAAATCACTGTGTTAATGTGTGTGAATTTTTATTGTTTCATGTGTGCATTGCAATTGATTTAATTTTCGCATGTGATAATCAATGGCGAAATAGATTTTGTATTGTGAATGAAGTTAAAATAGTGTGTGATAAGGAGAATCTTGGATATATAACACATAATTTATATAATTTCTACATGGTATCGGAGCAGTTGATCATTGGAGCAGATTGCAATTATTGAAGCGGTTGAGTTTTGTGCTGGTGGAATTCGAATTTAATGCAGTGTTTTCTTGGTGTCGAAGTTGAGCATTCATTGAAATGTCTTTCAACGGATTGCGATTGGATTATGCCCTTGATGGCAGCTCAAATTATATTTCATGGAAGGACAGGATGGAGGCGGTGCTGGATGATAATGGGTTGAAGGAGTTCAGAGATGCTGAAATTCCAAAACCTGCTTCTAGCGATGCAGCCGCACTTGACGCATGGGAAAATAAGACAGCAAAATGTCGAAGGATTCTATTGGAAGGTGTGAAGGATCACATAGTGTCCAGCCTTCATGGTAAAGCTAGTCCATTCTTAATTTGGAAAGCCTTGATAGACATGTTCCAAAGCATAAGCGACCAAAGGAAGTTGGCGCTTAAAGACAAGCTTAGGAAAATAAAAATGGAGAAAGGCGACAGTATAAAAAAATACCTCACGAAGTTTGTCCACTGCAAGGATGAGCTTGGAAGTGTGGGAGTTACTGCAGATGAAGAGGACTTGGTGAGCTTGGCTCTCCTTGGGCTTCCGAAGAGTTGGCATAGCTACGAGGACTCTGTCAATGGTCGGGAGAAACTGCCGGGATGGGAGCGACTTTGGTCGAATCTTGTGCAGGAGGAGATAAGGCGGGGTACCAGGGATGGATATTCATCAAAGAATGAAGATGCAGAAAATTGTACTTTGGTTGCCAAAGAAAGGAAAGGGAAGGGAAAGAAAAATCCTTCTCAATCCGGTGCAAAAGGCAAGAAGCAGGACTTGTCCAAGGTGAAGTGCTTTCACTGTCACCAACACAGACATTACGCCACTAATTGTCCATGGAAGAAGAAAAATAAGCAGGCTGCTGGATCTGTAGCTGGAGAGGCCTTAGCCTCGCAGTTTGAGCTGGATTTTTCACTAATCGCATGCTTGTTTTCAAGTGTGATGGGATCAGTGTGGTTTCTTGACAGTGGTGCGTCTTTCCATATGACCGGAGACAAATATTTGTTTAGTGATCTGGATGAAAAGGATCTTGGAGTGCACATCGAGATGGGCGATGATGGTAGATAAAGTACGACTGGTATCGGGACCATTTCCTTTGAGAGGGAGTCTGGTAAACCTTTCATATTGAAGGATGTCATGCATGTTCCAGGATTGAAGAAGAATCTGATCTCTGTGGTGATGTTGGAAGACAAGGGCTATGATGTTGTTTTTAGCGAGGGAAAGGCTTTCCTGTGCAGTAAAACAACTGGTGAAACCCAGAGGATAGGGGTTCGAGTTAAGAACCTTTATAAATTGTAGGTAGATGGCTGTGCAGCAATGGCAGGAAAAGAAAAAGAAGTGATGAGCCGGGATGAGGGAAAATTCTGGCACAGGAGATTGGGCCATCTTCACCATGACGCTTTTAAAATTTTGCAGTAGATTTCTACCGGGCTTCCCAAGGGTACACTTGTGCAGTAAGATCAGTGCAAGGGATGTACTTTGGGAAAATTTGTGAAGACCACTTTTCATGAGAAGGATAGTTGTGCCACAACGATCCTTGAGAGAATTCACACAGACGTGTGTGGACCTTTCTCAGTTGCTTCGACAGCAAAGCACAAGTATTATGTGATATTTTTTGATGAATTTTCTCGTAAGTGTTGGATCTTCTTCATGCAGAAGAAGAGCGAGACATAATCAAAGTTCTGTGAGTTCAAGGCACTGGTTGAGAAAGAGTCGGGGAAGAAGGTGAAAGCTCTTAGGAGCGATAATGGTGGTGAATACATCTCTGGCGAATTCAAAGACTTTTGCAGCGCAAAAGGAATTCGAAGAGAGCTCATAGCGCCTCATAACCCACAGCAAAATGGGGTCGTGGAGAAAAAGAATAGAATGATCATGGGTGCTGCACGGGCGATGTTGCATGATCAGGGCCTTCCCATACACTTGTGGGCTGAGGCATGCAACACTGCGGTTTATGTGAAAAATCGTTGTCCTCATAGAGTACTTGGCATGAGTACACTCGAAGAGGCGTTTTCTAGTAAGAAGCATGATATTTCTCATTTGAAGATTTTTGGCTCACCTGTTTACATTCATGTGACGAAGGATGCCAGGAAGAAGCTAGAGTCCTCCGCAGACTCTGGAATATTTTTGGGGTACACAGAAACACCCCACAATTATCTTGTGTATTTGCGAGACATTCGGAAGACTTTTGTGCAACGGGATATCAAATTTCTTGAGGAGAAACCCATGAAGTTGTCGCTTGAGAGGGAGCTACACTTGCATGCAGATGAGGAGCTACTTGTTCCTAAAGATGAGCCTCAGGATGTGGATCAGCCACAAGAGGAGGTTCATGGAGTGGAAGAAACATCACAGGGCAGAAGCGCACTACAGAAGCTGAGCGACTGAATCTTGATGCAACGCAAAATGTAGGAGCACCTACATCACAGCGCAGACAAAGATAGTCACCTGACCGTTTTAATGGATACATGGCTATGATGAGCAAGTGTATCTTGACAGAACCATCCTCTTTCGAGGAGGCTGTGAAGGATCCCCCATGGGTAGATGCCATGGTGGAAGAGTATGATTCGATTGTCAGAAACAGTGCATGGGAGATTGTCCCAAGGCCGGAAGGGAAATCAGTGGTAGGTTCGAGATGGATCTACAAAGTGAAGCAAGCTATTGACGGGAGTGTCGAGAAGTACAAGGAAATATTTTTTTCCTGGGGCTTCTCACAGATCGAGGGGATTGACTATGAAGAAAACTTTACACTTGTCGCAAGGTATTCTTCCATATGGACCATCCTTGCTCTCTCAACGCAGATGGGTTGGCACATTCATTAGATGGATGTGAATACTGCGTTCCTCAATGGATTCATTGAGGAGGAGGTGTACATAGAGCAGCTTGAATGATTCAAAATCTTCAGCAGCGAGTTTCATGTGTGCAGGCTCAAAAGAGCACTGTATGGGCTGAAACAAGCACCTCGTGCTTGGTACACACGGATAGACAGTTATTTCATCGGACTTGGTTTCGCCAAGAGTGAGGAGGATCCGAACCTATACTAGATTGTGGTGGAGGGTAAGTTGTTGATCATTGTACTTTATGTAGATGATTTGATACTAACAGGTGATAACTGTTGATACACTCATGCAAGGCAGATCTTGCAAAGGAGTTTGAGATGAAGGACTTGGGCCTCCTTCATTATTTTTTGGGATTGGAAATTTTGCAGCGGAAGGGTGGATTGTTTGTGTCTCAAGGAAAGTATGCCCGGGAGATACTGGAGAAGTTTCACATGCAAGGGTGCAAGCCTATCGACACTCCTCTTCTTGGTGGTTGGAGGAAAGAGGATGCTACATCGACAAAGGTAGTGGATGCCATTGTTTATCGATAGTTGGTTGGTTCGCTCATGTATTTGGTCAATACACGACTAAACATATGCTATGCTGTTAACCAGCTTTCACAAGCTATTGTTAAGCCTACCAAGCTCTTTTGGAAGGTATGCAAGCATGTCCTGAGGTATCTCAGGGGCACATCTGGATATGGATTATGGCACAGACAGTCGGATGAGTTGAAGCTGCATGGCTTCACGGATGCAGATTGGGCAGGGAACCCAACAGAAAGAAAGAGCACATCTGGAGGGATTTTCAGTATCGGGTCTATAACAGTTTCTTGGTACAGCAGGAAACATATATCCATGGCACTCAGTTCAGCGGAGGCCGAGTACATGGCAGGAAGTCTAGTTGCATGCGAGGCTATATGGATGAGGAAGATCCTGGTCGGGTTGTTCGGTTCACACTTAGATCCTACTGTGATATATTGTGATAATTAGAGTTGCATTAAACTCTCGGTTAATCTAGTATTTTATGATAGATCTAAACATATTGACATCCGGTATCATCATATCAGAGATTGTGTGCAGCAGAAGATCATGTTGCTTTCTTACATTCCTACGGAGGATCACGATGTAGATATTCTGACGAAGGCGCTCACCAGGAGCAAATTCGAATACCATAGAGACAGGATCGGGGTGGCAGATAATCCCTATCTTGTTGAGAGGGAGTGTTGAGATTGCAACAAGATGATGAGCTTAGTGAAAAAATTCGCCTTCACTAAGTGGGCCCGCAGGCTATTTTTGGCGCAAGTCTATTTTTAGACTATGTCTATTTTTAGACATGTCGATCATATTCTATGAGTTTCAGGATGCTATTTGTGGATGGTTGGTCAAGTTGGAAAAATAGATGGACTTCTATTTTTAGACATATTAGGCGAAATCTATTTTTAGATTGCCCGGTCTAAAAATATATGTCGAGATCGTATTAGCTCTTAATAATATTTGGACTCTGGCTGATATCTTGTTCTCTTGGAGCACTTCAGTTAAAGTGCCCGCAGATGTTGCACAACAAGCGATAGAAGAAATTATTCTATTCTGAAGTTTTACTGAAACTAATGTGAAGGACTTCAATTAGAACTCATGTGACGGAGTTACAGTGGAGTTATAGAAGTAGTTGATGGAGTTGTATTTAGTTTAACAGGTTAATCTCGGTTGAGCTAGTTATCTGATGGCCAGTTGATACACTAGTGAGAGTGGTGTGAATTAATTATTTAATTAATTCAATAAATAATAAATCATTAATCAACTGAAGAACACGTCAGTTAACTACAGTGCATGGCAGTTTTAGTGGAGACCAGTGGAGAGGTAGGTGAAAGAGCAAGTGTGACTATTAGTTGTGACTATAGTGATGCATTGATTGCATCCAACACTCAGTGGAGATGCCAATGAGGATTTCACAGTGCAAGCTTGGTGGATTTGAGTTCATTCAGAGCCATTCTTCAGCAGGGATTGCGCAGTAGAGGTAGGCTAGCCGCGTGGCAAATATTGGTGCATGGATTTGCAAGATCGGGCCTGATTGGTGTGTAGCGATTGTGTTGTACTGAGAGCTTGATATGATCAGCTTTGTATGAGGATTGTTACATGATGTCTATGACATATATTATATACATATAGTTTGGGTTTTCAGATTCAGGCTTTCTTGTTAAATCATTGTGTTAATGGGTGTGAATTTTTATTGTTTCATGTGTGCATTGCAATTGATTTAATTTTCGCATGTGATGATCAATGGCAAAATAGATTCTATATTGTGCATGAAGTTAAAATAGTGTGTGATCAGGATAATCTTGGATATATAACACATAAGTTATATAATTTATACATGGTATCGGAGCAGTTGATCATTGGAGAAGATTGCAATTATTGAAGCGGTTGAGTTTTGTGCTGGTGGAATTCGAATTTAATGCAGTGTTTTCTTTGTGTCGAAGTTGAGCATTCATTGAAATGTCTTTCAACGGATTGTGATTGGAGTATGCCCTTGATGGCAGCTCGAATTATATTTCATGGAAGGACAGGATGGAGGCGGTGCTGGATGATAATGGGTTGAAGGAGTTCATAGATGCTGAAATTCCAAAACCTGCTTCTAGCAATGCAGCCGCACTTGACGCATGACAAAAGAAGACAACAAAGTGTCGAAGGATTCTGTTGGAAGGTGTGAAGGATCACATAGTTTCTAGCCTTCATGGCAAAGCTAGTCCATTCTTAATGTGGAAAGCCTTGACAGACATGTTCCAAAGCAGAAGCGACCAGAGGAAGTTGGCGCTTAAAGACAAGCTCAAGAAAATAAAAATGGAGAAAGGCGACAGTATACCAAAATATCTCACGAAGTTTATCCACTGCAAGGATGAGCTTGGAAGTGTGGGAGATACTGTAGATGAAGAGGACTTGGTGAGCTTGGCTCTCCTTGGGCTTCTGAAGAGTTGGCATAGCTACGAGGACTCTATCAATGGTCGGGAGAAACTGTCGGGATGGGAGTGACTTTGGTCGGATATTGTGCAGGAGGAGATAAGGTAGGGTACCAGGGATGGATCTTCATCGAAGAATGAAGATGAATAAAATTTCGCTATGGCTGCCCAAGCAAGGAAAGGGAAGGGAAAGAAAAATCCTTCTCAATCCAGTGCAAAAGGCAAGAAGCAGAACTTGTCCAAGGTGAAGTGCTTTCATTGTCACCAACATGGACATTACGCCACTAATTGTCCATGGAAGAAGAAAAATAAGCAGGCTGCTAGATCTGTAGCTGGAGAGGCCTTAGCCTCGCAGTTTGAGTTGGATTTTTCGCTGATCGCATGCTTGTTTTCAAGTGTGATGGGATCAGTGTGGTTTCTTGACAGTGGTGCGTATTTCCATATGACCGGAGACAAAGATTTGTTTAGTGATCTGGATGAAAAGGATCTTGGAGTGCACATCGAGATGGGCGATGATGGTAGATAAAGTGTGACTGGTATCGGGACCATTTCCTTTGAGAGGGAGTCTGGTAAACCTTTCATATTGAAGGATGTCATGCATGTTCCAGGATTGAAGAAGAATCTGATCTCTGTGGCGATGTTGGAAGACAAGGGCTATGATGTTGTTTTTAGCGAGGGAAAGGATTTCCTGTGCATTAAAACAACTGGTGAAACTCGGAGGATAGGGTTCGAGTTAAGAACCTTTATAAATTGCAGGTAGATGGCTGCGCAACAATGGCAGGCAAAGCAGAAGAAGTGGTGAGCCGAGATGAGGGCAAATTGTGGCACAGGAAATTGGGCCATCTTCACCATGGCACTTTGAAAATTTTGCAGTATATTTCTACCGGGCTTCCCAAGGGTACACTTGCGCAGTCAGATCAGTGCAAGGGATGTACTTTGGGAAAATTTGTGAAGACCACTTTTCATGAGAAGGATAGTTGTGCCACGATGATTTTTGAGAGAATTCACATAGACGTGTGTGGACCTTTCTCAATTTCTTCGACATCAAATCACAAGTATTATGTGATATTTGTTGATGAATTTTCTCGTAAGTGCTGGATCTTCTTCATGCAGAAGAAGAGCGAGACATACTCAAAGTTCTGTGAGTTCAAGGCACTGGCTGAGAAAGAGTCGGGGAAGCAGGTGAAAGCTCTTAGGAGCGATAATGGTGGTGAATACATCTCTGGCGAATTCAAAGACTTTTGCAGCGCAAAAGGAATTCGAAGAGAGCTCATAGCGCCTCATAACCCACAGCAAAATGGGGTCGTGGCGAGAGAGAACCGAACTATCGTGGGTGCTGCACGGGCGATGTTGCATGATCAGGGCCTTCCCATACACTTGTGGGCTGAGGCATGCAACAATGCGGTTTATGTGCAAAACCGTTGTCCTCATAGAGTACTTGGCATGAGTACACCCGAAGAGGCGTTTTCTGGTAAGAAGCCTGATATTTCTCATTTGAAGATTTTTGGCTCACCTGTTTACATTCATGTGACGAAGGATGCCAGGAAGAAGCTGGAGCCAACCGCAGAGTTTGGGATATTTGTGGGGTACACAGAAACACCCCACAATTATCTTGTGTATTTTCCAGACAGTCAGAAGACTGTTGTGCAATGGGATATCAAATTTCATGAGGAGAAAGCCATGAAGTTTTCGCTTGAGAGGGAGCTACACTTGCATGCAGATAAGGAGCTACTTGTTACTAAAGATGAGCCTCAGGATGTGGATCAGCCACAAGAGGAGGTTCATGGATTGGAAGAAACCACTCATGCAACGCCAAACATCAGAGGGCGTAAGCGCACTATAGAAGCTGAGCAACTGAATCTTGATGCAGTGCAAAATGTAGGAGCACCTACATCACAGCGCAGACATAGATAGTCACCTGACCGTTTTACTGGATACATGGCTCTAATGAGCAAGTGTATCGTGACAGAACCATCCTCTTTCGAGGAAGCTGTGGAGGATCCCCCATGGGTAGATGCCATGGTGGAAGAGTATGATTCGATTGTCGGAAACAGTGCATGGGAGATTGTCCCAAGGCCGGAAGGGAAATCAGTGGTAGGTTCGAGATGGATCTACAAAGTGAAGCAAGCTGCTGACGGGAGCGTCGAGAAGTACAAGGCAAGATTTTTTTCCCGGGGCTTCTTACAGATCGAGGGGATTGACTATGAAGAAACCTTTGCACCTGTCACAAGGTATTATTCCATACGGACCATCCTTGCTCTCTCAGCGCAGATGGGTTGGCACATTCATCAGATGGATGTGAAGACTGCGTTCCTCAATGGAGTCATTGAGGAGGACGTGTACATAGAGCAGCCTGAAGGATTCGAAATCTTCAATAGTGAGTCGCATGTGTGTAGGCTCAAAAGAGCACTGTATGGGCTGAAACAAGCACCTCGTGCTTGGTACACATAGATAGACAATTATTTCACCGGACTTGGTTTCGCCAAGAGTGAGGCAGATCCGAACCTATACCAGATTTTGGTGGAGGGTAAGTTGTTTATCATTGTACTTTATGTAGATGATTTGATACTAATAGGTGATAACTTTTGATACACTCATGCAAGGCAGATCTTGCAAAGGAGTTTGAGATGAAGGACTTGGGCCTCCTTCATTATTTCCTGGGATTGGAAATTTGGCAGTGAAAGGGTGGACTGTTTGTGTCTCAAGGAAAGTATGCCCGAGAGATACTGGAGAAGTTTCACATGCAAGGGTGCAAGCCTAGTACAATAATATCTGGGTACATGAGATAAATACAACCCAAATGCCCCCTGTAAATGGGGAAGGGCTCACAAAATCTGACTGATACATGCAAATCAGAGAGGTGCTGCAAGTGGCTAAAGCCAACATCATCAAAATCTGGAGCGGCATCAAAGGCTACAATGAAGAGGTCATCCGGGCATGTGGGGGGCTACCTGCAGGGCCACCCCCTCATGAGGGTTGAGACATCTCACACACGCCCGGGAATCATCAAGAGCTGCTGCTGGGTCACTGGATTGTCCAGTATACGAATCTCGATCATGCTGAAAGGAGCTGGAGAAGCAATCAAGTCAAAGGGAGGTAAGAAATCCCCCTGCCTGATCCGAGGCACCGAACAAAAGTGGAAGCTGGAACCAAGGTACACCGCCCTCTAGACCTTGCTGCTGGAATAAGTGTGTTGAGGTCGACAGAAGGAGGCCCGCCTTAGGTGAGGCAATGAGAGATCCTCAACTAAGGCACGAGAGAATAACAATAGAGCGACGGACAGACTGACACTAATGATGATGGCGGAAATGGGAAGGGTGGAGTGGCGAATGGACGACTTCCCTTGTTAGAGCATAAAGGGCATGAATGACATGGCAGCGACTGACACAATATCGAAAGGGACAGGGGACAGTGGGGCTGAAGGTCATGAGATGCGACACGAGAGAGGAACCAAGCAAAAAGAATGGAGGGCTATAGTAGGGTGTAAAAGGATGTAGGATAGACTCCATGAATGCAATGATGACTCAACTCGGATGCTCTAAGCAAGGGCGACTAGATAGTGCTGCCCCACAATAAAGGCCCCAATGGGGGGTCATAGAAGCATGAGTACAAGGTGGGCACTCATGACGAAAATCAACACGAACATGGACAAGTAAGGGGGCGATATGGTGCCCCAAGTACAAGTGTCGTAAGTGAGGAAATTCGATTTTGAGGAGCGGTGAAGTGACCCTTCGTGGAAAAATGTGTCCAGGTGAAGTATCAAATCACCAAAAACTAAGTAAAACCCATTTGAGAGCTCGGTGAGATCTATCCAGCGGTGCTGACGGTTCGTCGAACGGGGCTACGGTGTGGTCGCAGCAGTCGAAAGAAGAAACAGAGGTTCTCTTTTAATGAGGCAGTTTTCCCTCCAAAATCATTCATTTGCTATTGTTGCTGTGGTGAATGTGGAGAGGAGAGAAGGCCCTAAATCTTGCGGCGAACGTAGCGGACAAACCGACCGTTGGATTCGAGATCTGTCAGTTGGAGATAAGAGGCCTAACCTTGCTCTTGCATTTTGATGGATTAGATTTGCAGTTTAGGGCCCAACACCCCAGAAACAGCCCCTCCCTCCTCTCTACGGCCGGGTCGCACCTTTTGGGGCAAAAGGTGCGACCCAGGACACAGGTTTTGGGGCAAAAGGTGCGACCTGGTCCAGAAATGGGCAGAAAGCTGCGACCTGGGAGGGGAGGGGAGCTTGATGCTGTTTGATGGCTGGGAGTTAGGTTTTTGTGTGTGGTTATGGGTTGCCCGATCTGTACCCTGACAAAAAGAATGTGTTTTTGCAGGTATGGCAGAGTTACGAGTCAACTGGAGAGAGAGGGATCTGGGAACACTTCGGGCAGAGATCCAGGCGGATCAGGGCGTCCGTCGTGTATTGGCCAGAGTTGGGGTTCTCAAGTTTGTGGAGAACCCGTTGATGAGAGCAGGGGAACCATTACTGGCCCGGATTATCAGTTACTGGGATCCAGATCAGGAGATCTTTGTAGTGCAGGGGCACAGGATCGAACTGACGGTCCAGGATGTGTACTTCCTGACCGGCCACCCACCATTGGGGATAGTGGGAGACACGCAGCCAGTGTTGCCGCGGGGGCGGCATATCATGGAGTTTGTGGAACGCCATTGTCGACCGGGGTTCCAAGTCAAGGGGTCTCGGATATCGATCGGGGATCTAGAGAGGCTAGAAACCCGTGCAGTGGCCGCAGCTGTGCTGCGAATCCTGGGCACCCAGGCGTTCCATCACATCACCGGTGGGCAGATGATGATAGGGGAGAGTGTGTTGAGTGGGACCTACTTTGGGTGGGCCCAAATGATGTTGGTGTCGCTAAAGCGACAGTTGTCGCTATGCAAGCGGCAGGTGAATCATGAGTGCTCATATGGGACTTTGTTGTGCGCCTTCTTCTTTGAGAAGATCCCGACCTTGAGGCCTCGCGTGCAGCTTCCAGATGGGGGCCCGAGAGAGCCCAGGATGCGTCGTTGGGGACGGCTACTCTGCAAAGGAGGAGGAGGGGCGGTCGGGCGAACATTTCGACCGGAGTTTTTTGCCCATTGGGATCAGATGCCGTTGTACATAGACGACTACCCTTATAGTGGGATGAGCTACTGTGGGGATCCGGATCTGCCACTTCCGCCTGGTCGAGTCTGGGGGCCCGATGGTAAGTGACAAAGTGCTATTCTTATATGGGCATGTTTAAAGTTTTTTGAATAGTAAATAATGATACTGATTCATGGACTTTTGGTATGCAGATATAGCACCGGTAAAACCGGCCGGATATATGGGACGACCGGCAGCGTCTGGAGCTACGGGTCCGAGTGGATCGAGAGCAGCGCAAAATGATGGTGCAGCCGCCCTGCTGGAGGACATCCGCCGTAGATGTGAGCAGCTGTTGACCGGAGTATCAGAGCGCGGGTGGCAGGATTTAGACGACCGGTACATAGAGCCATGTGTTGGTCTCCCCTCGGAGTGGCGAGGTATCATGCGGCGCATGGCGATGGCTGGCCAAACTATGCGTGATCTACATGCTGCAGGGGCAGAGCCATTGGCCCGGGAGCCTCCAGATAGTGATTAGGGACATATGGTGCCCCCTTTGATGTATGTATGGGCAGGGGGTGCCTCCTATAGTGTAGGGAGGGGCATATGGTGCCCCCAGTTTTTGTTTTTGGTTTGTAACATGCTATGGGCATGTCGGATGTATATGTGTGTGGGGGCGTATGGTGCCCCCAGTTTTTGGAACATGCTATGGGCATGTCGTATGTATCAGAGTAAATGGACTCATCAATATATGGTTTGCGACACATATTATGGATATGCATTGTCTTTTGATGGTTGATTGAATGTTATTGTCCTGTATGAATTGTGTGTGATAAATGCCAATCTAGAACATGGTTTGCAATACTATCTACGTAGTGATTCTGGTCTCTGGGTACATGGTTGAAAGTGATGGTTTCAAACGCACGTATTAAGACTTTCACTCATAAATAGCGTCGAAACAGCACAGGGTTATGCACACGATAAACACCATTTAGTTGCATGACAAGAAGCAAGGAATCCAAGCGAACGTGCAGGTGGCAAATGCGATGCAGCAAAGCATCAGCTAGTAGGCCACGCACTGCATCGTATTCGGCCTGATTGTTGGTGGCAGAACCAATGCATACCCCGTTAGACAGAACGAGGTAATGCAAGGGGGTGAAGATGGCCCACCCTGCCGAGGCAAGATTCCTGGAGTAGCGACTTGCGCCATCGGCGTAACCGATAAAGGATGTGGACGGGGGGATGCGCAAGGTGGTGTGACAAGACAATACACGAGGGGATGAAAGGAAAGGACGGCAGCATGAGGGGGCAGAAGTCATCAAGCGGAAATGGCGGGGGGAAGGGGCAGGATGAGCAAAACTCAAACAAGGTGATGTATGAGGGCTATCGGAAACATGGCGAGGACTCGGGCTGCGAAGGTCAACAGAGACACCAGTGGAGTGATCTCGAGTATCAAGGGACACAATGGGGGAGACGGTAGACGGGCTAGGTTCCAAGTGTCGTGCAGAGGAGGATAGGTAAAGAATGGTGACTGTAGACTCCGTCATCTGGACATCAGGGGGGGGAATGTGGATGGGATCGGTGGAATCCTCAGGCTGGGCTGCAGCATACTGCGCGAGAATGGGAGAGGCGGATTGATTTTGTTCAACCTCATACTCGCGGATTACCTCAAGGGAGTCACGGTAATGCGTCAGGTGAGGACAATGATGGGAGTAGTGGCCATGGACCCCGCACAAAGCACAAGGCTTGTTGGTGCAGAGAGTCTTGGGGTTCTTGGAGACGGTCGAAGCAGGAGCGGGAGTTTCAGGGACCGTAGTGTTGGGGAACGCGACTTTTACCATGGGGCGAATACGGGGTAACTCGGGACAAGCATGAGTGGCATGACCGATGACATCACATAAGGCACAAGGCTTCGAGGGTGGGGGAGGAGCCGAGGTGGTTGGGGTGGTTTGGTCTTTGGTTGCCCCCCTGCGGGCTTTTCCTTTCTTCCCGGGAGCCGACTCAGCAGGAGAAGGGTCCTGTGGAGGTGCTGGGGGCACGTTGGCTATGGAGGAAGCGAGGGGGACCGGTTGAACCGGTGTCAAAGCCATGTAAGGTTTGGGGTGACCAGGGGGGGTGGCGGCTGGGGGGTCAAGGTACCAAACCGGAATACCCAAGGTCAAGTTAGGGAGAAAAAGAGTGGCCATGACGGGGACGGAATATACTCCGGGAGGGGGAGCCAAGAAGGGGATCTGTCCAGCAGGGTAATGACCAGGAGGAACGGCTCCAAGATGGTTAAGGCCAGGAGGGACCGATCCTGGAGGATAAAGAGGTGTGGGGGTGCCAGCTATAGGGGGAGGGCCAGAAAGGGGAGGTCCAGCTGGCTGAGATGGATGGCTAGGAGCGGGTTGCGGAGGGCGGGGAGGAGGGTGCGGGCTAGCTGAGGCAGGCCGTTTATGGGCAGCCTGAGATGATTGCATCATGCAAACGTTCGACAAGCTGGGATCAGTAACGAGAGGGGGAGGAAGGTGAGGAAAAGTACCAAGCAAGGTGGAATCTTTATAAACGCCGGGGGAGACACTGGTCAAGGAATCGACAGTTTGCTTGTTGGCTACCGAAGAGATGGTCGTCTCGGAGGAGGACTGAGACGATGACTCATGATACGATAGCTGGTCAATGGTGACTATCTTCCCGTTATGTGGAAAAGACATCTTACGGAAGACCGCGGATGGGACAGCAGACATGGCATAGGTGTAGCTTCGCCCCGATAGGATGTTGTAGTCTAGAGGGGCGTCAATGACTTCGACATCAACGCAAACAGTCTTACCGGCGAGGGTGATGGGACAGTTACGAAACAGGCCAATAGGCTGGGAGGCATGACCATCCCACGCTCGAAGGGTGATCGTGGAAGGGGCCAACTCAGGGGATCCGAGTTGCTTCCAAACCGAAGCGGACATCACACAGGTGGATGCCCCCTCATCAATTATACACCGGGACACAGTGGCGTTCCGGATTTTGACTGGGATTTGGAAAGCAACAGAAGGAGGAAGAGGAGGGTGGTCCGATTGAGTGGCGTCGAAAACAATCATTTGGTCATCAGCAGGATCAACAGCGCCCACGGCAGATAGTAGAGCCTTCTTTTGAGAAGGGCACGACTGGAGGAGTTCCAGTGTGGAAATGGCAGCAGGGGATTGTGCCAAATCATCTACTATACTGTACGATTGAGCGGCTCGACCAGAAGCAGCATTTGGGCGTAATGGACCCTTTGGAATCTTTGGATGAACCTCAACTTTGGGTTGAGGGATGTGTAAGGGGCCACTGGATGTCGAAAGAGGCTCTGTAGAACCTGAAGATGAAGGCTCGGGAGCAGACTGAGCAGGAGGCATGGGGTACTGGCGAGACCGAGTTTGAAGGTGAAGGTCGGCGGAAGGGGACGGATCGGAGCGCATCATAAGGATCTGGTAGTCAGAGGAACCAGAAATGGACGAGGGTGTGGCTGCATGGCTGTCGGGGGGTTGGGTAGCCACGAATCCCTGTTGAGGGAAAGGATCAGTGAACACAGCTGGCTGGGTAGTGGCCACATTAGGAGGAGCGTGAGGGGAGGTGTGATGTCCGCGCAATGTGGCTTGAGACTCCCACATCTGTCGCATCTGGGGTAAGAGAGGGCAATCGTGAGTGTAGTGACCGTAAACACCGCAACACGAACAGGGCTTGTTTGTGCGAAGAGGCCTGTCCGGCCTGGGCGGAATGCCCTGAGGCTGGTTGCTAGTGTTAGGGTCCTGACCAGAATTGGGTCCTCGGTTACCAGGGGCAGATGGGTTCTGGTTGCCTCTCCGCCTTCTTTGGGAAGGGGGATTAAACGCACCCTACTGCGCGAATACTTGCCCTGGAGGGGGTTGTAAGGGCTGTTGCAGGTGGTGAGGAGGCAAGGGAGGCGGAAACGCATATGCTGGGGGAGCTGGCGCACCAGGCTGCGGATAAAAGTAAGGGTTGGGTTGGGCAGCATTGAGGTAAGCAGGAGGTTGGGCAAAAGGAGGAGGCATGCCGTATCTTGGATACATGTTGCCGGGAGGGGGCAGAGTGCTAGAGGTGCTGGCCCCTCCCTGAGGAGGGCCATGGCTCATAGGAGGGTGAGCAGAGGGGTGGGAAAGAGATCCAACAATACCGTCAGCGGAATGAGATGCCCCCGGGGCGTTAGCGCCACCGAGCCGGGGGATGTCAGGAAGAACGGTATAAACATAACCAGATTGAGCATAGATCAGGTCATACTTTAAAGCTATTTGGAGGGCGGCTTCTTCAGATTGAGGAAAGTGAGAAGCGACATCTTTGCCGATGGGAGACGGGAGGGTGCGAAGGAACCAGTCCATGTAAACCCGATCTTCAAAGGGAGGGGCTCGACATAAGCTCCGTCTTCGTCGCCATTCCTGAACATGGGCAGAAAGGCGTGTGGAAGAGAATTGCTTAAATGAAGTCAAGAGCTCCGTACCAGTGTCGTATCGGAGAGGGAGCTGGAAGTACGACAAGAAGGCTTGGGCAAGAGTCTCGAACGTGGTATGGGAGGAAGTGGCATGTTCGACATACCATTTAGAAGCTTCGCCGGTAAGCGTGCGTTGGAACAAACGAAGACGGATGGAGTCATCGGTAATGGAGTTGGAGGAACACCACATCTGGAAAGACCGGACGTGATTGGTTGGGTCTTCGCCATTAAGGCCCTCGAACTTAGGGATATCAGAGGGTAACTTGGTAGGCATAGTGGGCCAGGTAGTATTATGGTGAATGGGGTCGTTAATCAACTGATGGAAATCGGGGAGGCTGAGGCCTGCAATGTACGGCAGCACAGGGGTGGCGGGAGTAGTGGTTGTGACGGTTCCGCTAGAAGTAGGACAGTGTTGGGGCGTAGCATTGGGCCCCAGTCCGAGACATGGTGAAGGTAAAAGAGGCAAGTCCAAAATAAACCGGGGACGGAGAAGGAGTTGGGTACGGACTCGAAAGGTGGGTAGCTCGCGACGGCAGAATTAAGGCAGTGCAAATCGGCAAGGAGCCCGAGGATGAAGGCCAAGAAGTCTCCGGGAAAGGCGCCTTGGGGGCGCAATGATGACAGGAAGAAGGAAACCGACAAGGGCAGAAAGGGGCAAACTCAAGAAGGTCAAGGGCAGATAAGGTGCAGTGACGATTGATTTTAGAGTCTTTGCCAGGCGGTGTAAACCAGGCGCTTCTTCACTTAAGGTCAGTGTGTGGTGTGCGTTAATTTTAATTTTTAAACCCTTTCCGTTGTTGAGAGCAAAAAAGTGTGCAACGTAGCTGAAAATAAACCTACGGAGAACAGAATAAAAATGCTGAAATAACAGAAAAATAACAGCTACATATGCATCTATCAAACCCAAGAAAGTGGGTCTCTCAAAACTATGCTGAAAAGAAAGGGAAAAACTATGGAAACACACACAAACGAAGCTCGACAGATCTAGGGTCAAAGGGGACAGAGATCCGGAGGATAAAGCTGCAGATAAGGGGTGCAGATCACAGCCAAGAGACAGGGGCAAGGTGGCTGGAAAAAAAGGGAAATCAGCAAAAAGCCGGGAGGGGCAAGGCAGAGGCCTTTAGGGGAGGTCCAAACAAAACGACAAGAGGTGATTTGAAAGGAAAAGAGGCTAATTTCGATGGATCTGGAAGTGAGGTCACAGATCTGGAAAAAGAAAGGGCTGAAGCTCTGAAACCGACGGCTGAAACAGCTGAAACTCTTCCACAAAAAGTGGAGGGTACTAAAGCCCTAAGGAGCTGGGTTCCCACTTAGATGAGTAAAAACAGATCAGATCTTGGTCAAGGCGGGCTGAGACAGAGGCTGGAAAACCCTGGCAGAGGCTGCAGCAGAACCCAGAAAAATTACAGAAAAAATGCTGGAAAAAAGGCAGGTCGCAGGTTCTGACCTGATTTTGGTTGAGGTCGCAGGTTACAGGCTGAAAAG